>JAFEMH010000488.1:275000-753263 GCA_022495995.1 Adenophora triphylla var. japonica
GACACAATATGAGATAACCATCACAACCAGGACGAAAACCAACACAAGAAAGTGGTTGATTTGAAGCTTAAGCACATAATGCACAATTTCTATAGTCTCCAAGTCACCCTCCTGAGCAGAATCTAAGCGGAGGTCTCTCATGTCAATACACTATCCAGCATGCACAGCGTATTGCATGCATTCATTTCTGAGCAATGGTGCACAATGTATGGTTTTAATAAGTTCCACACCAAAAATAAAAGGCATTAGTATATACACTTTTGGGCTGACTAGTTATTTTCTCTTATGAGAAAACCCTTCTCCCACTACCTAAGGTGTTGAGTTAAATTTCGTCCAACTTGTGCTCGAAGAGCCCATGAAGCACTAAAGCGAGTTCACAATGTGCCGGACTCTAACAATGACTACGCGGGTGCTCCAATCATGTAGCCATCGAGAGGCTTCACATTAGAAGACCATTTTAAGTCATAAGAACTAATATTATCATGCTGAACAAATAAATGACTAAAACCAACATATTCAACTGGCATGTGAAGGGCATAAGCCAAGATTCAAGTAACTCAAGCCACACAAGTAAAGGTAAACGTGCATTAGTCAGTCAATAGAACTTCACATGGGCAAGAAAAACATTTAAAATAATGCAATGATCAACAATAAATTAGTAAAAGAAGCAAAATAAATAAAACAAACACGGAGACCTTACCTCACAATTAAACATTTAAAATAATGTAATTATATATAGTTCTTTGGCAACTATATATAATTACAACATACTGAGTACCCCACCCCCTCACTAAACCATGAATAGTCCCCTTATGCATTACTACATACCAAATGAAATAAGGAAGGGGAAGGGAATATCTCAACCAACTCGGCTGATGGGGCGGAGGGGTAGTCTCTCCATCATTAAATGCATCATCCGCATTTGCTCCTCCTGAATGCACTGAGCTTGCCCAATCTCGTTGTCCATCTTCCACTTCCAATCTTTCTCTCCACATCTGGTTAGTTTCAATCTCTGCCTCCCACTCTGTTGCACCCAGCTTGCCCAAACTCCATCCTCGATTCTCTCACGTTCTCTTCAATCAATTCTACTTGCCTCGCCAAGTAATATCTTTGCCTACGTAGGATCCCGTATGTCGTGCATCTCCCTCTCACCTTCATCATCAACTCCATGGCCTATTTGTGGTCCTATCCTCGCTCGATTGAAGGCGGTGAGCGTGAACTTATCAATCTTCGACCCCGGCTTCATTACGGATTTCCCCTCGCATATTAAGCCTGCCATATACGCGACTCCGTGATAAGAATAGGAAAGTTGTAGTTCGACCTTCCCATGTTGTTAGCCAATCGATGATCTCATGTCGATAATCAATCCGGTGTTTATTCTCTGTCTCGAAACCACAACATGCATCGGTGCCTCCCTTCTCCGGCTAACATCCCCGTAGTGTGATGAGGGCATAATCCGCTCACAAATAAATCGGTGTAAAATGGCTAACTCCTCGCTCGGATCCCTGGTCTTCATTATGTTTCCCTTTTTGTACCATGTAGGGTCAATGTTCACCCCAAGTGTGACCGAGAATGCTTTGGGAGGTGCCCCGATATATCCTCCTTTATCTTCATCTCCCTTATCAAGTTCGATACGCACAATTCTCCTCCGACACATTAGCGGGCATCTTGTAATATCTATTGATCACCGTCTTTGGTATATGGGACCTCCAACCCACGCACATAAGAATTGGGTGTATCACCTCTAGCACACACATTGTCATAAAACTCCTAAACAATTATATTCAATCCCCAAGTGCTCGGGTTCGGCCACGAAGCATCTTCCATTTATAAAAAGTAAAAATTTCCTTTAAATTACAACTTTCCCAATCGAATTCCCGTTCTACGTTGAATGCATTACCCGATGATCATTAAAAAATTTATACGCTTTGTTGGAAAGCGAACCTATGTTGATCAAATTGTGGTTCTTCCACAACCAGGGGGAGGAAGATTTTTATCTCTACCCCGTTTACCCATTACAATACCGAAAAATAGCTTACAAACGGATAAAAATTACCGGAGCGAGTCGCCGAATTGTCGCCGGAGTTTCGCCGGATTTGGAGAGGATGAACTCGGCTTGGCCCTTGGACGTCACTACTTTCCCCACTAATTCTTCCTTCGAAAATCACCCCAAAAAGACGGCTTTCAACCCAAAAAAATATAACCTTTTAAAGCTTCAAATTTCGTCAACAATCTTTGGAATTAATGGATGATAAGGCTTGAAATTAGGGTTTGGAAAAAGGTTAGGGAGTGGGTATATGGATTTGGTGGGTAGGGGTGAAGATTTCAAAGGTTTATGAGAGGATTTTTAGAGAGAAGGGATGAAGGGGCCGGTGTTTACGAGAGAGAAAGGGGGGTAGGGGGCGTTGGTTATGAAGGGATTTTTAGAACACGCCTTTTGAGTCTCCAAACCCGGCAAGGAATAGGCCTACTGTCCGCTCCCCAGGCCTGGGAGCGGACGCTCCCCTTGGCCAGAAACTGGGGCTGAAATTGGCAAATTTGGGAGCAAGCGCTCCCCTCCTTTTGGAGCGGGCGCTCCCTATTTCCAGCAACTTTCATTGGTTTGAGCAAATTTGGGAACAGGTGCTCCCCTACTTTTTGGAGCCAACGCTCCCACTTTCCAGTGGCTTTTTTTTTTATAGCAGATTCACTATGTAACCACCTCCGTTCCAACTAAGGAGAACTTTTTACAAAGTTGATTTTTAAGCACTATCAAGAGCATATGAATCCATAGGCACCGTAAAGATCTCACCTATTCTATCATAATTGCATGTGGAAATTACAAAATGATGAATAACGTGGAAGTTTTAATAGCTCCACCAGGAATTCCACAATATAATTTTTTTTTTTAAATGGATGTGAGAACAGGCATTTTCTCTCAATTGTTCTTCCTCCATTGGCTTCAACCCTTCCTCCCTACCAAATTTACAAACACACATATAAGTACACACAATCAAGAAAATCGTCAAGCACATGATGTGCATTCAATACACCATAAGGTCCATAACCAAGAAAACGTTTTTAGTGCTCAATTTGGTTATTGCATTGCAATATTACACATCAAAAATAGCAGCAAGCTTGTAAATATAATCAGTAGCGTTAAATACAGAGACATCTACTGGATAGCAAATCCAGATTGTTCCAACTTGAATAGGATTCTCAAGCCAATAACAACAATAACAGAGCCTTAGTCCTAAAATAAATTGGCGTTCAAAAATTGTAATACTCTAACCGTCCCTAAATGAATTAATGGAACGGTTGAATGTCATAAATTTTGGATTACCTCATAATTTGTGAAACACTTCTTTATAGACCACGTTAGTAGTAAACTCGCTTGTTTCACCATCCTTTTCACAAATCAAAACTTTGAGCCCATTTTTGCTTGTAACCCTCGAGATTGCCACATACAACTGCCCATGACTGAATACAGGTCGAGGAAGGTAAAGCCCAACATTTGAAAGTGACTGTCCCTGACTCTTATTTATAGTCATAGCGAAGCAAATATTTAATGGGAACTACCTACGTTGGAATTTAACAGGGAATTTTGTCATATCTGACGGGCTCAACATCATTCTGGGCACAAACACCTTCATTCCTTTATTCTTTCCTGAAAGCATTCTTGCTTCAATTATATGTTTTCCCAGATTTGTAACGATCATTCTCGTTCTGTTGCATAATTCTGAAGCTTGATCAATGTTTCTGAGTAGCATCACTATACACCCAACCTTCAAACGTATGGAATGGTTCGGCAATCCGGATCATTTAATTGTATTAAGAAATTCAACAGAAAATACATCCTCGTGACCAGCAATATCTCCGTCCTCCTTGCTGATGCTATCAGAACTCATATACAACACTTCATCACCGGGCAACATCGACATCACATAATCATTAATAGTATCTACTATCTCATTAGTTGGTGCCAAAATTGCTCTATCCTGAAAAAATTCATCAATGCGCATATTGTGTAATATGTCAGGATACGTGTTTTCAACAATGGTTGCAATATGATCAGTTGTATTTCTTATCAAAATATCATCGGGGAACTTAATGTCAACTTCTCCATCATTTTCTTCACCGACATCCCCATCTCCTACACGTAATATCCATTCAGCAAAATTTTTGATCTCTAGAACATCCGAAGAAGAAGAGGAACGTACCTACATTTATGCAATGAATGAGATGAAACATTTAGTTTTACGACGGGAAATGTAACATGTAAAGAGTTTTAAATTAGATTATTTACTGAAATCTCATGTTTTTTGTCAATTTTAGGACCTCACCACGAATTCCAAAGTTTAGATGAGCTGATGGCGGCATGTACAATATCATGTCGGCTTCCTTTAGGCACAACGAGGCAATATTTGCACGAAATCACCTCAAAAACAACAACTAATCCACCAAAAGGCTTATCAGAGCAATGACCATCATGAGTACGCATAATATCCCTCAAGCTCCGGTCAAGCGCCTCAAAGCAGTGCTTGTGGGCCATCGGAGCCTCATCCCAAATTATCAGCTTAGTTTTCTTTAGGAGACCACACAAATCAGAACCTGGCTTAATATTGCTGCACGTTGAGCTTTCATCGACTTGTATGGGTATGCCAAACCTGGAATGAACAGTCCTATCCCTCGGAAGTAGCAACGAAGTTATCCCGCTAGAAGCCACCGGAAGAACTATATCCCTCCTACTTCGCAAGGTGGAGCACAATGTCTTCCATATGAAAGTCTTACCCGTACCACCATACCCATACAAAAAGAAAACTCCACCATCTCCTTTATCAATAGCCATCATGATCTTTTCATAAACCATCCTTTGTTCTTCAGTCAAAGATTTATGTAATATAGAGTGCTCAGCCTTCATCTCCTCAACATCATAAGACATTTCATCCAATATTAGCATATTCTCCGCATCGAAATTACGAAATTTCTTGGTTGAGGCATATCTTTAAAATTTTGTAGACTACTGCAATTCGCTGCCAATAACTTATCAATCTCAGCCAATGCACAATTTTTAACTTGCTCTTTTCACTGAGTGTCAAACCTATGTATAATAAAATAGATTGACATTAAAACAAAAAATGATAAAAAAAATGATTAACTAAATACTCCCTCCATCCCAGCAGAAGTGAAAATTTGAGAAAACTTGATCAAACTTTAACAACTAATGTAAATACAATATAATCCCTCAGTAACAAAATAGAAAGTAGAATTCTTAATTTGGGATGTTTTTTCAGGAAGAATTTGCTCTTGATCTGTTAACTGTTAGTCAAAGTTTGATAAATTTTACCAAAAGTTTGCCTTCTTCTAGGACGGAGGAAGTATAATTGAGAAATTAATCAATAGAATAAAAGATTGACAAAGATTATAAAAACAAAGATTATTAGTCAAAGTATGATTTAACATAATAAAGTATATACCAGGATTGTTAAAATTCTTTTGATGCTTGTAGTTGACATCGTCTGACAGAACTTGCCAAGTTTGATTCCAGACATCTTGTGGCCTCGACATACTATTAGATAAAAGTAGCATCGCGAAAAGTCTTCGTAGATAATCCGGTGACCCCCATTGACTTGCTTCTTTTATTCCATCAACATACTCCTTATCATCGTCTAACAATCCTAGTGCATAACACGCTTTTTTGTAATCACCATGCACAATATTATTTACAGTTCTCAAATCATCGTAACACGTAGCACCAGCAATGTGATTTAACATCAGCCTCAAATAGTAGATATCGCCTGAATTGATGGGGACATGATAAATTCGTCCAATTGATGTGCCTCTCCTTCTAGGACGCCATTCTCGCTTTGACTTATCCCAAACATAATGCTGCGGAAATTCGTGATACTTGTACTGTCGAGCCTCTGGATTCTCACGATTGATCTTCATCCAATGTAAAAATTGTGATTGGGCAACAGTCGACTTACCCACAACATCCGTAAGATAATCGCCATCTCTGAAAGGAATAGTTTGGTCTCCCTCTAAATGGAAAGATAAGCGCTCTACAGCGGGTGTCCTGTAATGGATATCAAATGAAAATATTCTCCACATCGCTTCACATGCAGAGACATATCGACAATCGATATACCTTTTAATTTCATCATTCACTTCAAAACCTACCCCTATTCTGTCACTTCCCTTGCTGATATACTTGAATAAGTACTTTATTGATTTTCTTTGATTACAGTATTCCACGTTGATGTGAGCCCGGTACTTCAACAACAGCTGTGGATTATAAGGCACAATATACCTATTATCAAGGAAAACTCCATTTTTGTCTACATTTGCCCCATTGTCTCTCCTCCGGTAAACATAATATCCGTTCTCGTCAACGGAAGTGCCTTCATTAAAGCTTTTGGGGAAGTGCTTCGTGCATCTTTTGTTATCCATGCAAGGAGATTTTAGGTTAGCAACACCATAAGGACCATGCACCATATATTCTTTCACGGCCTCGTACAATTCCGGATCAATTTCTTTATCGGGTATCTAATTAGCACTTATACACTTGTCGACATCCTCAACGATTAATGCTTGGTCTTTACTTCTGAGAAAAAGAAGAATATGATCATGGGGAAGACCTCGTTTTTGAAACTCCACTGTGTAAACAACTGTATAAAATCAAAAATGTACATAATTAAAATTATTGTACCAAAAAATAAAATATGTGGTTTAGTTATTATATATAGCATCCGTCCTACTATAATTTGTAATTTTGATCAAGATAACCAAAATTATCAAAAAAATGTAGGACAGATGGATAAAACAATTATATTAACAAACGATGTTCAACTACAACACAAATATATTTTGAAAGAATTGCTTACGCGCATTAGGCTGACCAAAATTTTTCTTTTCCTTCAAATCCTTTACCAATTCATCAATCTTCATCTTGAAAACCCTACATAGAATATCAGCCCTATCTTCCGGTCTTCGCCCCTTCTTTTGAACAAATCTTGTAATTTCTGGCCACTTTGGATTGCAGGTAAACGTGATAAAGAGTGATGGATATCCTGTCCACCTGCAAATAGCTAACGCATCTTGGAAATTACGAGTCATCCATTGCTGTCCACCGGTGTATGTTGACGGCAACACAACTCGTCTACCCAGACGATGGATCGATATCTCCTCTTGAAAGCTGCATACTATAAGTTTCCTATAAGTTTCGACCCTAAGAGCGGGTTGATTATGCCGAATCCACTGAAGCCTCTGTGTGTCCATCATTATATACGCATCAACCATAAACTGCTGCAGTAGTCTTCCACTTCTCATAAGTTGGTGTCCTTCTGCAGACCTCTCTTGTAGTCGGAATGATAAGAACTCTTTCAAAGAAAGATTGGGACGCTTTGACATTGGAGGCATATTTCTAGGAATATCTGTATAGAACCCATCTTCCCCAAAAACAAACAGCAGCGGGTACTGAAGAGGAAGATAACATGGATTGAACTCGTGTATTTGTTTAAAGTCACCACACCGCTTTTCAACTATAATGTCTCTCACATCAGGTGTATCTTGAATATCACCCTCGATAAGAGCTGCCACTTCAGAAGTTGTTGGCAAATTATATGTTCTTCCATCCTTAGATCGCTTTCCTATCAGTCGAAGCTTTACCTCACTCGAAACTCTCAAAGAAATACGCTCTGCAGCTGTTCTGTAAATCTTCGCATACGGGTTGTTTTCATCAACCATTTTTCTTAAGTCCGATACAATCGAGTAGTCAAATTCTGAACTCCTCTGTTTACTGTAAAATATATGCGCAAGCAATATATAATTAGTCGATATAATAACACGAAATATATATATATAAAGCACGAATATAAAAGGCTATCCAGAAAATAAAACATATAGAGGCTTTAAAAAAATTAGCAATACTGGATCAGAATGCAGCAAAATCTTCAACCAAATTCTGTTTAAAGTTAGAATTTGGAAACATATGCATTTGCACATTACATTGACTGAACCATCACAATGTCAAATTTTCTTTACATGCATAATTACTTTCATGAGTCAAGTGCCAACGACTATGAATATAGTGCATTTAAATGGTATTATTCTTGATATCAAAAGAGTTCAAATATGCTAATAAGCTTGAAGAATTCGTATCGATGTCATACTCACAATTGTATTGTCAACTAACTGTGAATAGTTCTAAGAATTAAATACCAAAAGAATATAAATGCATGAGAAAAAACAACAGAGTTCATATTTATTGAGGGCATAATTTACCAGATAGGAAGAACGAAACATAAACATGGAAATGTTAAGGTTTAGTATATATAAACAAACAATGAGTATAAAGTTTATTGTTGAAGGGAAAAGGAATGAAAAATACATAGCCCGAAAAAAAAAAAAGAAAGATTACAAACTGAATACTTCATTTTGAAATATATAGACAAAGCACGGATGATAAAGTACATTATGAAGAAACATACCTGACAGCTTTTATTCTGTTATCAACTTCGTTTTCAGTGTCATAAATATAGAGTTGGGAGAATTGTGGCGGAGCTCCTTCATTGGGCAACAATGATCTGATTAGATGAACATTCTGACCTCCCAACTTAAATGCGTAAGGGCCTCTTCCTTGATTTACGGTCTTATCAATCGTCCCACCCATTGATGTAAATGCGTACATCATGTTGTAAGCACGTATGTTATCCATAAAATTTTTTCTTTTTTCATGCGTTTTATCTAGGAGATCACGCAACAACTCGGGCGGATGTTGCAAGAGTGGAAGTTGTACTTGCCCATGCATGCAACATAATGAGAATTTTGGATTTGTCGTTTGCTTGTTCTTTGGTGTCCTCTCTTCGTACCAAAATAAAGCATGACAATGTTCGCATTCATAATTTAGATCTCCAATATCCCAATAACCTTGATATATAAAATAATCTAAAATGTAATTGACCTTTTTCTAAAGAAATAAGTATTCAATGTATTGTGTTTCACTATTTAGGTAAAATACTATTAAGTGAAATCTTATTTGCAAATAAAAATCTAAACCATACCTGTGCTTGGTTGTGCAATCTCCTTCATTTTTTTTCTATTACATCGTGATGTTCTGAACTTATATTCATCGTTTGTTGCAAAGTCATTTTGGGATTCTACCATTCCTGAATTCAGAAATAAATTCAGATATATGTTATTCTATGATATGAAGTATAAAATAATAAATCAGGAACATCAAGTAAAAAATATATAAATAGTGAAAATAAGTGATTTATGATTGATTTCAAGTACCTGTATCCAAGCGATTAAGCATGTTATTGCTCTCATTTACTTGATGTTGAATATTTGCATTTAAGTCTTCAAAATTCAAGTTTCTGCTGAGAGAATGCAAGATTCGTTTACTCTTAATTGGCCTACCAGGTCTTCTTAGTTCAAGACTTGTTGGATTAGTCCCACACGGAGTGTTAGCTGCAAAAAAAAATGTGTAATGATAATGAGTAATGCTATACCAATTTTTATATAAAGAATATTAAAAAACATAATAAGTACGGACAACTTAAAAACTATTTAAAATAGAAAAATGATCATTTTGGAATTTTATTTGTACCTGTATCCATGCGAGTAGGTGAGGCATTGCTGAAATTTAGTTGATGTTGAATTTCAGAATTATAGGGATCAGGATTCATGCAGTTATTGAGGGATTTCAAAACTCCAACACTTTGGCTAATTGGCCTACCAAGCTTTCTTTTTTTCCAAGATTTTTGGAGCTAATACATGATGCACATTCTCATCAACCAAGGGATAATTGTTTTCAGTTCCTTGATGTCAATTCTCAGAATTAGAGCGATTAATATCCAATCTTCTTTTAATAGATTGTAAACCCCCAAAGCTTTGACCAACCGGCATACCACGACTTATAAAATCTATGCTTGTTGGATTAGTAGCTATTGGTGTGGTAGATACTGATAGAACTAATAAAGATTAATGATGATTAGTTATGATAAAACATATTTTATAATATAAAATAATTGAAAATGCACATGTAATATTCTTACCATTTGTAAGATTATATGAAGGAAATATTGGTCGTATTAAATGGCTATCAGTATGTGTCATTAGTTGACTTCCACCTGCGGATAAAAAAACAGTAAACATAGAGATTATATTTAAAAAAGCATTAAAACTTATTTACCAATTTCATATATGAGTAATAAACTGTAAAATGACAACTATATAGATAACTTACAATTAGAAATGTCAGACAATGCCTCTCTTTGGGGCTCCACTGAATTTATCGGATGCTTTTCCATCTCTTCACTTTTCTGTTGCTTTTGCTTTTTGCCAAATGATTTGTTCATTTTGTTTCTAGAAACAACAGACAAATGATTGGTATAAATTATTTCATCTTAGGTACCTTTACTGATTCATAAAGCATTTTCTTAATTAAGGTATTGACATAGTTTAGTTCTTCATATCTACTTGGTTCAATAACCTTAATACAGGCATTCGAGAGTGTGTCCGTAATTTTCAAGACTTACTAATCTCTACGGGAATCTGGAAGGAAAAATCGCTGCTGGCATTTAAGGATTTGATAATTAAAATTGGGGCAACTGTTGTAAAGAATAAATGGATGGAAATATCTTACGGCGTTGCCCTCAATCAATACATCGGGGGTTCCTCCGAAGACGCGTATGAAGAAGATGACGATGAGGTTGAATAGGCCTATCTGATCTTCAAAAATCCATGGCCAGCAATAGCATCATTCACAATTCCTCTTTGGCCGCAATTCGTCCCTCCTCTCAATCGATTTCGCCGCACGAAGGTTTCTGATTGACGGCGACGGCGTTGTTCAATGCGCACCGAAAAGCCTTGGCGATTCTCCTGCAGGTAATTTCGTAATTCACTCTAGGTTTAATTTTACGATCTTGTTCCTCGCTCCTTCTACTGCATCTCTCTCTCTCTAGGGTTTGATTTCGCAATCTTCTTCCAATTCCAATTCGCTAGATTTGTCTGTAATCTAGATTTGTCTGTAATATGTTATTGGGTATCTCGCAATTGAAGTAATTTTTCTCTATTTCCCCATTTTGATTATCTTATTTTTTATCTATTTCTTTCCTTGCTTTTATAGAAGTGTGTAATCTTTGTCTGAGTGAAATTAGTTTCAACCAAAAATACCTAGCTGCTTATTAAAAAGTTGTTTTTTTATTTGCATTTCCATGATTTCCTGACGTGTTTTTAATTATGGGTAAAGTAATTTACATGGTAGAATGAAGGAATCGGATGCAGTTGCTCACCCCCAAATATAAGTGATACTTCAATGATTTTCTGAGATTTTACATTCAAAATTTAGTTGTAATAAATGTTGAGAAAGAAAATTCACACAAATAAATGCATATTTTGTATGAATTGTGATAATTCTTCTAACTTGTCCGGTTTGCGAAACAAAAAGATTGAGTAACCAACTAAGAATCATCATGTCTAGCTGACCCACAAATATATGATCATTAAAATACCAAATGGAATACCATAGTTTCAAATAAAATTTTCGCAAAAAATCCTATTCTTTCTAGCCACAATAGTTTAAACAGGAAAAAAAACAAATAGTTTACTGCGTAAAAAATGATGACAGACTGAATACGATGCTAAACAACCCTTGTTGCTTATTTATCCAATTTCTCTTGTTTAATTTGCTTAATTCCCTTCGTAACAGACAGTTGTATCTCTTCATCATTGGAGGTAGAGTCTAACAAACGTTTTTGTGGAGTGATGGATGTTGAAGAACTGTCACACACAGATTTCAAAGGATTATCCTACATAATAAAAACGTAAAATAACATTATCATAAAAAGCAAACTATAAAAATGATAGTGAAATAGAAAAATAAAAAGTAAACTAATGATAGAAAGAAATTTACCTCATTAATGCAATTCATGCTGGTCACAATTTCAATTTCATTATTCAGTTTGGAAGCAACCTCCTGAAGTTTAAAGAAATTAATGTTATGAATTTGAGCTTTTGTCTATAGATAATGTGATGTAGTTTCTACTTACATGCATTATCATTTATGAGTGATAAAAACTGGGCGATGATATCTGTATCCTCTGAAAATTGCTTTACTGTGAAAGTTCTTTTATCTTGATCAGTATCTAAAGTTCTTTGGTCAACATCAATCCTGAATAAGCATTGTCTTTCAAACATTTTTCGAAAAGATTCAGGTAGTTGGCCCTGTTGAACATTATGTTGTATGAACATTATTTTACATCGTCATAAATTAGTAATCATTCTAATAACAAAATAACAACAAATTAGCTACCTCTGAGACATCGGCAAGAACTACGGGAGCAGACATTTCGAGCAAAGAAGATGCTGTCGCATCGAATAAAACAAAGTGTGTCTCAGCTAGATCTATATCATTCATCTCAGTGACCAAGATCCTGATTTTGAACCTAAAAAAATGGGTAGACAATTATTTCGAATGAAGATAATGATTATAAATCTTTTTTTTTTATATATATATATATATAAAAATCAAATCCATCAATTACCTAGGGATAGCATTGCCGTAAATTTGTCTTGCATTTAGGGACGTATTTTCTTGCTCTTTTCAAAGCCTTTAGCACACTTTATATTGCTACACCCATCAAAGTACCAGGTGGCATGTGAATCCACATCCGATATGGTTGCCAATACGGAGTATACGCCAACCTAATAAAAATGATTATAGTAAAAAAAATTAATGTTATTCAAAAATATTTAAATGAGTATAACCTTTATAAAAAATTAAGAAAATTTATAATATACCTCTGCACATGTGATCAAATCACCAATCATCTTGAGTTCATTTTTTTTCAACCACATCTCACTATTGTTACGACTACTATCATTAGTTGTAATAGTGAAAGAACGACTAACGGATGAAGATCCATTTTCACGCCTGTAAAAGTGATATATGAAAATTAACATAACTATACAAATTTGTACCACAAATTCATAGATTCTTATAAAGGTTTAGTGTTCATTTACTTGCTAAGATAATCTGCTACTTCAGGGAACGATGCATTAATATGCATTATTGAAGCATGCTTCATAGTACTAACTTTGGTTTTCCCTGTATCAATATTATAAAATTCACTCACATGATAATATGCCTTGAAGCAGAAACGTAATTGCAGTTTGAGTATATATACATAAAAGATTTAGGAGTTGATTACTTGAAAATCTATGATTGCCGAAAATTTAGGAATTGATTACTTTAAATTGATCCGAAAATTTATGAATAAATCAAACTTTGAAATGGTTGAACGCAGTTTTCATTTGTGATTTAGAAAATATATAACTGTTTTATTTTGATACATTATAACTTTATGTTTTTTTTTAATCTCTGAAAATATATAACTGTTTTAATAATATTTTAAATGATTTTGCATTTCAATATTCGATTGTGTTGGCCAGAGATGTATATTGATTATATAATTGATTGATGTTTTGAAGCCAATAGTAAAAAATTATTGTCGGTTGTCCAACTTGATTATGAGAACTGAAAGGAAACTGGGACAAAGTTGAAAGTTAGAAATTAGCTTTACGTAGTATCAAATAATTTGACATTTTAAGTACATTTGATCATGGTTATTTTCTGTAATTGCATGTTTATCTCGATATTTGCCAAACTCATTACCATTTAAAAATGTCAAATAATTTGACATTTTTTTTTGTTTTAGAATCTAAGCCGAAATTTTATGAAGAAATCAAATAAGTTGAAATCCATTCACTTTGCCAAACTCATTACCATTTAAAAAAATAAATAAAAAAAACTGAATAATTATTGCAGTCACATTCCCTAAATGACCACAAATGCAAATGGTATAAAAAATTCATCGTTGCATAAACCAAAAAAAGAAAAGAAAAATAAACTAAAAACTTAAAGATAACATGACATCAATTCGAATGATTAAAAAAAAAATTAAATAAACTAAATTCGTGAGTAACATTATTCCTATTGATGAACTTGATTGTTGTCGACATGATTAAGGCGCACTTGATCTATATAGTTAACATCAATTCGAATGTGACCATGAGGTAGTCCGCATTTGAAAAACTCCACGGAGATGATAGAGACGACAACTGCATAAATGAACAGATATATAATTAAAATAGAGATTGTTAAAAAAACTGCATTCATAAAATCGAACTTAAACTAATAAATTAAAAGAATTACTTACATGAATTGAGGTTGCTAAAACAACATTCATCTTTCAAATCTCTCACAAGTTTATTGAATTTAGTTTTAAAATTGCCGTACAATACATTAGTGATTTTTTCCTGTTCAATGCCCGAACTATTTAAAAATTTTGTGACTTCTGGCAAAAAAAAGAGTAGATCCAATGCTGATGAAATGTGAGAGAATCAATCAACTGTTTGTTTCATTGATCTGTGAAATTAACAAACAATAGATTCAGCCCAAATTTTAATCATAAAACATTTTAGAGTGAATAAAAAAAATAGGATTACCTTCACGACGGATTCTCTCACAGTGAACAATGGAATTGATGGCTCTGATTTTCTGGCTCTTGTGAAGGACCTGTCGCGTGTGAGAAGAACAAACAGATGGAGATATGTAAGTGCGAAAATTGAAGATTCCATTATGAGTTGAAACAAAAAACTGAGTATTCAAAAAAAAATTGGAGGAAACTGAAAATATGTTTTTCCTTCGTAATTCACTCTAGGTTTGAATTTATAATTTTCATGGAAACTGAAAACATGTATTTATAATGTTAGGATTATAACTGAATAAGATTTTTGGAGTTTTTTCAAGTAAATAATTCTTAAAATAAACTTTTTTTAGGAGTTTATTTGGAAAATGGTTTGAATTTTAAATTGATTGATTAAGTTATCCGATATCAAAGGAATTGAGCTTTGAATTTTTTTTGTTTTTTTAATTTTAGGTTTGAATTTATAATTTTCATGCAAACTGAAAATATGTATTTATAATTTCCGGATTATAATGATTCTTAATTTTGAATTTAAAATTAACACTTTAAAAATATGTTGAATTATATATTATCTATTAAAATAAAGATAATCAATTAAGATAAAAAATTGAATTATCCTAAATGGTAGGAATTAGGCTTTTATTTTTATTTTATTTTTTATTTTCGTTGATTGCATTTAATAATGGCTTACCATTTAAAAATCAATTTTTGGAAAATCAATTCTATATTTCTTATTTTCGGTAATTGCATGAAAAAATTTCAAATTTAAAAAATCCGATCAAATCTTTAGATTAGGTGATTTAAAATGGTTTGAATTTTAAATTGATTGATTAAGTTATCCGAAATTAAAGGAATTGAGCTTTGAATTTTTTTGTTTTTTTAATTTTAGGTTTGAATTTTTAATTTTCATGCAAACTGAAAACATGTATTTATAATTTTCGGATTATAATGATCCTTAATTTTGAATTTAAAATTAACACTTTAAAAATATGTTGAATTATCTATTATCTATTAAAATAAAGATAATCAATTAAGATAAAAAAAAATTGAATTATCCTAAATGGTAGGAATTAGGCTTTTATTTTTATTTTATTTTTTATTTTCGTTGATTGCATTTAATAATGGCTTACCATTTAAAAATCAATTTTTGGAAAATCAATTCTATATTTCTTATTTTCGGTAATTGCATGAAAAAATTTCAAATTTAAAAAATTCGATCAAATCTTTAGATTAGGTGATTTAAAATGGTTTGAATTTTAAATTGATTGATTCAGTTATAACATGTAATTTTAAACTGAATAAGATTTTTGGAATTTTTTCAAGTAAATAATTCCTAAAATAAACTTTTTGTTAGGAATTTATTTGGAAAATTGTTTGAATTTTAAATTGATAGATTAAGTTATCCGAAATCAAATGAATTAGGCTTTTAATTTTTTTTTTTTTAATTTTAGGTGTTGGAGGATATAAAAGATGACCAATTGAGAAATGCCACGTGGCTTTCCACGTCATAATGCCACGTGGCGCAGTGTGAAGGCTTGAAATTCTTCTGCTTTCATATAGTATATAGATGATCAAAATATAATGATAAGTGATAATGAAAAATGAAATATTTTTTGAAATATATTGCAATTTAATTACACACGACTCAAATAAAAGTCTCTTATTATACAATCTCAACTACTTTCTTATATACAACATCCGATAACATTTGTGGACCAAAAGATCTATCAAATATGAACCAAAATTGATCATTTATTTGAGACAGATGTAGTAATAATATTATTTCTTACTTAAACATACAGTTTCTACTTAAAAAATACGATATTTACCTTTAAGTGAAATAAATAAAGAAAAGAATATTTCCTCCAATCTGTAATAAGAGGCACACATTTTTATTTTGGTAGTCTCGTTGATAAATTTTATTATTCAAAATGAAATTTTTATAATTATTTTTATTCAATTGTCTCTTTTATTCAAATGTTAAATATTTTCACTAAATAGAAAGAAGATAAAATATTTAAATAATTATTAAATATAATTACTAAAATTAGTATATTTCTCAAAAAAATATTTCAAATGCAAATTAAATTTTCTTTTGCTTATTCATTTTTTTTGACGATTAAATAGGGTGAGTGTTCAAATAAGTTGTTAAATCACTTCATTTAATTTAATACTCTTACATTTTAATTTTTAATTTCAAAACTCTCTTTGCCTCACTTATTTCTCTTTCCTTCAAACATTGCTTCTCTCTCTCTATCTCTCTCTCTCTCTATCTCTCTCTCTCTATATATATATCTACATCTCTACCCAATTTCTCGGTTTCTTTCTCTACCCATCAATTGCGCCGCCCTACCACCGTCACACCTTAAAAAACGTCAGCACCACTCGTTACCGAAAGAGATTCCAATCCTCAAAAACTCTCAAGAAAATCAAGACTCCTAATCTCAATCTGACGACCAAACCCAAACCCACTACCGCCGCCCATCGCCTCCATTTATCCCTCCTTCTCCAAACTACTCCCGACCGGCTTCCTCAATCCTCATTCCGGTAAGATCCAAATCCAACCCTCTCCTCCTTCCAAAGTCAAAATCTCTAGCCAAATTTCATCTTTTCTAACACTCTCCTTCGCCAATTTAATCCTTTCTTCAAATCAACAATCTTCTCCAATCCTCTCCATGACCACTTTCTATAAACCTAAACCACCCTTTGAATACTTCATTATAGGGTAAAGCAAGGTTCAGATCTGTAAGTGATCAGGTAAGAAGATAACCCCGCCATGGCTGCAACCTCGGTTGCAATATCAAAGATCTACATCCGGAGATTGCTTGCCAAGAAACGAATAACCCTGATTACCTGAGTCTACTCATCAAACAGAGAGAGAGTAATAAACTTCGTGTGTGAAAGTGTGTGCTTCTGCATGTTTTGGTGTGTAACTATGTGCTTGTGTGTGTGTTTATGTTTCCTTCAGTTTATGTGTGTCTGTGTGTTTGTGTGTGTTTTTTAAATATTGAGAAAGTATGAGGAGAGAAGAAAGAAGAAATAGGCTGACTCTTTTAAATGAGTAGAGGACAACATGTGAAAATGTGCACCTTTGCCTAATCCAATCAAAACACATGCAAATTTTTAAAAAATGATCTAGTCCACAATCTAAAATGTATTCAGCAAGCTAATCTAATGTAGAGCTTCTCTTGCAAGTTAAAGCACTAAAATAGAAAATTCATTCATGGAAATCGATAAATATTTGTCTTATTTAAAGCAATGGAAAATGTGCACCTTTGCCTAATCCAATCAAAACGCATGCAAATTTTAAAAAAATGATCTAGTATGATCTAGTCAACAATCTAAAATGTACTCCCTCCGTCCTAGAAAATGCTTCACCTTTTACCCAAAATGGCGTCCCGTTTGAAGCTTCACCTTTCCTAAAATTGAAAAGTTTTATTAATATTCTATTATACCCGCTCATTATTTCCTCCACTCATTCTCTCTCCTAATTCACTATTACACTCACAACACTTTTTAAATTTACTATTTCCTCCACTAATTCTCTCTCTTATTTTCAAATTACACTCACAACATTTTTTCTTCCCACCTATTTCCTTAATTTGCGTGTCGAACCAAAAATGGTGAACCATTTCCTGGGACGGAGGGAGTATTCAGCAAGCTAATCTAATGTATAGCTTCTCTTGCAAGTTAAAGCAATAAAATAGAAAATTCATCCACGAAAATCGATAAATATTTGTCTTATTCAAAGCAATGGAAAATGTGTACCTTTGCCTAATCCAATCAAAACGCATGCAAATTTTAAAAAAATGATCAAGTCAACAATCTAAAATGTACTCCCTCCGTCCCAGAAAATGCTTCACCTTTTACCCAAAATGGCGTCCCGTTTGAAGTTTCACATTTCTTAAAATGAAAAAGTTTTATTAATAGTCTATTATACTCACTCACTATTTCCTCCACTCATTCTCTCTCCTAATTCACTATTACACTCACAACACTTTTTAAATTTACTATTTCCTCCACTAATTCTCTCTCCTATTTTCAAATTACACTCACAACATTTTTTCTTTCCACCTATTTCCTTAATTTGCGTGTGCTGAGCTAAAAATGGTAAACCATTTCCTGGGACGGAGGGAGTATTCAGCAAGCTAATCTAATGTAGAGCTTCTCTTACAAGTTAAAGCAATAAAATAGAAAATTCATCCATGAAAATTGATAAATATTTGTCTTATTCAAAGCAATGGGAGCAAGTACTTTTTTTTAATCACAAAAAATGATAAAGAGAAAAGAAAGAGTAGGGAGCAAGTACTTTGTTTTCTCGTGAAGTGTGCATACATACAATTGTCAAAGTTTTACATATACGTGTCATTTTCTCTTTGCCAAATAAAACAAATGGAGCTCATGCACACATTAACATCAACAAGTATCTTTTCTTGATAGACTAAATTTTTGTCTCATTCAAAGCAATGAAAAAAGACAAATTTGCCCTTAATTGTGATAACATTTACCACTTCCTTCCTTTAATATATATAGAGATGAATTATACATTTCCGAAAATACCCTTAATGATACTTTCCATTTTTGTTGTCATTGAAAGCGACATTTTTGAGCGGGCTTTTTCCATTTATGGAATGCAATCTTGTTATAAGATATAGATAGATAATATGATTTTTAATATACTACCTAATTTGACTCAAATTATCTAATTGGATGTTTTTTATTTTTTTTCAAATATAATACATGAGTAACTCTTGTGAAAAACTATTTTTTTTCAAAATGTTACAAAAAAACTAGTTTTCATAACAGTTCATCACTATTATTAGTTAGACTTGATACTTTAAAACTAGTTTTTTCCTTATGTTACAGAAAAACTAGTTTTTTACAAGATTTTGGCATAATACATATATAATGGTTTTTTTTTTTAATGGTGCCCCTCAAAATTATGAGGACCGGAGCGAGCGCTCACCCCGCTCCTCCTAAAGGCCGGCCCTGGGTATAACAAGCGAGTCTCGTTTTTATTTCGGGACTTTGCTTATTACTTTGCTACGATCAAGATCTTTTTTATTATTACTTTGAGACGATCAGGATCTTTTTGAATATTATTATCAGCTAAAATCTTACAAAAACGCATTTTTTCTTAATCTTAGAAAAAACGTGTTTTGATTTTCCAGCTAGTTCCAGTGTTAGAGTAACAAAATGCCAGTGTAAAGAGTGTCAGTGTATGTATTATTAAGTGTCAGTGTAAAAAAATGTCAGTGTTAGTATAATAAAATGTATGTATAAAGAGTGTCAGTGCATGTATTATTAAGTGTCAATGTTAGTATAAAAAAGTGACAGTGTAAAGAGACCAGTGTAAATAGTGCAAATGCATGTATTATTAATAGAGCCGTCAAGTTGGGACGGTCCCGTCGGGACGTCCCGTCCTGCAATAGATTTGGGACGGGATGGGACGGAGTATTTTAGTCCCATCCCGTTTCGTCTCGTCCCGTCTTGTCCCGTTTCCGTCGCGGGACAACATGGTGCGGTCCCGCCCGTCCCGTTCCCGTCCCGCATATCTCGACCCTGTATATCTCTCTGGTTTCAGTGTTATCAATATGGATTTCACTAAGCCCTGTATATCTCTCTGATTTCAGTGTTCCCTCTTAATGTGGGAGTGTCTGTGCTTCAGTCAAATATATATGCTGTAAAAGGCATGTGGGAAGATTCAGCTAATGTTAGAGCAATATTGAAACATCAGGGAGTAAAGAAAGAGGTGGCCTGCAGTTGAATCGAAATTAAATGTCGTACATTTTATTTTGCATGCAATGACAAATCTCATGAAGAACTGGCGAAAATATACAAAACATTGGAGGGCCTTTCTTCTGTTATTGATGAATTGGCTATGTAATCAGTTGAGCTTATCAATTCTTTGAGTTTTGCATGTTACTTGTCTTATTTTCGTCTACTTGAGCTTCTCAAATTGATCATGGTTAATAGATTGTTTTCATTTGAGGGCTATCAATCAGAACACAGATTGGGGGCACTTGAAAAATACTCATCTCGTATGGGTCCCGCGGGATTCCGCGTCCCGCAAATGGAACGGGATGAGACGGAGTATTTTAGTCCCGTCCCGTTTTGTACCGTCCCGTCTCGTTCCGTTTCCATCGTGGGACAACATAATTTCTTCCCGTCCCGTATTTCCGAATTGACAGCTCTAATTATTAAGTGTCAGTGTAAAAAAGTATCAGTGTTAGTGTTAAAAAGTGTAGTGTTAGTGTAAACAAATGTCAGTGTGAATAGTGTCAGCGCATGTATTATTAAATGTCATTATAAAAGAGTGTCAATGTAGGGTAAAAAAGCGTCAGTGTTAGTATAAAAAATGACAGTGTGAAGAGTGTCAGTATATGTATTATTAAGTAGCAGTGTAAAAATAATTTTTTCTTAAGTTAAAAAAATGCATTTTTTATAAAATCAACTATTGTTATTATGGGACGGAGAGAGTAAATTCTGATTTTTTTTTCAAAATATAGGTTTATAAACAATCAACTAGTGTTAGTGTAAATTCTGATTGTTATTAGGGAAAGGCTCTAGCAAATGGTTTCCTCTCCCAACTCTCGCTTGGCGCACCGAGATTTGCCCTTTTTTATAGGTTTATAAAAACTTATATGCCAAAATAACATGCTAAATTTTTTTTATACCAAAGTAACACATTTTATGGTATTCCGAAAGTGGTAATTCCGGAATAAGGTAATTCGGAACTGTCATTTCCGGAATTCAATTTTTTTTTTTTTTTAATTTGATTTTTGAAATCCGGAACTGCCATTTTCGGATTTTTATTTTTTTTTTGCAAAACTAAATACTGACAAATTGTCTGGAAAATTGAGATTGATTAATTATGTGAGGAAATTCTACAGGAACATTATGAGTGAAGATTTGGAAGCCTTGCTTCCAAAGGATCTTAAGAATTTGGAAACTAAATTAGAGAAAGGCATCAACAAAATCCGATCCAAAAAGGTAGCTCGTCGTCCATGAACACTTAATAACTGTTGAAATAACTATTACAAAATCTCTGCTGAAAATATAGAAACTAATTTAAAGCAGAAATATAAAATACAAGAGAAGAAAATGAATTTGTCGTTGAAATTCGAGTCGTGTGAAATCACACTCTCCTTAAGACAAATTACGCCCCCTCACCACATTGTGCTTGAGAATTTACGGAACGCTTGCCTCCCAGGATGAAACGGATAGACCGGACGGTGGTTGCATAAGAATTACCTCCGGCGAATTGAAGTCGATGCTTGGACGATATCACCACCAATGTAATATGCAGGAGGCCAAGGGAAAAGAATTTTCAATATGCAACAAATCTGATGTAGAGAGAGTTTGGAAATCTGTGTGTTTTTCATTTGTTGTGTTCTCCAATTTATATAGATTTCCCAAAGAAAAACTGCCCAAAAAATTAAAACCAAATTTTAATTTTGTCAATCAATATTGCAATTATACTCAATAAATTTGCAATTTTAATGCGATTCAGAGCGGGGCCGTTTACGCGTCTCAGCAGAAGAGGCGCCCGCCTCGGAGTGGCGCCGCCTGGAGCGGCACCTCGATGGGCACGCCTCTGGCCTCCATGCGCCCGCCTCAGGAATCGCCAGGCGTCCGCCTCGGACTGGCTCAAATGGGCCGCACTTACTGGAGTTGAGGCGCCCGCCGCCTCACTCCCAGTTTCATTGGGTTAAGTTTTGAAACAAAATTGCAAAAAGTGGGCTCGCGCGGACAAGCTATTTCGGAGCTACATTCGTGTCCGCAGGACGCGCATGCACATGAGTTCGGTAGCCCGAAGCCTATTTCGGTCCATGATTTACACCCCCTGCTTTGTGCGCGAGAGAGAGCCTCTATGTACCACAATCTTACTCCCTACCAAAGTGTAGGAGTATTTAAACTTAGCCACTTTTTCATCTTTTTCCAATGTGGGATAACCATATTTTACCCATTCCAACCCATTAACTTTGAGCCTTCATATCTCATTCATTTCTCAACCATTTTTGACAAATGAATATATGATTTCAATGTACTCATGGAGTAGAACACAATCCAACAATCAATTTGTCATTTTAACAAATAACAAATTAAGAAAATAACTCATTATTTCCTTCAATAACACACTTTTTTCCAACAATCCCCCACATGAAGGAATAATGCGGAATTGGTGACAAAGCCCGGCAGACGAAAACTTGCATATGAAGATGTGGGAATGCCCATTGAATCTTCGCTCGTACAAGCATATTTACTCTACTCGCAAATTGATTGACGCGATGTCCTTGAATCGTTATGCTTTTTGTGTAGCCTATCATATGCTTGACACAAGTATCGTCCTAACATACTTCAATTCTCATAGCTATGTTCAATCATGGCCCTGAACATACGCCTGGTTCTGCGAGAGGGTCTAAGAATTGAGCCTCACACAATTCTCCTCGAAGCGGCCCCACTTCTCTCTCACATAGGTGATTTCTTAAAGGTAACCCGTATTACCCCGCTCGAATTTTCGACGCATAAGAATCATTAAAAGCCATAGGCTTATCCTTGTCCTTTCGGGATGTCACTAATAGGAATGGACTTGGGGTTGATTCCCCCACAGTGACGCTACAAGTCTTTTAACAGTTAGGTTGTCCCATTGAATCTAGTTCTTGGGATCTCCAGTCATCTAGATTGGGTTTTCAGCTGTGTTTAACTTTTAAGAGGCTTAAGTCCCATTCCCCTTGTCGAGCTTTCAACTAACTCTCTATTTAACCCTTTGGTTAACGGATCCGCTAAATTTTTCTTTGACTTAACATAGTCAATGGATATTGTGCCAGTTGAGAGTAGTTGTCTAATGGTATTATGTCTTCGACAAATGTGTCTAGACTTACCATTATACATATGATTGTGTGCCCTTCCAATCGGATTGGCTATCACAATGTATACATATTGATGGCACGGGCTTCGTCCATCTTGGAATATCTTCTATAAATTGGCGTAGCCATTCGGCTTCTTCACCACATTTATCTAACGCTATAAACTCAGATTCCATCGTGGATCTAGCTATAACCGTTTGTTTAGAAGATTTCCATGATATAGCTGCTCCTGCTAATGTGAATACAAATCCGCTCGTAGACCTTGAGTCTTTTATATCAGAAATCCAATTAGCATTGCTATACCCTTCAATTACCGCTGGATGTCTAGTATAGTGTAAAGCATAATCGCGAGTATATCTTAAGTACCTTAGTACTCTCACTATACCATTCCAATGTTCCGCTCAGGGATTACTTGTATACCGACTCAGTTTGCTAATCGTGTAAGCAATATCTGGTCTAGTACAACTCATCAAGTACATTAGACTTCCAATGATTCTCGAGTATTCAACTTGAGAAACTGTGTCACCTCTATTCTTTGATAGATGTTGACTCATGTCTATTGGGGTTCTAGCAATAGCTAAGTCATCCTTGCTGAATTTCTCAAAAATTTTATCCACATAATGTGACTGGCTTAAGGCAAGTCTATTTGACATTCTTGAAATTTTCACGCCAAGGATTACATCGGCTAACCCCATATCTTTCATGTCAAACTTTGAGTTCAACATATCTTTAGTGGACTTTATCATTTTATCACAGCTTCCTATGATAAGCATGTCATCTACATAAAGACACAAAATGACGTAGCCATTTCCCGTGTCTCTAACATAGATACATTTGTCACATTCATTTATTTTAAATCCACTTTCCATCATGGCTTGATCAAACTTTTGATGCCATTGTTTTGGTGCTTGTTTCAAGCCATACAATGACTTTACTAACTTGCACACTTTATTTTCTTGTCCCGACGCAGAAAATCCTTCCGGTTGCTCCATGTAAATTTCCTCTTCTAAATCCCCATTTAGAAAATTTGTTTTTAACATCCATTTGATGTACTTCAAGATTCATGATGCGGCTATTGCAAGTACAATTCTTATGGATGTTATTCTCGTAACCGGAGAATATGTATCAAAGTAATCAAGGCCTTCCTTTTGCTTGTAACCTTTAATTACAAGTCTTGCCTTATACTTGTCAATTGTTCCATCCGTCTTCATTTTCCTTTTAAAAATCCACCTATATCCTAGTGGTTTACTTCCCGGAGGAAGATCCACTAATTCCCAAGTGTGATTTTGTAAAATGGAATCAATCTCACTTTTAATGGCCTCTTTCCACAAAGGTCCTTCGGAAGAGCTCACGGCCTCTTTATAACTTTGTGGTTCACTTTCAAGCATATAGGTTAGAAAATCTGTGCCAAAAGATTTTTCTACCCTACCTCGTTTGCTCCGTCGAGGTTCTACCTCCGCTTCATCATTTCCATCATGATGATTTGTTCCTTCGACTTCTTCTTCTTCTATTGAATCATGTCTCCGTTTAGATGAACTTGCATCATCTCTTTTGCACGGAAACACATTCTCAAAGAAAGAAGAATTTCTTGACTCCATTATAGTATTCTTGTGCATATCTTGAATCTTCGATTCATGCACAAGAAACCTATACGCACTACTATTGTGAGCATACCCAATAAATATGCAATCAATAGTTTTTGGTCCAATTTTCACCTTTTTAGGAGGTGGTATTGAAACCTTTGCAAGACACCCCCACACTCGCATGTATTGGTATGATGGCACTCTTCCATGCCACAATTCATAGGGGCTCTTATTTATTTTCTTTCGGGGCATTTTATTTAACACATAGTTTGCCGACAAGACGGCCTCTCCCCACATGTTATCCGGTAACCCCGAACTTATTAACATGGCATTCATCATGTCATTTAGAGTCCGATTTTTCCGTTCGGCAACTCCATTGGATTGTGGGGTGTATGGTGGTGTTGTAACATGTTTTATCCCATGTTGAGCACAAATACCTTCAAAAGGGAATTCATACTCACCACCACGATCACTTCTTTTGACCTTTATTTTCCGGTTGAGTTGATTTTCAACTTCATTTTTATAGAGAACAAACTTCTCTATAGCCTCATCTTTACTTTTGAGAAGATACACATAACAATATTTTGTGCTATCATCAACAAAAGTCATAAAGTACTTATTGCCCCCTCGTATTTGTATTGACTTGAAGTCACATAAATCCGTATGAACTAACTCAAGTGGTTCATTATTTCTTACAACCGAATGGAACGGAGGTTTTGTAAACTTTGCCTCTACACAAGTTTCACATTTATGTTTGTAGTCTATTTTGCATTTTGGTATGCAATTCATGTTAATTATAATCTACGTATAGTATCATAGTTAACATGTCCTAGTCTATCATGTCACAAATTGGAAGACTCAAGCAAGTAAACGGAAGAATTATTCTTATTCATCTCATTCACCTTAGGCTTGTTAGCCATTACATTGCTTTTAACAATCATAGCACTAAGCTTAAACATACCATCACAAACATAACCTTTGCCTACAAACATTCCACTTTTAGACAAAGTAACCATATCAGATTCAAACACAACACGAAAGCCATGCTTAATCAAAAGCGATCCGGACACCAGATTTTTCCGGATTTCGGGCACTTAGAGCACATTGTTGAGAGTCAACTCTTTCCCGGAAGTCAACTTCAGCACCACCTTGCCTTGACCTTTCACATCGGAGGTGGCAGAATTTCCCATGAACAATTTCTCACCATTTTCAAGGGCTTCAAAACTACTAAACATTTCCTTGTTTGAGCAAACATGCCTGGTAGCACCGGTGTCAATCCACCACTGATTTGGGTTTGAACCCACCAAATTCACCTCAGAAATTACCGCCGCCAAGTGCATATCGGAAACTTCATTCGAGATGACATCCACCATGTTTGCTTGTTTCTTTGGCTTCCTACACTCGGAAGACTTGTGGCCCACAATGCCACAATTGTAACAAGTTCCACCGAACTTCTTCTTGGAGATTCCTCCCTTTGGTTTCAAACTAGAACCACCCTTTTTGGGACCAAACTTGCCTTTAGCTTTGCCATTTGCCTTGCCATTGGCCTTAGAGCTATCAACATGCTCCACAGCATTGGCTTTTGCCACAAGAAGATTATTCAACTTCTTCTCCGCAATCCTATTCTCTTCCTCAATCCGAAGACGAATAGCAAGCGCTTCAACATTCATTTCCTTTCGTTTGTGTTTAAGATAATTCTTGAAATCTTTCCAAGCGGGAGGCAACTTTTCAATGATTGCCGCCACTTGAAAGCTTTCACTAATTACCATCCCTTCGGCATGAATTTCATGAATGATTATTTGTAACTCTTCTACTTGACTTTTAACAATTTTTGAGTCCACCATTTTATAATCAAGAAAACGGCCCACAATGAATTTCTTTGTGCCCGCGTCATCTATCTTATACTTATATTCCAAGGACTCCCATAGTTCCTTTGCAGTTTTCTTAACACTATACACATTGTATAGCGTATCCGACAATCCATTAAGGATGTAATTTCTGCAAAAAAATTCGAAATGCTTCCAAGCATCAAGAGCCGAGATGGCTTGCCCATCCGTCTCATTCTCACCCAACTGTGGCGGATCTTCCTTAAGAAATCTCGCCAAGTTCAAGGTAGTCAAATAGAAAAGCATCTTTTGTTGCCACCTTTTAAAGTCTTGGCCAACAAACTTTTCCGGTTTCTCACCATGATGGTTCGAAACAGTTTGGACAACCACCCTCTGAGAGTTGGTTTCCACACGAAGCGCTTCCTCCACACGAGGATTCTCGGAGTTGTTTCCAGCATTGGTTTCCACGTTTGATTGAGTAGCCATCTGAAACAAAACAAACAAGTTTAGTTCACTGTTTTAAAGAGTTTTCCTTCCAACAAAGAGACAATAATTTGTCTTAAGATAATTGTTGGAAAAAAGTGTGTTATTGAAGGAAATAATGAGTTATTTTCTTAATTTGTTATTTGTTAAAATGACAAATTGATTGTTGGATTGTGTTCTACTCCATGAATACATTGAAATCATATATTCATTTGTCAAAAATGGTTGAGAAATGAATGAGATATGAAGGCTCAAAGTTAATGGGTTGGAATGGGTAAAATGTGGTTATCCCACATTGGAAAAAGATGAAAAAGTGGCTAAGTTTAAATACTCCTACACTTTGGTAGGGAGTAAGATTGTGGTACATAGAGGCTCTCTCTCGCGCACAGTGCGCGGGGGTGCAAATCATGGACCGAAATAGGCTTCGGGCTACCGAACTCATGTGCATGCGCGTCCTGCGGACACGAATGTAGCTCCGAAATAGACTGTCCGCGCGAGCCCACTTTTTGCAAAAAAAATTTCCAAAACTTAATCCAATGAAACTGGGAGTGAGGCGGGCGCCTGGACCTGCCTGAGGCGGGCGCCTCAACTCCAGTAAGTGCGGCCCATTTGAGCCAGTCAGGCGGGCCCGCGATTCTGAGGCGGGCGCATGGAGGCCGTAGGTGCCGCTCCATTGAGACCACTCAGGCGGGCGCCTCATCTTTCTCTGAGACAGGCGAAACGGCCCTGCTCCTGTAACTGCAGAATAAATTGCAAATTTATTGAGTATAATTGCAATATTGATTGACAAAATTAAAATTTGGTTTTAATTTTTTGGGCAGTTTTTCTTTGGAAAATCTATATAAATTGGAAAACACAACAAATGAAAAACACACAGATTTCCAAACTCTCTCTACATCAGATTTGTTGCATATTGAAAATTCTTTTCCCTTGGCCTCCTGCATATTACATTGGTGGTGATATCGTCCAAGCATCGACTTCAATTCGCCGGAGGTAATTCTTGTGCAACCACCGTCCGGTTTATCCGTTTCATCCTGGAAGGCAAGCGTTCCGTAAATTCTCAAGCACAACGTGGTGAGGGGGCGTAATTTGTCTTAAGGAGAGTGTGATTTCACACGACAAATTCATTTTCTTCTCTTGTATTTTATATTTCTGTTTTAAATTAGTTTCTATATTTCCAGCAGAGATTTTGTAATAGTTATTCCAACAATAACATCTCGTTTCGTTATACTCACTTTGTCCCAAAATGAATGTCGATTTTCAAGAAATTTTTGTCCCAAAATCAAAATGAATGTCATTTTTGAAAATAACTTTGCCCCTAAATGTGTTTTTACCAAACTTTTTTCACTAGTAATTTTATATTTGCAAAACTAAAAGTTTTAAAAGCGGTAAACAAGAATATTTATACATCTTTGTCATTAAAAATATAAACCGTACGTACACATTTTTAGAGTTTTTAAAATGAAATTTCGACATTCATTTAGTTTTAGTTAGGGACGGAGGATATTTTTTTTTTTTTCCAGCTAGCTTACTGATTGCTCAGTATAGTTCCCTAGCTCTTGAACTTATTTCTCTCTCTCTCTCTCTCTCTCTCTCTCTCACACACACACACACACACACAAGCACAGACACATTTGAAAACGTGTTTACGTGGTGACATTACTGGTTTGATGTATGCAGATAGCTGAGAACGAAAGAGTTCAGCAGCAATGAGCTTGATGCCTGGCAGTTCTGACTTTGAGCTAGTATTCAGTTTTGTAAAAAAAAAAAAAACTCACATAATTAATCAATCCCAATTTTCCAGACAATTTGTTAGTATTCAGTTTTGCAAAAAAATAATAATAATAATAATTGAATTCCGGAAATGACAGTTCCGGATTTCAAAAAAAAAAAAATTGAATTCCGGAAATGGCAGTTCCGGATTACCTTATTCCGGAATTACCACTTCCGGAATATCATAAAAAGTGTTACTTTGGTGCATAAATTTTTTAGGATGTTATTTTGGTATACTCTATAAGTTTTTAAAAACCTATATTTTGAAAAAAAATTTCTCTGAAATTCCAGCCCTCTGTCCTAATCCAATTACAATGATTGTTTGAATCCTACTCCTGTTAGGACTTTGGATTATCAAATCTTGATATATTCAGGTTTCATTATTCCTCTACTGAATCGGACAACCCTCCCCCAATATACATATATATAACGCATCTCGAATTGTGAGAAGAAGATTTTCTTCTCTTGTTTTCTTCAGCTTTTAATAATGGCCGGAAAATCTTCATCGTCATCCTCGACAGCAATGTTGCCTTGTCTCCTCTATTCTCATGGCAAAGATTACAGAAGCAAGACTCTTTACAACATACCTTTGTCCACTCACAAATCCTGTTCTATTTTCCCACAACTCAAGTACAAAATCGTTATGGCTTCTAGCCATGGCTGGTTGATCTTGATGACTTATAAGAAGGAAACAAGTCCCGAAGATCATTGTTATTCTCTATGGAACCCTCTTACTTTGGAATCTATACATTTACCTCCCCTCGGCTTAAGGCCTAACCACCAAGTGAAGTCTTTTATTCTGTCGTCCCCTCCAAAGGGTCCCCATAGCAAGCTTTTCTTATTTGAGACGACAATACCTGCAATCTTTGCTTGCAAGCCTTCTAATGTTGGAGAATGGATCGAGTTGAGGTACGATAATTTGAATATAAACTATGATCTCCGCAATCCTGTTAGTTGGAATGGTATCGTATTTGCAGTAGGAAAAAATAAAAAGGTATTTCGTGTAGAAATTAATGACGATAATACTATTTACCTACGCCCGCTGCCATTGATCCCGGCCTCACATTCCCACTTTTGGCATGTGAGCTTGGTTGAATGTTGTGGGGATTTGTACACAGTTTGTTATAGCACAGGTTGTACTGTACAAGGTGTTGGACTGAAGGAAATCGTTGCTGTCAACGTTTACAAATTGAAGTTTTCGGATATGATATGGGTGAAAGTGGACAATATCGACGATCATGCATTTTTTCTAAGCAAAAATCATGCTATTTCTTGCCCCGCAGCTGACCTTTCAAGCTTCTCTACGCTAAGGAATCGAGTATATTTCACTCTGGAAGATGGCGAAAACAATTGCTTATATTCATACCATGTTGAAGATGGAACACTTACAATTTCTCGCCTTTTCTCAAATTGGCCCCAAATGTCGATTTCTTCCATCTGGGCAACAATGCCTATACTTGGAACTAACAAGGCCATGGTGTTTGCTAAAGAAGAAGAAAGAAAAGACGATGAAAAGAAAATCTTCTTCCCATGGACTAATCTTTCAATGGACCTGCAAACGTTGATTGTCGAGAAGCTTCCTCTAATCGATTACATGAGGTTGAGAGACCTCTATAGGATGAATGGTTTAATAGCTCCACCAATTCAAAGAAGATCTCTCCATTTGGAATCTCCCTGGCTCATATTTTCTCCTAGCGGAAAGAACGTATGCAACTTTCTTGATCCCTCCCTCAACAATGGAAGATATTTTGTGAAGACCCCAGAATTGTTTCAAGATCCGATTGTCCGCTACTGCAAGGAAAGTTGGGTTCTGATGACATCGTCAAAGCCTTTCGGATTGTCAGTATTCTTGTTTAATCCTGTCACAATGGCTACGATTCAACTTCCATGTCTGCACGTTGAGACTGCTCCTATGTTAGCCTTTGGCTTCTCTTCCTCGCCTTATTCTAACAAAAAACATTGTTCTGTTGTTTGCTTTAAGTACGTGCCTCACAAGGTTTATTTTTTTGCCACAGGTCTGGGCATGAAGAAATGGAGTTTTTTTGAGTTCTGGAATAGAGATTTCCGTCCTAATGGAAACACCCCAGTTTTCTGCAACGGGGCGTTTTATTATTCAGGTAAAGATGCAAGAATCGGAGTTCTCAGAATAGAAGAAGGAGGGATGATTACATGGGACGTGTTTTATGTCGAAAGAAGACCTGAAAATTTTCACCGGAACTATTTAGTGGAGTGCGATGGGAGGCTTTTATCCGTTTTCGTTGGTCATTCGGGAGAATGGGTTCAAGTGATGAAGCTATCCAGAAGAAGTTATAAATGGAAAATTGTATATGATTTGGGCAAGCATGTATTATATGTTAGCCGACTTTCAACAATCTGCAAGGTGGCTCAAGTGGAAGGAACGGACAACAGGATTTACTTTGAAAGATTGCACGGAAAAAGGGCGGTATATTATTCTCTCAACACCCAAAACTTTCACACCGACGATGGTCAAGATTCTCCGACAAGTTACTACAACAACAACACAAGTGTACCGTTGCTCTGTGCTTGGATTCAACCGTGTTGGTGGTAGTCGTTATTAATTCAGTAGTATATGAAATTTTGTGCATTTTCAAGGGGAACGGATCAAGGGGAACGGAGGGTCCTGTTTATATGTGAATCTATCTTATTGATCTGAATCCCATGAAATTAGAGCTGTCAATATGGGCTGGTGGGGTGAGTCCTTAGCATATCTAAAGCTGTCAATACGGGCTGGCGGGGCGAGGCGGACCCAACCCATCAAAACCCGCCATTAAACGGGGCGGGGCAAATTCCTGTCGAGCTGGAAATATGTCAACCCAACCCACCCCTAATGCATGGCGGGCCGGATCGGCTCGACGGGCTCAACCCAAATTGACGGCTCTACATGAAATGATGAACCAATGAAATATCCTTCTCCCTCCGTTCCACATGTCTATCTGAATTTTTTTAAAATTTGCTGTTGATCAAGAGTAAATTTGAAATATTTTTGGACGTTCATTTAGTACGATAGTGCATAAATAATGCTACTAGGAATGGCTGTAAAACTGTTGGTTTCCTGTGAATACAATCCCCTAGAGAGCTTCAATAAAGCTTTCCTTAAACCTAGTAATATTCACCCTAACATTTTGCTCTTGTATATAAATTGCTCTTCCCACATCGAACCCCTTTGCAAAAAACGAATCCGGATCCTTAATAACCGGGTCATCCGGCCCATACGTGTCAAAGAGCGTGCTCTCCTCCGGGTCAATCTTATACTCCAAATATCTCAAGCCCATTCCTTTAGCCGAATCACCAAAGTATACCTTTGAGGCCCAATCCAGGCCCAATGGTACCAACTGGACCACCAATGAGCCTTCCGGTAAAAACACCTGGTTAGTAAGCCCAGCCCCATGGACCCCAACTAGTACACTGCATGAGCCCAAAATATTCGAGAAAATGTCCAAATTGCCCATCTGTTTTGATCTTGCAACTATAACCCTATATCCCAATTCTTCAAACATTTTCACCATTTTATCTTCATTCAGAAGCTTTCGAGTTTTTTCTCGACCGATAAGAATCAAAACCGGCTTCCCGACATTCGCAATCTCATCCAGGTTTCTCGGTTTCAATGTATATGTTTCTCTAAGGAAATCCTTGAAATGTAGCATGGAATAGCCCAGTGGATCATCGGATGAGTTAAGGCCCAAAAATGTATGGAACTTAAGCCCAATAACGGCCCCGGGAAAGCAATGGATGGTTTTCATTTGGGCTGGGCTTAGTATTGGGTAACGAGTTAAGCCCGATAAAATCTTGAAATATTTTTTCACGAAACAAGGTTTGTAATCTGTTATCATGAAATGTACTCGGGATTGGAATAGGCGGGAAGTGAGAAATAGAGGGATAATGATCTCATTGAACTCGTGGAACTGGTTGCCACCTGGATTGCCAGGGTGGCCGCCAACGGAGAAAATAACGACGGGATCGTGGTGATAGTACTTGCAAGGAGGCGGTGCGACATTGGTGGTGTAGATATTTATCGGGGTTATGGATTTTAGAGGAGCGGTGTGCCATGGATAAGGCCATACTTTTACGGTTTCAAACGGCTCCGAATAATTCAGGTGTTGTAGATGAACTTGGTCCGTTCTTCTCGAGTCAATTCTTACGGACATATTTGTAACACATGATACCGGGAAAAATTTGCCTTCACATGCAATGCCGCTGCTAATGAACTTGGTTTGATTTTCTCCTGTTTCATGGAAAATGAGTTTGAATTCAATTTTAGGCTCTCAAACTTTGCAACATTAACTTTGCAATATTTTTATTTATTTTTTTTATATAGACAATAGTACAATACTTTCTTCGTCTCACTTCAATTTCAATGGTCATAGGAGGGTAGTATTTCACGCTTTTTTTTAAGAATTTTTTTTTTAAAAAATGAATAAAGAATTACAAGTGGGTAAAAGATTAGAGGAGAGGGAATGTAAAAATTAATGAATGATTTTTTTGTATATATATTTACATTATAAGAATATAAATGTCCAAAATACTGTTCAATATTTATGGAATGAAACTCTTAGTTAGTCTGAGATGAACCAAAATAAAAAGTAGTGAAGTGCGAGGGAGGGAGGGAGGAGAGAGTATATGTTAGAATTGGGTCATCATCCCCTTAAAAGGCCTTGTTAAGGGGTGAGGTTAACCAACCTTATATAGTGGATCATTTTTATTCTCCAAGTTGATGTGGGATACATGGGACTTCAACACGCCCCCTCACGTGTAGGCCGGTAACTTGGCACTACACGTGGACTTCAAACCCAACACGGGCACCTGTAGACACCCCATTCTGAACCAATAAATCATGATTACACCACTCTTCGTCTCTCTTTTGTGTTTTGATGAAAGCACATTAGTTTCGTCATGTTTCGTTAAGTTTCTAACTAACTTCGTTAGTTTTGGACCTAACTGGCTAACGGAATAAACTGAAGAGGACAAAATAGTCATCAGACTAGATATCTCGCACGAGATATCATATCTCGCGCGAGATATCCCCTCGACAGGATGTGCAGAAATCACTCTCCTTCTCCGTTTCAACCTCCTTTCTTGATAAACCTCATCTAATCCGGTTCTCCAATCAGAATTGAGTTCTGGAAGCTTCCTAGGAGTGTTTTACCTCTCCACCTCTACCTCTTAAACCCCTATAAATACTTGGTGACTTCCACTGTTTCAAGGGTCCAAAATTTCACACAACACACACAATTTGTTGGTTTCTTTCCACGAAAGATTCCTTCAAATCACTCACAAAACCTCCCTAAAATCACCTAAAGTTTGTTTATCAATCCTGTTGATCAACAAACATCCAAGCCCGAATCAAGGATTGAGGCGAAGCTCTGTCCGCATCAAGATTTGACTCTCATATTGAGTCAAAACTCTGCCCAAATCACTTCTCGATCAAGAAAACATCTTAGAACCAGGTTCTAAATCAAATCCTCCCTAAACTAGGTAAACTCCTATACTTTTACTCTTATCTTCTTAATCTCTCTCTATTGGCTTTTAGAGTGGTGTAATCCCATCAAAAGGATTAGCCTAGAGTCTCTTCAATCGATGAAGGCGATCTCGAAGCGTACAATCCGACATTCCTAATCAAGAAATTGATTAGGGCTTTCTTGTTCTTTATTTAATTAGTAATTAAAAAGATTGATAATACTCAATTGGCAAGACCGATCTCCGGATTGGGTGGAATGGATGCTCCTCGACCTACCCATTCGATAACTTAACCCCCGAACCCTCAAATCTCTTTCAAATCAAAATGGTTTTCCTATGTTTCCAAACAAATAATATAGGTGGCGACTCTGTTATTCAAAATTCACGCATCGCTACAGCACCCAACACGGGTTAACTTAAGCCCAAGATCAACTTGGGCCAGCTCTGATACCATGTTAGAATTGGGTTCTCATCCAATTCAATTCTTCTCTTTCATGTTTTGTTTGACTTCGTCTAATCCTCTTTATTCTAAGATGGTATCAGAGCAGGTCCTTACTCGTGCAGGCCAAACGGCCCACGATGTTACTCCGCGCCACCCGGTTGATAAGTCCACGTTGTAAGCTTTGGTAAAGCCCGCTACACGTGAGGGGGCGTGTTAGAGATATTATTCCACATTGGAAATTAACAAACTTTGCCTATAATATATAAAGATCCTGAGCTACTCCCCTTATCACCAATTGATTTTAAGATGAAACCTCAGACTTTTTAAGAGTATATGAAAATGATACGATCCATTTGTGAGGGAGGGAGTATATCTTTCTCTCTCCCTTTGTCGTTTCCTTTTATTGTTTCACATATGTTTTCTTATATATAATGATTCATAAACCCATTTTTTCAAATACTTTTTTTATTCATATGTTTTTACATTAATCATTCTTTTGATATATTTTAATTGAATTTCTAAGAATATCTATAGTATAAATGAGGAAAGTGGGATGAATAGTTGTATGAATAGTGTCAAAAGTTTTTTTTCCATTTTATCCTCACTAAATTGTCCCTTTCCCTTTCACTTTTAATTAAAAAAATATCACATGTCCTCGGACACGGGCTTTTCTAGTACATCTATACAATTAATTAGAGGCTAACACTATTATTTTACACAAAGAATCACCCTTCATTCTTTAAGTGAAATGTAACATGAAAATTTGCAATAACCGTAATGGTAATCTGCCAATGTGGTATTTCTCGATTTGATATTTGTGATTTTGTATTACTCAAACGAAAATTTAAGAAAATGCGAAGAAGAAACTGCTGGAGCCTGAAATTTGTGCTAGCAAATCTGCTGGTTGTGCCAGTAGATTTGCTAGCACAAATTCCAGCAGCTTCTTCTTCACAAATAACAGATATCAATGAAATAATAAATCATGAAAAAGGAAGTTAAAAATGCAAAAGAATTAGAAAAAGCTTACAAAATTTAAGGGTTAGAGAACCTTTGACTAATCTTCTTAGAAGTGAGGTGTTGAACTCATCGGCTTCTTTTGTTGCTCCTCCATTCTTTCTCTCTGACAAATTACAAATATCAACTTCATAAGCACCAAAAACCACAACTATATATATATATCGCCTCTCAATTTTTATGTCGAAGATGTGAAATCAGACGAATGAAATTAGCGTATAAAATAATCTCTCTTTCGATTACAAAAATAAATAAATAAAAATGAAATTGAGTCGTGAACAAAATACTATATATGTAAAATTTTATGTGTTTACCTTGAGCAAAAGTAGGGGGATATAGGAGGCATTCATCATCCTTGCACAGGGAGATATCAAAAACAAAAACAATTAAAGCAAGAAGAACAAGAATGCAGATTATTTGTGATGCCCCCATAACTAGTTTTTTTGGTGCCATCTCTCTCTCTCTCTCTCTCTCTCTCTCTCTCTCTCTTTTGCTAATCATAGTTTATAATGTTTGCCATTATTTTTCAGAAGAACATTTGTCTCTAGACGACGAGTACCCCCACCCCCTCTTTTTAATTCTTACTCCCTCCGTCCCAGACCAAGGGTCCTCGGGGGAGATTTCACGCTTCTTAAGAAATTTTTTTAAGTGGATAGAAAATTTTAGGAGAGAGAATGTAAAAATTAAATGTGTGATAGGGAATAGGAGAGAGAATGTAAAAGTTAAATGTGTGGTAGGGAATAAGAGAGAGAATGTAAAAGTTAATAATATTTAATAGGAGAGAGAATGAGTGGGAGGAATAGTAATGGTTTTTTTGTAAATATATGGAGATGATAAGGGTATAAATATATGAAAAACTTTCCATTTAAGAAAAGGGACTCTTGGTCTGGGACGGACCAAAAAAGAAAGTAAGACTCTTGATCTGGGACGGAGGGAGTACTAAATAATTGACTATAAATTAATCTTTTATTTTCAAGTATATATTGGAATGATTTCATAAAAGATTTTAATTTGGACAATATCTTTTTTATAATAAAAAATATTTAAGTACAAAGTTACTTAAAAATGAGAATTCATTTTGAGAGACGAATATATGGAGTAGTTTAAAGGGTGGAGAATTAGATGGAGATGTGGCTCATAAGATTAAAGCAGGTTGGTTGAAGTGGAAGAGTGTCACAGGGTTTCTATGTGGCATGCTCCATAGATTAAAGGGAAAAGTCTATCGCACGGCAATTAGGCCGGCACTGCTTTACGGCACCGAATGTTGGTCCGTGAAACTGTTGGAAATGGGTAACGAAAGTTAAGTTAGACTTGACGATTGACCTAACTTCCTAACGGAATTCGTTAAATAGTTAACGAAGCAAGTTACAAATGTATTCTACATTTAGTATAGATTATGAAACTCATTTATTGTCTCAAAACCATTTCCGGGTGAATGAGAAATTAATGACAAAGTTTTGTAACTTAACGAGAGTTGGTTAAAAGGGTCAATTTGATCGTTTGAATCAAATTGGATTTAAACTGTATTTTTGGCTGATGATATTGTGCATTCTGGTGATCAGAACGAGTGGGGACTACGAGCACGAGTCGTGAGCACGAATGGACCTTAATGGACGTTTGGCTCAAAAGCGATCGAGCAGTGGAAGCTTGAAAACAAGTCGTGAGCACGACTCGTGCCAAGGGGCACGAGTCGTGCCCTTGCTGCTGTTTCGAATAGTTGCACCTTTTCAAGTGAAAAGCCACAAAACCTTGGCACGAGTCGTGCCCTTGCTGCTGTTTCGAATAGTTGCACCTTTTCAAGTGAAAAGCCACAAAACCTTTTAACTCTCTTTATATATTTCCCCTCCGAATTTCAATTCATTCATACAGTATTTTGAGCCTCCCTACCCTCTAGTAAGATAGATAAACATATCCAAATCATTGGCATATTGTTGCATCAAATCCTTCAAAGTCCAAAGTTGCAAACATTGTGTTGTTCGTTAGAGTATTTGACTTGGAGTGCTCCTATCATTTACTTAAAAGTCGTTTCATCTTACTAGAAGATTGCCATCGAAACCGTAAGCACATGTGCGGGGCAATTACTTCTTACGGAGATTGTATTTAATACAAGACTCGACTTAATTTCGTTTGTTTTCAATCTCCGTTACTTTCTCCCTCAGTTTTTCTGTTAAGTCTTAAAGAAGCCTACCAAAAAGTCCAACAGAAACATTGTCACGTGCATAAGATGAATGTGGCGGAGATGCGTATGCTTCGATGGATGTGCGGTCATACAAGAAATGATCGATTGGAGAATGAGATGATCAGAGGTAAAGTAGGAGTTGCGCCTACTGAGGATAAAATGAGGAAAAATCGTCTAAGGTGGTTTGGACATGTGAGAAGGAGACCGAGTGATGCACCGATTAGGAGGCCGGAACGGTGGAAAAATGATAAATGGCGAGGGGTAGGGAAAGACCCAAACAAACTTGGATTAGAGTGATTGAAAATAGTATAGAGCTTGCTTTATACCATTTGATACCATGATAAAATTTCGAATTCCATTTCAAACTCAATAAACTATAAAAAGAAATAACCCAAAACTTTACATATATATATGTACTATTAAAATACATTTCAATTTAAAATAAAAAATAAAAAATGCGATTCATATTAGTAATCACAAAAAGGTTTGCAATTTTTTATTTATTACAATATTTCTATGCCAAAAAATTCTAGCTTAAGTGACATCCAATGTTCTTCTCATCGAGAAGTCAGGTGTTCAAATTTCATCAAATGCAATTTCTAACACTTTCAAGTGTCACTCTTATAATATATCAAGTTATTTATTAACAAAAATATCCAAAAAAATATTACAGCATTTCTATTTCAATGCAATATTATAAAGTTAAAAATAATTTGAAATGAATCAAATATTGAGTAGTATTTTGTTATTAGAGGCTCAGAGGAATGAGAGAATCGAGTATTATAGTAAAAGATGTGATCTTGACCACTACTAATGACACACAATACAACAACATGTTTTAATTAAATAAAATAGACATCGCACATGAACCGAGAACAACTTTACCAACAATAATAAAAAGTTGGAATATAAAGATAGTAAATACTTCCTCCGTCCCACTCAAAAAAAATATACAATTAGTGTTACATGAAAATTAAAAAAAAAATATAGTGAAATAAGTGTTGTGAATATGGAAAATGATATAAAAAAGAGAATATGAGATAGAAAATAGTGAGTGGATAGTCATTGTGAATATAACAAGTAGGTCTCACGAATAAAGACGTATTAAAAAGTTTTCATTTTGAGAGTGTGACTTTTTAAATAAGACACCCAAAATAAAAATTTGTACATTTTCGTATGAGACAAAGAGAGTATAAAATAATAATGACAAAACGATTCCCTCGACCTATTTTAAAATACACAAAGTTAGTATTGCACGAAATTAAAAAAAAATACTCCCTCCGTCCCGGCCGACTTAGAATTTTTTGGGCCGGCACGGGGATTAAGGAAAAGGTAAATGTTGTAAGTGTAATTTAAAAATAGGAGAGAGAATGAGTGGAGGGAATAGTAAATTATAATGGTGTTGTGAGTATTAAAATAATGTAGGAGAGAGAATGAGTGGAGAAAATAGTGATTTAAGGTTTCCATTTTGGGCCGTCCTAAGTCGGGTGGGACGCCCAAAATGGAAATAAATCCTAAGTCGGCCGGGACGGAGGGAGTATATATTAGTGAAGCAAGTGTTGTGAGTAAAAAAATGTGAGGTAGGAGAGAGAAAGTGGGGTAGAAAATAATAAGTGAATAGTTATTGTAAATATGACAAGTAAATCTCATTAATAAAAAAAATTAAAAATCCATTTTGGGTATGTTGTTTTTTAAATAGGATATTCAAAATGAAAATTTATATATTTTTGAGTGGGACAGATAGAATATTATTTTTATATCTTTTTGGTACAAGTACAAAAAAATAAAACAAAATACAGCTAAACTCATCGGTAACCTCTTCCAACATTGTCGGCAAACTTCTCTGATAGTTAGGGTAATCCCAAAAGGATAAAGTTATTTAAGCTCAGAGAGTAGTACATGTACCAAATTTCTTACTCCTTAATTTCTGAGCCTCAAATGCTATTTTTATTTTGTTAGAATTGTCTCTAAATGCACATAATTACATGTATTATTTTTTAAGAAACTTGTTAGATTTTTCGTTTATTTTGTTAACTTTCATCTATGGTCATCCGTAAAAGACTCATTTCGTCATAAAATGTGAACATTAGACACTAAATTGTCAAAATTGTAATAGTATAACCTAAATTATAATTTGTGTGAAACTTTACGATACTAATGTGCTATTTTCCCTTACTTGACCATCTCTTGAAAGTTTTCTCACAGTCAAGATAAAATCATTAAGGCCATTTAGATTAATTCATTTTTTTTTTGTCGTTATGAGTTATTAGGAATGATATCATGAATAACTGTAAACTGCTAGTTGTACACAATGATATACAATTGGTATTGTCTCTGTTTCTAAAACAATATCATTGAAGCTCATTATACACATATTAAAAAATATGTTAAAAGTACTATAATATCTTTAATTACTCCTACATTTTAATATTTATTGAAGGTTATTATCAATAATTATTAAAGGTCTAGTGAATTAAAAGCTAGGGACAAATTGGGAAAACAGGACTAAAATGTTACTCCCTCCGTCTCACTTAAAGAGTCCTACTTTTCCTTTTGATCCGTTCCATTTTCATTCCATAAATGGCAAATTTTGAACAGTGTTTCGAACATTTATATCTTTATAATATAAATATATTTACAAAAAAAATCATTCATTATGTCTTTATAATGTTAATAAATTTTACAAAAAAAAAAAAAACAATCAAAAATCAAAAAGAGGTTTTATCATAAATGTTTTAACTTTTACATTCTCTCTCCTCTAATCTTCTACCCACTTGCAAATTTTTATTCATTTTTTTAAAAAAAATTTAAGAAACGTGAAATACTACCTTAGAACCCTTGAAGTGAGACAGGGGAGTATTAAATACCGTAAAATGACAATGTTTTTGTAACAAAAATTTTCTTCTTCAGCAACAATGTTATAGAAATTGAGTGAGTTAAAATATTAGTCTTTAAATATTCATTAATAAGAAAGATCTAACTTTATTTAATGTAATTAAAAATAAAAACAAAATGAGCATTTCTTAGGAAAAAGAGAGAGAGAATGTGGGGTACTCTTGATATCAAAAATATTCTTATTCCATCAATTGGCAAAGAAAAAGAAAAAGATGATTGGGAGTAGTCTAAGATAAAAATTAAACACAATATTTTGGGGGAAACTAGTTTCTCCTTAAGTTATAGAAAGTCCTGTTTTATAAACTGTTCCTAAATATTCGCTAACTACTTGCAAGTAGAAAAAAAGTGGACTTTTTATAATTTACGGAGAAACTAGTTTCTCCCAAAACTTGCTCAAAATTAAAAGTACAAACTTTTCGGATATTCATCTTCTTTACAAGATTTACCTTTACATTATCATTATTCTTTCTCATTTATTTCCTCCGTTACACTTCACTTCACTTGATATCAATTTTTTGGGCACAAGAATTAAGAAAAGGTAGAAAAGAAGGTTAATGAAATGAAGTGTTGTGAGTAGGAGAAGTAAAGTAGGAGGGAGAATGAGTGGGAAAAATAGTAATTTGATTGGTATTATGAATAAAGAAACTTTCAATTTAAAATAGCACCAAATAAAATGGGACGGATCAAAATGAAAATTAGTACCATATGAAGTGAAGTGGAACGAAGTACACCATATCATCACAGTTGTTTGTATCATTCACAAATTCTCAATACAACTGTTGTCTGCTGTACTTCTAAACACCATCCTATCACATACTCTCTCCGTCTCGTATTTTCAATGTAATCAGTAAAATCCCAAAATGAAAAGAGACAAATATACTATATAAAATATGTGCAAAGAATTTCATCCATGATATATACTTCTAACAAAAAAATGTGATCAAGAAGCAAACAAAACCAACGATCCATTAAAAAAGAGACAAGTATACTACATAAAATATCAAAGTCAATATATAAGCATAATATGATGGATGAATCCAAACCATAACCTTGTACAAACAAACCCTAAAAATGGTGTTTGACATTACCAGAACCACCTTATCTGACATATATATGCATTGCCTAGCTGCCCCAGTAGACAGAAGGATTATATAAGAAGGCAACCTTGTGGTACAAGGGCCCCCTATATGTGACAAAGTACTTATATAAACACTTAATTTACTTATAAATTTCTATGTAAAATGCAATTTGACTCCTTTCTATTATGATCACCATAATAATGTCCCCCCATAACCAATGAACCTATAAATGATCGATATATAATCATACCACAGAAGAATATAGATTTATAGTTGCTTAAAACGCTTTGTGGTAAAGGCCGTGAATTTTTTTCCAAGAATCCTCACGCTGCATTTTCAACTGCTTGTAAAAGTTACCGATAAATGTCTCAGCCTTATGATACAGCTCTTGTCCACTAGGGAGTGCTTCCTCCTCGTGATCATATTCTTCAGGCACAGCTGACTCTTCTTTAGCCATGGCCTCATTTTCACGATGATCACTGCTGCCTCCTATAAAGAAAAGGCTTGGTGTGGAAGGGCATTTCTTAAGCACATGCACCTTTACAGCACCCACAATCTTTGCTGAAGAACATTTCTCTACCACATGCATCACCATTTTCTGGTTACCTTCTTCGAATCGGACATCAGTTTTTTCAGTATTGGTTGCAGTGTTGTTATTGATATCATCTTTATTGGAAGGGATAAGGGGTATTTTGGGTGTTAAAAAAGAAGAAGCTGAAGGTTTCTTTTCTAGAGCAGCTTTTGAAAAGAAAGAAAGAAGGCCAGCTTCAGCTCCAAGGGCGATTATCAGGAGATTGAAGAGGAAATAGAGATATGTAGAGCGTAGTGAGGTGGATAGAAAAGGAGTCACAACGAGAAGAGCAACAATGAGAGAGAGCTTTAAGATTTGGGACTTCTTGGAAGCTAGACTTTCCATGGTTGATCAGGAGTATCTTCTTGATGGTAGAAAGAGGCTTATTGCAGAAGGGGTGTTGCAAGAGTTGAGGTGGTAGACAATGTGTAGAGTATATGGACATATATATAGGGAGGACGGAGAAAACAAAAAGAGTACAATATTTTCTTGATCCTAAGAATTTTCCACTATCCCTAAAGATAAGAAATTTGGAAGAAAAGATAAAAGTTATGATAGTTACAATATGTCTTTGTCATTCTTTAGTCTTCGTCATTCTTTAGACATTTGAGTGAAAGACAGCTTAACAACAATGCCAGTCTTAGAACAAAGATTCGATTTGTGTTCAGGGAGCCAGAGTGAGGCAGAGAGGTTTGGCTAAGTGGATTGCACTCGTTAGCTAGGCGATAAACTTGAAGCAGGGAGAGATACCAAAACCAAATTAGTCGAATTTGGTCCACACTATATATCCATCATACTTCTGAACTCAGCTAAAGCTAATCAAGAAAATAGCAAGCCAACTTATCCATGAACATTCTAAACTTAAAGATAATCAAGAAAATAGCAAGCCAACTTTAAATAGTTAACTCACTTTAATTCCAAAGTCATATTATGTCTAGAATCACGCATGATCCAAATTATTCACGACCTAGACCTAGCCACGCAGTAAAGATGAATTTCAATCTGTTTAACAAAGGAAAAACGAGGCCATGTCTTTATCATGAAATAATTGATAATATCATATGTAATTCAAATAAAATTTGAGTTGAAATTATATCATTACAATCAGCATCAAAGAGAAAAGCTATGGAAGATGGAGACATACGAACATGCATGCAAGTAAAGAGGAATTTCGAGATTTGAATTTTAATTGGGCAGTTTAGGATAAGGTCGGTACTTGGTAGAATATTCTTAATTCTTAATTTCAAAACCACTTTTTTGTTATTTTGTACAAAGTAGTTATTGGCTTCCTCGTATAAAACATGCAGTTATGGCAAAATTAGCTTTCATTTGTGGGTCTAAAGTGGGGCCTACTTTACGGCGTTGGGCTTATTAGTGGTACGCCGGTAGCTTGAAAGTTCCGGGTATCTTCATAGACTCATCCGAAAACCCACTTGCATTAGTGCGTTGTGGTCCCTTATGTTCCACTCTGTGCGGCTCAACTCTATTTTTCTTTGTCGACATATTTGGGCTGTTATCTGGGCTTGCATTCTACAAAAGAGCCTCACTTTAGCCTAACACCCAATTAACCTCACTACATTTTTAGTGCACAAAACCAACCAAACAAAAAAAGTTACTTCCTTCATCACAAGTGTCACTTTTTCTTTTGTATGTCACAAAATAAGTATCACGTTTCCAAATAAAGAAATAACGTTAGCCCTATTAGGGAACGGATGAAATATTCTTCATTATCTTTTCTCCCATCACATGACAGAAATCCAAATTCTTTTTCTTAATAAGCTAGAATTCTTATGCAGATTGCAGACAATAAACCCAGTCTGAAAAACTTTTTGTTGTGAAATCTGCTCCACGTTAATTGCTTTTCACCTATGCCTTAGGAATATTATGATATTTTAGACCATTTCCAAAAGTTGGTCAAATAAAGTGGAACTGTGACCTTAAACCTACTAAGTGACCTTTCAAGACATATGGTTAGGCCTTCACTATGGCTGAGGTTATCTATATCTAGCCGTAGCCAACTCTTCTCTTCAACCTTTACTCAAAGGACGGATATAAAATGGATAAAGACACCTGATAGACCATAACTTTTCAACCATATTCACGAGAAAGATTGAATTCCCACGCTGGTCTTAAATATACCTTGATATCGTAAAACACTAAAACATGTGAACATGCAAGAGATAGTATTGGCAGCTAGATAAGTTACACATAGTACATTAGCCATTTTTCCACAGGTTCACACACAGAAGAAATAAGTCATAATACATTTACTGGAACAAATATTTGCATGAAAAAAAAATTCACAAAATATACAGTCTCAGAAACAATTTAGTATATGCTTCTCAAGGACTTCAAATGATTTCCATACGATAATATAGACAAAATCATGGAAACGGGATTTTTATATATATATATACCAGAACTGCATGATGTACATTCAAAAGAGCTTGTGTTGAAGTACGTTACCTTGAATAAGATTTTTTTTTCCATCTCAATGCTTGGATCAAGTAAGTTAGCTTCTACAAGAAGAAGGAAGCTGGACTTTGAAATCATCCAAAGTTTGGCACTCGTATATGCTTAAACTGTGTTCATTCGCTAGATGCAGTAAGCAAATGAAGAACAAATGAGGTGATATATCCTTTGCTGGTGCAGCTTCGCAGTCATCAGGGAAGGTGGCTAAAATGTCTTTGAAAGAAATTGTGCCTTCGTAAACCTAGCAATAACAAGAGACAGAACGAGATGTCATTCCTTATATCTACAAAACTCGTATTCAAGTCTTGATCTCATTCATTTGAAACAAATCCAAAGTCTCCCCCCTCCCGGTAAAAATAACAGCAGATCAGATCTACCAATGGAAAGAAGTGAGGACCATAATAATTAATAGTGGAAGTGAGCATAAAACTAAGATATATTATGCAGGGTGTGTCTCAATAATCAGTGGTGAAGCCACTTGAAGGCCATGGGGGTCATTCTCCCCCCCCTGCTTTTAAAAGTTATGCCATTTTTATCACCTTTAAGTTTAGAAAAATCAACATTTTTACCACTAAAAACAGTAACATTTGCAATTTTTGACCACCTAAAATTCAGAAATAAATGCCACTGCATCATAATTTTGACCCCTTCGCCACTGCCGATAATACAGAAATAATTGTGAACAAACATCCAGGATGGAAGGTGCTGAAACCTCACCATTTCAGCCGTTCGAGTAGATTCTTGAATGTGATCCCAAAGAGTTTCCTTCAGCATGTGCACGTCAACTTGTTTAGATGTTTTGTCATATTGAACATCTATCTTGTTTACCTGTATTTTGATAATCATAAAGTATAAGCCTTGGAAGAATAATGGCATTATTTGCAGCAAAGTTGACTTAAATCTCTTATAATGAGAATTATTTTTACCAAACAAGTGACGGAATGGAAGACTAGATAGAAGGAGAAGAAAGGTGAAAGACAAACAAACCTGCCGAGGATGGGATACAAGTTTGCTAGAGTCGTCCACATCATTGTCAGAACATACATCATCAAAATGCCCACCAAAAACACTTCCATTATCCCATGGAGGAGCTTGCTCTTGAGAAGTTCTATCTGGTTCCCATGAGTTATCATCTGGGAAGATGAAAAAATACAAAATCATCAGGAAAGACAAAAAAAAATAAAAAAATCTTTACATGATATTGACAAAGAATGTATATCCTTTTTAGTTATCCTTTTTCTATTATGTTAAACATGATAAAATAACTTCTTTCATGTGATTTTGACGAAAGATCGTAGGATTGATCCAACAGAGATAGTAGGAACTAGGAAAATCAACCAAATGTATATACATTGATCCAACAGAGATATTAAGAACATTAAATCATCATGACCACTAGCCAAAATCAGAAAGAAACATATTTACATAGTGGCCAGCATATTCAAGCACCTGATCTGACTTAATTAATTGTGCTAGCTAAACATCAAATGAAGCAGCAGGGTAATACAACTACGCAGAACGAATACCTGATTTTTTTCTTATTCCTTTTCCGAAGCACTGCAAGAAGAAATATGAGTTGTGTCAGCCTCAACACACAATTGACGGTGTGTATATACTATACCAATGGTTTATAAAAAAAAAAAAAAAAAAAAAAATATATATATATATATATATATATATATATATATATATATTGAAAAACACTCATCAACTAAAAGTATCAAGCAGAACTGAAAGCTAGTTTGAATCTCTTGAGGTAGGGTAGGACTTATGAGCATGACAACACATGAAATAGCCTAGAGGAAGCTAGTCCAACCAAACTCAAGTTGCAGGCCAATCAGGTTTCACCTTCTCTATATAAGGTTATGTGATCTCAACACATACATTTGATTGAAAATCTAATATAGCACCATACTAGAAATGGCACTGCACTTGTAGCTACACTTAAGTATATTTTAGAACTTCTTTAACAAGCAGTGAGACATGGATTGCAATCTAATATGACTCCAAATCATTGAATTAAGGCCAACCAATAAACCGATTCCAATTTCATAATGATTACAGATCACCATGCAGGACTAAACAGAGGGCGTCAAGCCTAACTGCAGCCTCACATGGTATACTCGCATCGTATGAATAGTAACCCCAAAATGAATATAAACTTCAATAGTAAGAAGCTCACATTACCATTACACTAGGAAGGAGAAACAACCGGATGAGATTCTCTGGTTGGTAATGGCAGTCTTCAGGAAGTTTACGCTCTGGACGCAATACATTGGCTGGAAGCAAAAGCATCTTTGGTCTTTTTGGTGGAGCAAAGAAATCAGTTGTGTATTCATCCAAAGACCTCATGAAGTCAATATCCAATTCAGATGGTCTATTGCTTGGGGACTTCCTTGCTGTCAAATCTGATCTGCTCTCCGATTTGGTAACATCTTCTGCACATACAAAAGAGACTCACAGAAAAATATCAAACAGCTACTGACAGGGAATCCAAAACGGTGGATTATGTAGCCTTCTCAAAAACAAACCTTTCCAGTTCCTATACTTCCAATGCTCAGGTCCAGCCCAAGCATTTTGTGTTGTGAAGCCCAACCCTTGGAACAAAAATACATCAATATCCTCAGATATTCTATCAGCATCTGGTTCAAAGGATGTACATGGATTGTCATCCTACATGTACAAAAGAATATATTGTTTATTGGTTGCCCAATATCAAGCACGTTAAGGAAAAAACTTTCGGACTTGCACTAAAGAGTTATTTGCGGTATAGTAACAAATGTTGAAATATTTTTCCATTCAAAATGTAATATACCTCATGATGATCTGCAAAAGCTTCATCTCCAAAAGTGAAGCTTTCATTATTCACGTCTGCCCCTCTATTGTCAGTATGCCCTGCCTCAAAGTTCTGAAATGAATTGCTATCCAAGTTGAGATCACTATCTCCAATGTGAAAAGTGGTTCCTACAAACTCCTGGGCTTCCACCAAAATGTCGGACACCTTCTGGCTGTTATTGTGAAACTGACAAACAATTTTCCTTAGAGTTGGAGATATTCCATGCTCTGCAGGCAAGTTCATCAGCATTTGTTCAATGTATTCTGGAAGAAGAAGGCATTAGGTTAATGAGGGAATAAATGGTACTTTTAGGTGAAAACAGGGTTTGAAACGCAGAGCCCAACAATCTTACACACCTCTAGCAAAAGAAAGATCAATTTTATCCATATCGCAGTCTTGGATAGAATGTAACATGCATTTGCTTGGCACTTCAAGAGAATCAAAAAGCACCTTACATCCTCCATAAACTCCTAGATTATTCAACAAAAGACCTTTGGCTCCGCCTTCGTCGAATTGCGCAGATGTTTGATGATAAAGTGGATCCACTGCAAATGCAACTAGAAAAGCAGGAGAAAGCTACCATGATGATCGTTGAGAGGAGGGGATAAGAGCTTCTCTTTACATGCAGTAAAAAGTAAAAACACCTAATAACTGATAAGTGCAGAAAAACTTACCATCAAATTTCTTCACATTAAGAGCATCAAAAGAAGACTCCAATGTTGATAGCGGTGAAAACTGGAATGATGATTTCAGTGAGTACGCAGTTTTAATCATTAAATCACCAAAATAAAATGCATAAGAAACTTCCATAATTAGTACTAACAACTTTTCGTTCTATCTGCTTCTCTTTCTTAGAACAACCCTCATCTGATCCACCGCCGGTGTCACAAACCTCCTGCAGAGTTCCTGACAACACCATTGCAGTAGGTAACTCTGCGCAGTGAGTGTATGAAAGTATGTAATAGAGAGATGAACAAGAAATCCTTTCAATAAACATTAGTTTCCTAAATGGCTAAATCGTAATCTAACTGGTCCAGGAAAAATATACAGAATCCCTTATTTTTGGTTGTGTGGGGTCGATTAACCACTAAAGTACTCAGTGTATAACCCTGAAGAAGGTGTTTAGTAGTTCCCCCTTTTCACATTTCCTACAAGCCTACAACTAAATCTTACAATAACTAGTTCGTGGTAAATCAAGTACGGTTTACATAAGGAAAATAATAAATATTAATAATAGTATCTCGGGATTGTACAGACTACATTTTTAATGCTCTTTTTTCTTTCTGGAAGACCGATCGCTTCTTGTCATGTGAAAAACAGACTCAATAGCATCAAAGAGAAAGGGCTGCAAAATGCACACGCTACCGCCATTGTCTGGTATCTAATGAGAAATGGATGCAACCTCACCACAAAAGAGCAGAGGCTACATTGTAGCTCAAATTCATAATTCCTAGGTCCAATGGAGCAATTTGACAGTAGCAAATGGCAAATGAAGGAAGCAACAAATATAATAGTTAATACATGCTCACAAGATAATAATGGTTCAGTTCATAAAAAACTCCCAGACATGGAGAGTCGATATGACCAATGCATAAAGATCAGGTCAAACAAGCAAAAACAGTAGGTAATCACGAAACACTTAAAGCTAATAATTCTTTGGTAGCTACTGGAACCCATCTTGGACGTCGTCAAATGGAAATCCAAGTATCTATTAAATAGGCACAAGAACCTACTAATAGCGATAGTACCTTGCTCATCCTCTCCACCAGCTCGAATGATTCGTCCAAGTACCTTATATGCTTCGGCATGCACCGAATCCACCCTTAAAGAATATATCTTCACCCCTGCTTCCAGAGTACAACTTGCCTGCTCAACATAGAATAATTAATTTGTGAAACATAACAGGTTTTTCAACACCACTACAGTTAATCCAAGTTCACATAATCCCCCAAAACAGAACAACTTAAGCGAACAGCATCAATAACACCTTTTGAAAGTTGGTCTCCGAACCGTTATTCTCAGTTTCGACATTGATAATCTCACTTAGGTGGTCTATAAGCTTCAGATCCCACGTATTTTTCTGGTTTATTTTCTGCATCAACATTTCAATATAAAATGATCTTTAAAAAATTAAAAAAAAAATAAACAGAAAAATTAGCCAGTAAACAACAGTAACGCACAACAAATAATTTCGTCTACATTCAATGATGATTCACCAAAGTAAGCTAAAACTGAGGAGAGAAATAGAGATATGTATACATTTTCGCTGGCTAACTTGATGCAATTTTGGAATAACTCGACGATTTGTTCCCTGTCTAGACAATGATCGGACGGAGATTGAGGGGGATCGTTGGTGGTCAAGTACTTCCGGCGAATAGCAGCTGCACGGGCGGCGCGTGCCTGAGCGCGTTCGTGTTGATCGTCATTGGAGCCTAAGAAGGAGTTTGTTGGTGATTGGAGGCGCGTTACGACGGGAGCTTTTGGCTTGGTTAGGTTAGGGCTTAGAATTTCCGCCATTGTTATAAACCCTAGAAGGTGAAGAAACCAACACTGTTTTCTTACATTAATTTTCCGGTTTTTCTTTCTGTTTCCCTCCTATATTTGAAACTTGAACCTTGTAGGCTGTAGCGTACGCTTTCTCAACAAGTCAACTCGGAGTGTAACCGGGTCAGCTCATGGAAGAAAAAAAAACAAAGTATGTACCTGGCTAACTACTTTAGTTAAAAATAGTATAACATCCTTTAAACGCACGATCAATAAACCGTGAGAAATAACGAAAACTAAATAAAAAAAATTGATAAAAATGCAAGATTCTAAAAATCGCTAGGCGGCTCCTAGGTGGCGAGGTCGGGCCTAGCGCCTAGAGCGCCTAGGCGGGGCCGAGGCGGGGCCGCGAATTTACACACATTTTTATATATATTTCATAGTTTCTGTCCATACATAATACATAGTGACAAATTCAAATATATATTCCATAGGCAGGGCCGAGAATTTTGACACAAGGTTATAGAGCATATGAAAATTATAAATGTATTCCATCATCCACAACATAAACTAAGGTTAAGTCAAATTCAACCATGTGTTATTTGTTTTCATTTTCAATCCTTATAAAACGACGTCATTTAAGAGTAAAAAAAAAAAATTAAAAAAATTAAAAAAAATTTAAAAAAAATTAAAAAAATTAAAAAAAATTAAAAAAATAAAATATTACTTAGACCGCCTAGGCCCGCCTAAATCCGCCTAGGCCCGCCTAGGCCCGCCTAAATCCGCTTAGGCCCGCCTAAATCCGCCCAGACCGCCTGGTCCGCCTAGACCGCCTAGGACCGCCTAGGACCGCCTAGACCGCCTAACGCCTAATTGACCGCCTAGAGAAAAGTCGCGGCGCCTGGGCCCCGCCTAGCGCCTAGGCCCCGCCTAGGCGGCCGCCTAGCCCGATTTTTAGAACACTGTAAAAATGTCATTAAAAATATTCATAATGGAATTAACAATAACAACTACAAATTTTGAAAATTCTCTTTGTAAACAACATTTATTGTTTCATCCACGGTCTTTCCAATAAAAGTGAAAATCAATTTAAGTAAAGTTATTTTAAAACGATTTTCTTCGGATAGTTTTTCCTCGTTGTTTCATCATCAGCCAAAGTATCCCCACCAAGAACTTTGTGGGATGGAGGGTGTAATAAAGATCAAATTTTGTGCATATAATATATAATACTCCCTCCGTCCCGCTAGAAGTGTCACTTTTTACCCAAAATGGCGTCTCGTTTGAAGCGTCACCTTTCCTAAAAAGGAAATGTTTTATTAATATTCTATTATCTCATCCACTATTCCCTCCACTAATTCTCTCTCCTCTACACTCACAACACTTTTTAAATTCACTATTTCCTCCACTAATTCTCTCTCCTATTTTCAAATTACACTCACAACATTTTTTCTTCCCACCTATTTCCTTAATTTGCGTGCCGGGCTAAAAATGGTGACGCTTCTGCCGGGACGGAGGGAGTATATGTTAATTCCATGTCTAATATGTACGTGCTATAAAATTAACTTAGTATTTATATAAAAATATTTTAAAAAATCTTGTAAAATAATATTTCTAATAAAAGTTGATAGTAAGTCCAATGCAAAATATTTTACTTTAAAACTACAGCAAATACTCATGAAAATTCTAAGTAAAACATGTTTCAAGTTGCATTTATACAAACTCATTTATTTGGACAATTTTGTAGTAATTATTGCATATTGTAATCACATGCTTACAAGCAGAATTTTATCATTCCCAATATTTGATTTTTATAAACAAACGCAAGCGGTCTGAAATCCTTCCATTGTACATTCTCAAGAATGGTGACCTGTGATGGTGGGAGATATTAGAAATTAAAAAGTAATACAAAATGGAAGTTCTTCTGTGGGCAAACTAACCTCTTCTTTCGTAGGGGCCTCTGTCTTGTTTGCAGTGCCATTGCTAGGCCGATAAAAGTAACATCCTGATTAAACTTCAATATACATGACCAAATCCACACTTCGACTCATTTGAATAAATCAGAGATCCTTATCAATATTTCAAAGGTCTTTTTATGGGTATTCATGGTGACTAAAATCATTACCATCAAAAAGTTTTTCTGCATAATTATTATAACTATAAGGTTTAGATGTCTTGGGACAAATTTAACCTCCAATAAGATAATTATTGTTCAACAGATGTCTTCGTACCAATAGAAGTTTGATTTTGATCACCCTTTTGTTGAATATCATTGATATGCGTTGAGACAAATTAAATTCATATCATTTAAGAACATCAATAATATAAATCAAATCAAAATCTTATTGAAAAAATATAAAAAAAATTGTAGTCTACCAAAAAATTAATTACTTAAATAAATAATTGAATATGTGTAATTTTTATTTGTATATAATATTGATCAAATTAAATAAAACAAAAGAAGTTTTTAATTGTAATTCTATATAGATCATAATTTCACAAAACACCCTTCCTCTAACACATGTCCAAGGTCGCAATAATTTCTTCTGCCGAAAAGTTTGCTGCTCCTGATTGATCTTCTGCCCCACATGTTTCACGTTTGGTTGTATTCGCAGAACTCCTTGATTAAGGAGTGGGGATCGAGATGCCTTTCTTTTGTTTTCTTCTAAATTTCTGATCTTTTGTTCTTAATGCCCTGAAATAAAGATACAAACTTTTCTATAAAATTTGGGATGTATAAGATATAAACGGTTTATATAGATAGCAGCCAATGATTCAAGAACGTGTGACCAAGTTACCTATTTTCCCTTGGTGTCTTCCGCATTTCCTTCTCTTGAATACGTTCTTCCCTACTTAACCTGGCAAGAGAACCTCCAGTATGCTTTTCGAACAAAATTTTCTGCCTTTTGCCTTCATCCTCCCATCTCTGAGGTTAACAACAGAAGTTAGTTACCAAAATATCATATTATACGTTTTATCAACAACCCAATTCTGCTAATCAAATCTTGCAAACAATTCAGCAATAAAGTACCTCAGGAAGTTGCATAATTGCTTGATGAACACCTCCTTGATCAAGGGGAAGAACGTTAAATGACACATAAAATTCAGACTTTGCTTTGCCACTGTCACTGTCAGCGAAGGCCAACCGAGAGGAAAGAGAATATTAAGATCAGTAATCTCGTAACTATTTAAGACATCCTAAAATGATAGAAACAAATAAAATGATTTGAGGATACAAGAATTGGAAAGAAGGCTAAATGGTAAACAGATGAAGAGCCAAAGGCAACACGAAAAGAAAAAGACACCTGTGAGCCGACAGCATTAGTCAATGTATTAAGCACTTCAGATAAAACAGAAGCAATGGCACGAGCTTTAATCAGTCTCGCCCTGTGAAATTATGGTAGGCCATCAGTAAAAAAAAAACAGAAACTTCCATTTATATAGAGAAGCAGATGTTACCTATTCTTTAAAGTGTATTCTTCACCGTGCCTGGTAATATAGTCTTTATAATGATTATAAACACGCTTGAGTTCACGTATATCACTTTACCTAACTCAAGTTCAGTCAGCCGTATTTGAGTCACTCAACATAAAATATACTCCATCCGTTCCATAAAGATGTTCTCATTTGCTTTGTCCTAAAAATATAGTCTCATTTCCACAATTGTTAGGTTTAAATCATTGAACTTCCAGAATTGCCTACCAAGGAAGAAGAGTGGGAGAGGATAGGATGAGAGCCAACCAAGGAAGAAGAGGGATTAATGGAGTACTAATAAAACCTCATTAAGGTTAGTGATGGAAATTAAAATAGGTTGTTAAAATGTTTGAATAGTCAAATGGAACTATCATTATGGGACGGAGGAAGTATAAACCACATAGAGAAAGGAGGCCAACGCCCATAAATATGTCTTGCAACTCTAAGCAAATAGTAGGTTCTCAAATACTTTACCAATCACAACATGGGACACCGTAATTTCTTTGCTGATCTTAAACATGAAAAAGGACCACTCCTATCATTTTTCTAGGGGTGACTAACAAAGGTTTTTGTTTGTATCCTGCTCTGCTTCACAATATTGACTCACACTACTCTCAAACATTCTAAGAAACAAAGTCATTTTGCCCACATCTGCAATGAATTCCAGCTTATCAGAAGTTGTTCATGTAATTCACCACATCAAAAGTTATCTACCCTAAATTTTCTTTTAAAGAAAACATTATCATATATATATATATATATTGCTTAGATATTCTGCATCACTGGATCATATTTAAGGACCTGAAAAAAAATTATGGCCATAAAAGATCAGAAATTGACTGATACGTAATGAATCCATAATACATAGAATTGCTTAAATTGACCTTGATGTGGCCATCTGGACCAATCAACAAGTTGTCTGGCTTCAAGTCTCTATGAATGACATTTAAAGAATGCATGTACTCCAAAGCAAGAACCTAAGATTAAAACAGGAAAAAAAAAAAAGGAAAGCTAAATTTGTAAGTATTCAATGTAATATTTACAAATAGGGATGAATAGATAAACTCAATCTGATCAAACATTCTTACAAGTTGCATAATTGCTTGATGAACACCTCCTTGATCAGGGGGAAGAACGTTAAATGACACATAAAATTCAGACTTTGCTTTGCCAGCATCACTTTGTCGGCGAAGGCCAACCGAGAGGAAAGAGAATATTAAGATCAGTAATCTCGTAACTATTTAAGACATCCTAAAATGATAGAAACAAATAAAATTATTTGAGGATACAAGAATTGGAAAGAAGGCTAAATGGTAAACAGATGAAGAGCCAAAGGCAACACGAAAAGAAAAAGACACCTGTGAGCCGGCAGCATTAGTCAATGTATTAAGCACTTCAGATAAAACAGAAGCAATGGCACGAGCTTTAATCAGTCTCGCCCTGTGAAATTCTGGTAGGCCATCAGTAAAAAAAAAACAGAAACTTCCATTTATATAGAGAAGCAGATGTTACCTATTCTTTAAAGTGTATTCTTCACCGTGCACAGTAATATAGTCTTTATAATGATTATAAACACGCTTGAGTTCACGTATATCACTTTACCTAACTCAAGTTCAGTCAGCCGTATTTGAGTCACTCAACATAAAATATACTCCATCCGTTCCATAAAGATGTTCTCATTTGCTTTGTCCTAAAAATATAGTCTCATTTCCACAATTGTTAGGTTTAAATCATTGAACTTCCAGAATTGCCTACCAAGGAAGAAGAGTGAGAGAGGATAGGATGAGAGCCAACCAAGGAAGAAGAGGGATTAATGGAGTACTAATAAAACCTCATTAAGGTTAGTGATGGAAATTAAAATAGGTTGTTAAAATGTTTGAATAGTCAAATGGAACTATCATTATGGGACGGAGGAAGTATAAACCACATAGAGAAAGGAGGCCAACGCCCATAAATATGTCTTGCAACTCTAAGCAAATAGTAGGTTCTCAAATACTTTACCAATCACAACATGGGACACCGTAATTTCTTTGCTGATCTTAAACATGAAAAAGGACCACTCCTATCATTTTTCTAGGGGTGACTAACAAAGGTTTTTGTTTGTATCCTGCTCTGCTTCACAATATTGACTCACACTACTCTCAAACATTCTAAGAAACAAAGTCATTTTGCCCACATCTGCAATGAATTCCAGCTTATCAGAAGTTGTTCATGTAATTCACCACATCAAAAGTTATCTACCCTAAATTTTCTTTTAAAGAAAACATTATCATATATATATATATATATATATATATATATATATATATATATATATATATATATATATATATATATATATATTTATATATATATATATATATATATATATATATATATATATATATATATTGCTTAGATATTCTGCATCACTGGATCATATTTAAGGACCTGAAAAAAAATTATGGCCATAAAAGATCAGAAATTGACTGATACGTAATGAATCCATAATACATAGAATTGCTTAAATTGACCTTGATGTGGCCATCTGGACCAATCAACAAGTTGTCTGGCTTCAAGTCTCTATGAATGACATTTAAAGAATGCAAGTACTCCAAAGCAAGAACCTAAGATTAAAACAGGAAAAAAAAAAAGGAAAGCTAAATTTGTAAGTATTCAATGTAATATTTACAAATAGGGATGAATAGATAAACTCAATCTGATCAAACATTCTTACAAGTTGCATAATTGCTTGATGAACACCTCCTTGATCAGGGGGAAGAACGTTAAATGACACATAAAATTCAGACTTTGCTTTGCCACTGTCACTGTCAGCGAAGGCCAACCGAGAGGAAAGAGAATATTAAGATCAGTAATCTCGTAACTATTTAAGACATCCTAAAATGATAGAAACAAATAAAATGATTTGAGGATACAAGAATTGGAAAGAAGGCTAAATGGTAAACAGATGAAGAGCCAAAGGCAACACGAAAAGAAAAAGACACCTGTGAGCCGGCAGCATTAGTCAATGTATTAAGCACTTCAGATAAAACAGAAGCAATGGCACGAGCTTTAATCAGTCTCGCCCTGTGAAATTCTGGTAGGCCATCAGTAAAAAACAAAACAAAACAGAAACTTCCATTTATATAGAGAAGCAGATGTTACCTATTCTTTAAAGTGTATTCTTCACCGTGCCTGGTAATATAGTCTTTGTAATGATTATAAACACGCTTGAGTTCACGTATATCACTTTACCTAACTCAAGTTCAGTCAGCCGTATTTGAGTCACTCAACATAAAATATACTCCATCCGTTCCATAAAGATGTTCTCATTTGCTTTGTCCTAAAAATATAGTCTCATTTCCACAATTGTTAGGTTTAAATCATTGAACTTCCAGAATTGCCTACCAAGGAAGAAGAGTGAGAGAGGATAGGATGAGATCCAACCAAGGAAGAAGAGGGATTAATGGAGTACTAATAAAACCTCATTAAGGTTAGTGATGGAAATTAAAATAGGTTGTTAAAATGTTTGAATAGTCAAATGGAACTATCATTATGGGACAGAGGAAGTATAAACCACATAGAGAAAGGAGGGCAACGCCCATAAATATGTCTTGCAACTCTAAGCAAATAGTAGGTTCTCAAATACTTTACCAATCACAACATGGGACACCGTAATTTCTTTGCTGATCTTAAACATGAAAAAGGACCACTCCTATCATTTTTCTAGGGGTGACTAACAAAGGTTTTTGTTTGTATCCTGCTCTGCTTCACAATATTGACTCACACTACTCTCAAACATTCTAAGAAACAAAGTCATTTTGCCCACATCTGCAATGAATTCCAGTTTATCAGAAGTTGTTCATGTAATTCACCACATCAAAAGTTATCTACCCTAAATTTTCTTTTAAAGAAAACATTATCATATATATATATATATATATATGTATATATATATATATTCCCTCCGTCCCGGAACAATCTTCACAAACACTGTTTGCACTGGTTTTAAGGAGGGAGTATTATATTGAAATTGTTGTGAGTGTGAAAATAAAATAGGAGAGAGAATGAGTGGAGAGAATAGTAAATTATAATGGTGTTGTGAGTATTAAAATAATGTAGGAGAGAGAATGAGTGGAGGGAATAGTAAAGATTCCTTTCCATTTTAGGTAAGTTTTGAATGTGTGAAGTAAGTTTTGGGACGCCCAAAAGGGAAAGTGTGAAGATTATTCCGGGACGGAGGGAGTATATATATATATATATGTATATATATATATGTATGTATGTATATATATGTATATATATATACATATATATATACATATATATACATATATATACATACATACATATATATATATATATATATATATATATATATATATATATATATATATATATATATATATATATATATATATATATATATATATATATATATATATATTGCTTAGATATTCTGCATCACTGGATCATATTTAAGGACCTGAAAAAAAATTATGGCCATAAAAGATCAGAAATTGACTGATACGTAATGAATCCATAATACATAGAATTGCTTAAATTGACCTTGATGTGGCCATCTGGACCAATCAACAAGTTGTCTAGCTTCAAGTCTCTATGAATGACATTTAAAGAATGCAAGTACTCCAAAGAAAGAACCTAAGATTAAAACAGGAAAAAAAAGGAAAGCTAAATTTGTAAGTATTCAATGTAATATTTACAAATAGGGATGAATAGATAAACGCAATTTGATCAAACATCCTTACAAGTTCTGCAATATATACACGTGCCATGTCAAGTAACCGATAAGCAAGTTATAATTAATGAGTCACGATGTGTGTGACCTTCTCACCACAAAAGGGTTCCGAACTGATATTAGGATATCACACTCAGCCAAAATACTTTGAACTGCATTTTTACGAATCATATCAGCCTTTCTGAGAACCTGAACAAAACAAAATCAGTATGAATTCTTATCAGGCGAATAATGCATTTATTATTTCAGAAACTTTTTTTAATTTACAAGAGAGAACTCATACATACTTACTTAACATCCAGGTGTGCATCTTCCAAAAAGAGTAGGAAAATATGCAAGGGAACAGCAGTTACATTGGTACGAAGTATGGACATAAACTAAAGGAAACTCAACAGCAACAACAAAGCCTTATTCCCAAAATGATTTGGAGTCAGCTAAAACTTAAGGAACCTCATCGGATTAAAAAAAAACACGTTATTTAAATTGCAGGAGGATATTAGTGCTTGCTGATTAAAAGGAATATCTCAATAAATTAGCAAGGAAAAAATATTTGATAACAGGAAAGGAAGAAGAAAAATGTAAACTGCAAGCATTCACTCTGGTGTACGTAAACAAAAGCGTCATCCAACAATTAGTACCTTCATAGTTGGGCAGAAAAAATAGAAGTATTGAGACATTATCCATTATCCATATGTAAGACTTCACTTTCGAATAATGCAAAAGATATATATTCCAGCTCGGACAGCATAGTAGATAAATGCAGAAATAGTTGTACATACATTTGCTTCAGCAGCAGGATTCGCATTCCCCAGCGCAAAGAAAGATCCACCGAGTACAACCAATCTTTCCACATTTTTTGCGAATGACTTGTCCCTCTTGACAGCCTTAATAAAGATCAATGCAAATATATCACTCCTCCAAGAAAAGGTGAGATAAAGAACTCGAAATACTGGAATTAGGATATTGCAGCTTACAAGAGCCAAGTTTGTGAGGGGGCCTAGTGCAAGTATGGATACTTCACCAGGATATTCAGAAACCTTGTCAACTAAAAATTCAGAAGCGAACTTGTCTATTTTCTTGGAACTGGAAGTAGGTAAAGATATATTTCCCACTACATCAGCACCATGAACAAAATCTGCAACACGTGGTTCTTCCACCTGTAACAAATAAGCAGCGTGTTGGGCTACAATAAGCAAGAGAAAAAAAGAAATTCAATCAACTCCATTTTCAGTCACAGTAAACAGTAAATGGAACCAAAATTAGACAATAAAAATCAAGGATCTACTTAACTTTTCAAATTTCAGTTTAAAATTTTAACCAATCAAACACAAATTAACCACCACTATACTCAGATACTGAAAAAGAAGAAGATACAACAAACATGAAAACTTCAATCAAAATATTTCAGAATCTCAAAATAAATACACAAATTCATTTAGTCAAATACATGAAACCGACCTGATTTAAGCTCTAAATCATAAACAGGACCAGAACACGGAGCTAAATCGAACGGAGAAATCATTGTGATCGGAGGATGAGATTTTCCGGGAAAATCAAGAAGAATTTTCTGGGAAAATGCACCGATCAATCAACAGATAGAAATCAAACAGAGAAAGTCACCATTACAAAAATTAGAAGCATAAAAACGTCCAGATCTGGTTGAAGAAACCGAATAAGACAGATTCCTAAAGCTACTCCTTCTGGGTATGGACGGAGATGGATAAATTGGCCGTGAAAGGAGGTTATGACGGTGTCCGGAAAAGGTAGGAGAATCCATTTCGGGGGAAGTGACGATGGAGAGCGGGAGAGAGAGAGTGACGTTGGAGAGGAGTAGAGAGAGGTCGAGAAGAGAAAAGAGTGTACGGAATACAAAAGGACTCCGAGAACATAAAGAATATCAAAATACCACTCTAAGCCTATGTAATTACAAATATAATTGGACATCAAATTACTTATCTGCCCTTATTTTGAGCGGGAAAGTGATGTGCCAAAATCACTTCAGCTATTATATTATAATAGATAGATACGGCATTTACTATGATGGCGGAGCGTACTTAGAATCTTAGATAAGGGTGGAGTGCTTCGGACTAACTCAATTTTTTAAAAGGGCGTTTCGTTAGAAGCTTCACCTTTTTTAAAATGACAAAGAATTTTTATTATTTCACCCACTCATTCTCTCTTCTATTTTACTATTACACTCACGACATTTTTCAAATTTACTATTTCCTCCACTCATTCTCTCTCCTATTTTACTATTACACTCACTACATTTTTTTCACCCTTAATTTGCGTGCCGGACCAAAATGGTGAAGCTACTCCCTCCGTCCTGCCTGACGGTGAAGCACGTAAATTAAGATTAGTGATGAGTGGGAGAAGGGCCGTGAGAGTGAAGAAATTAGTGGATATGACAAGTGGGACCCACAATTTAAATATGTGAGGGAGAAAAGTTAGTGGATATGACAAGTGGGCCCCACAATTTAAGTATGTGAGAGGAAAAAATGAGTGGGGTTGACAAATGGGACCCACTTTTATTACCATTTTAGGAAAGGTGAATCTTCTATCGAAACACTCATTTGGATAAAAGGTGAAGCTTTGAACGGGACGGAGGGAGTATGCTTTATCCATTTTCGTTAAAAGAATAATGATTAAAAAAATAGAAAAGAGAGAGAGAGAGAAAGTCCAAAAGAAAAGCGAGGCAGCAACATCCATAGCGGAAGAGAAAATACAAACTTGATGTTGAACATGCCTTGTCTTGGTCTAAGGAATTCATTTTCCTCATTTGACAAGGCAAGTTTGATCAAATTTGTGAAGTATTATCCAACAGATTTTTTAGAGATAGATATAACAGTAATTGAAGAGCAGCTTGAGAACTACTCCCTCCGTCCCAAATCTACGTGCAGAAAAGCGAGGCAGCAACATCCATGGCGGAAGAGAAAATACAAACTTGATGTTGATGAACATGCCTTGTCTTGGTCTAAGGAATTCATTTTCCTCATTTGACAAGGCAAGTTTGATCAAATTTGTGAAGTATTATCCAACAGATTTTTTAGAGATAGATATAACAGTAATTGAAGAGCAGCTTGAGAACTACTCCCTCCGTCCCAAATCTACGTGCACATTTGATATTTTGCGCGTAGGTTAAGGAAAGTGGATAATGAAGAAAGTGTTTTGAGTGTAAAAGTAAAATAGGAGAGAGAATGAGTGGAGGGAATAGTAAAGTTGATTGGTGTTGTGAGTATAAAAGTAAAATAGGAGAGAGAATGAGTGGAGGGAATAGTAAAGATTCTTTGCCATTTTAGGAAATGTGCACGTAGGTTTGGGACGCCTAAAATGGCAAAATGTGCACGTAGATTTGGGACGGAGGGAGTATATATTTGATGTTCGCTCTCATGAAGACTTCTCTAATTTGAAAGGTATTGTAGAGCTAGCGAAACATATGATTGTGTGAAGAAAGATCGTCCTTATTCGCTGGTGTATATACTAGTAAAGTTGGCATTAATTTACTTGTTGGAACTGCCACTATGCAGATAGCTTTTCACTATGCAGATAGCTTTTTCTGCAATAAAACTTTTGAAGAGTAACCTTCGAAATAAGATGGATGATGATTGGATGAACTGATGGAGAAAATTCCACTGTGTAATAAAAACCTTGCAAGTGTACAAGTCACCGAAGTAGCAATGTACAATAGTAAGGGTCGAACCACAGAGACTCGTGTGTTTTAACAAGTAAATTTAATTAATGCTAAAAGTAACAAAATGGGGTTTTTGATTTGGATTTATTAACTAAAGTAATAAAGCAAGAAATTAAGCTAATGAATTGAAGAAAACAAGAAAACAATAAATTAGGATTTAATCAAATCAAAGAAATTCACGGATTGAATTTCATAATTGCATCCCCTCTATGCTAATGATTTTGATAAGAAAAATAACAATCTCATTCAAAGACTCTTTCACTTGGTTAAGGGTTGGGACTTTTGGTGTACGGATTGCAACCCCAATATTTCTATCTTGTTATCAATTCCGGTAGGTCAAAATAACATTCAAGAAACTCATTAAGTCCACACGAAATATATGAATCTAAGTTGTATTGTATTCTGGTAGGTCAACAATCCAACCTAATTGATGAATTAGGGTGCTTTAAATAAACTGTCCACGGTAGTGAAACAGTCTAAAACAAATAAAAGAATGATAATTAATTCATCAAACAAGAATGAGAGAGTTTGGAAGAATTCAAACTTGAATTAACATAGAGGTTCCACAATTACTACATCCAATCCATGAAAAGGGAATTTAGCTACTCATATTCATGATAACGATCATAAAGTATGAATAATAACAATACATCAAACCTGAAAAAATAGCAAAAATCTTAAAAATCCGAAATCCTTCAATCCTTCAAAAACCTAGGCAAGAAAATAATAACAAAAGTACCTAAGAATAATAATAAAGGGAGTATATATACTCCTTAATGCAGTCCTACTCTAATTAGGAAAACAAAAGAACCAAATTCATGAAAATCTGCTCAAAAATCCGTGCTGACATCACTAAACGCGTTCTGGCACGAGTCGTGCTAATTAGCACGAGTCGTGCCCTTCGGTCCCAGTCGTGAGAACGACTCGTGCCAGACCCCTCAAGTCGTTCTGAGTACAATTGCTTGATTCATGACTTGGCTTCCACTCGTGCTCACGAGTCGTGCTCCCTAGGCCAAGTCGTTCTGATCAGCACTCCTGGAATTGCCCTTGACCCCATTCGTTCTCCACTCGTGCTCTGGCCTTCTTCAGTCGTGCTCCACTCGTACCTTATGCAGAATTACCCCATTTTGACTCAGCTTTGACTGGCCTTCGTCCCTTGACCATGTTTGACTCCGAGCTTCGTCCTTTGACCAATTTGTTGCCACTTTTTCACTGACAATTGCCTTGCACGCTCCATCAGCTTTCACAACCAATTACAAATAAAAAGCCAAAAATACCCTCAAAGTTCATTGTTTTCTCACACAACCTCACATAACAAAATGTCACTCAAATACATCAAAACTTAAACTAAATACATCAAAAATCATTGCAAAACATTCGGAAACATAGGCAAAATAATATGTATAAAATCCACTCATCAAATTCCCCCACACTTAATTAGACCATTACTCGTCCCTGAGTAATATCCTAACTCCAATCTAAAATTGGTCTAAAGCAGATGTGTGGAAGAAAATGATACCTAGCTCCTCTAACCACCAACACACGTCAATCAAAATGATACCGGAGTGTACAAAACTCCGTCTCCATACGACTCCCCAAAAAAATATCAATGGCCCTAGCTTGACATCAAACTCCATAATAAAATGATCGTCCAAACTAGGGCCCTCACAATGATAGTGGGGGGAAACTAAAATGTCCTAAATTTTCCCCCACACTTACTCACACTACATAAAGTACACCCTCGATCAAAAGTCAATGTCAAGAAAAAGGAGTGCTCAACAAAAACTTACCTCGTGCCGTTCTCCAACCCCCCTTATTACTCCAATGTGCACGAGGATTTCTATCCTAACGCCTCTAACACGAACCTCCATCAACCAAGATGATCCTACCCGAACTCCTAACTCCCCCTTATGTCTCCACGCCGGTGAATAAAGGATATTATCACTCAAATTCTCACCTTTTGCCTAAGTGCCCTTTCGGGTTTTCACTTAGCCACTCTATATTTTTATTTTTATTTTTTTTATTTATTTTTTATTTTTTTTTTCTTTTATTTTTTTTTATATATAATAAAAGGCACCGCCCTTCCCCCACACTTAAACTACACAGTGTCCTCAATGTGTGCACAAAATAAAACAGGACAGTTTAAATGTAAAGAGGGAAGGGGAAAAGAAAATGTACCCTCAATATCTCGGGCCGAAGCCCCCATCTGGAAACTGGGCCTCACGGGCCAACTGCCGCTGTCTCCGCCTATCAGCTCTCCTCATCATCTCCTGAAAATGCTCATCTGGGACTGGCTCGTACTGTCTCGGCTCAGGCTGCTGCATCCAAAGCTGCTGCTGAAATACCATTCTATTCGTAGTATCCAGCCTGTCCTCCAACGCCTCCAATCTGTCATCCTGCGCATCCCAACGCCTATCCACATAATCAAATCGAGTGCGCCACATCAAGTTCTGCGGCTCCCGAGCCTCACACTCCTCTCTATATCTTCTCTCTCTCTCCTCCGCATCTCTCTGGTATTGAGCATCCAAATATGCTCTCATATCACCCCAATAATCAAAGGCTCCTGCCATCCTCGTCTGATCCTGACCATGGCCTGCATAGCCTCCACTGGTCCCAGTCTGAAACTGCTCTCTCATCTGATGGTCATCACCACCCGTCGCTCATCATCCCGCCGCTCTTGCCTGCCGCTTCTTCTTCATCATCACTCACCCTCTCACCCATATCTCTCCTCATATCTCTCAATGTCATGTCGGCAACAAATGGCATCCTCCAATCCCGTGCATATGGGCCCGCAGGAAATACCACTCCCGGTGCACACCTAAAGCTCCTATCACCACCATAAGTAAAAGTCAATGCCTCATTCTTCCCAGAGATCCGCTCGAAAGTGTCATATCGGTATAGGAAGAACCGATCATAGAATAAGGGCCCATTTGCATTCCCCACTGATCTAGGATGATTACGAACAAAGTTTTCCACTAACAAAGTCACCATACCACCCACCGGGATGTTCCCATTTCCATTAACTCCCAAAGCCTCACACCTCCTGAAAAATAAATCGACCCAATCCGGAATCACAGTGTTGGAAGGCAAAGCACACTCCATAGTTGCAAACTGTAGGGCGTTCATCTGCGCCGGCTCCCCATTAGCATAGAAAGTCATAGATAAACCCCTATAAAGAAGCTTCCACGTAGGATGGGAAAGAGATTTCATGACCACGTAGGGCTTTTGCATAAATTTTCCCGTCAACTCAAAGAAGAATGTCTCAACAGTCCTATCCCTTTCTGACCACTCTCCTCTGGGCTCACTCACACCCAAATACTCTCTAGCTGCAGCATATGACAAAGTCCTCGTAATATCATTTGTATTAAAACGCACACTTCAAATCCCATTCTCCTCACGTCTCTCTATGGTAGCCAAAAATTCAAGCGTCACTCGCTTGTATACCCCCGTACTTTTGCCCAAGAAACCTCCCAACCCGATGTTGTTCAATAATCCCGAAACCAAACCATGTAGTCCCAATTTCCGTAACATATCCTCACACAAGAATCTAGTCACCTGAATGTCCCTACCATTCACAAGGTTCCTCCATTTATTTTTTTGAGAATTCGTCAACTTAGTTAAACCCATAAAGTCATCGGGGATTCGGGGAGGTTCCTCAATAACAATGTTCCTCCTTTTCTTGGGCTGAGTTTCAACTGCTTTACCCTTATCTTTTGTTCTCCCCATTATTCAATCAATAATAATCAAAACACAGTTTGCAAAACAATATTACCCAAATAATCCAACCTTCCTCTACTTCCTCTAATCAACAACCAACACACTTAAAATCAACGGTAGAAACTGAAACACAAAGTACCTTTTTAACACTTGAGTTCGCCGGAAAATTGGCCGGAGAAGTCGCCGGAATCTCACCGGAACTGCAAAGATGGTTGGAGAAGAAGAAGACGACCAATGTAGCACCAATCCCACAAAGAATTTTGCTCCAATCGACAACCACACCGAGTAATTAACAAACCCACCACAATCTTCCACTCAAGCTTTTCTTCAAGAAATCCTCAAAAAGGTGAAATTTTGGGCTTAGATTTATGGTTTAGGGGGGTTAAATGGGATGGGGAAGAGGATTTGGTGGGTTAGGGGTAGAGATTTTAGGGAATAATGGAGGATTTTTAGTGAGAGAAAGAAGGGATTTGAATTAGGGTAGAGAGAGGAAAGGGGCGGCTGTGTAGGGGAAATCTTAGGGCACGACTGAAATGGAATTTGGGCAACTGGGGTTTTGAATCTGCAATTGGCACGAGTCGTGCTAAATGGCACGAGTCGTGCCCCTGAATCCCATTCGTTCTAACGACTCGTGACACAACCCCCAAGTCGTTCTGATTGAAACTGAGGGTATCACTCCCACTCGTGCTACCATTCGTGCTCAGGAGCACGAGTCGTGCTCTGCCTGGGCCAATTTTCAAATTTTTCATTTTTTTTTTTTAGGCCCAGGACTTTTGCTCCCCCACGCACGTTTTCCTGCCATCAATAAACAAAAGAAATACCTTTCAGTAGCACCAGTTTAATATAAAAAAAAATTACAAATACAAATACAAATCCGGGTTGTCTCCCGGTGAGCCGCCCTTTTTTAATGTCTTTGGCTAGACAATTTGCATGTCGAAATTGACACACATTTTGACCGCACTTTCGTTGCCTACGTCCCCATTAATGTGGGCGGACTACCCACAAGAATAGGCTCAGGTCACCGTAGTTCGACACGTTTACGAAATAAAAGACAAATAAAAGCGGAAGACTTTTTTTTTTTATATAAATAAATAAATATCACCACCCCCACACTTAAATCATGCTATGTCCTCATGGCATAGACCAAGAAAGACACAACACAATTCAAATGCAACGATGAAGAGACTGAAACGAAAATACGGAAAATAGTAAATGTTACCTCCATTGGGTTGCCTCCCAACTAGCGCTTTGGTTATAGTCGTTAAGCTCGACATTATGCCTCAACGGAACTAAGTGGCCTCCTCCGCGTCCACCAACTCGATTACATCAATCATCTCCAAGATCGATACCCCTTCATAATATGGCTTCAGACGATGTCCATTCACCTTGAAGGTTCTCCCACTTTTCAAATCCTTGATTTCAACAGCCCCAAATGAAGAAACAGTAACCACTTCATAGGGCCCATACCACTTGGAACATAACTTTCCCGGAAACAATTTCAACCTTGAATTGAAAAGAAGGACTTTCATACCCGGCCTTAGAAATTTAGGCCTCAAGTGTTTGTCATGATAGTGTTTGGTCCTTTCTTTGTACAATTTAGCACTCTCATAGGACTCTTGTCGGAGCTCCTCAAGTTCATCAAGTGCGAGCAACCGCTTCTCCCCCGCTGCATTCAAGTCCATGTTCAACTCTTTGACTGCCCAATAAGACTTGTGTTCTAACTCCACCGGGAGATGACATTCTTTCCCATACACAATCCTATACGGGCTCATTCCAATTGGTGTTTTATACGCAGTTCTGTATGCCCACAATGCATCCCCCAACTTTAGTGCCCAATCCTTTCTGTTGGGACGCACTGTTTTCTCAAGAACACCCTTTATCTGCCGATTGCTCACTTCCACATGTCCCGAAGTTTGGGGATGATATGCTTTAGCAAGCTTATACACCACCCCATACTTTTTCAACACTAAATTGAACCTCTTATTGGTGAAGTGAGTACCTTGATCACTGATTATTGCTCGTGGCATGCCATACCTGCTGAAAATATTCTCACAAACAAACTTGCAAACGACATTAGCATCATTAGTTCGGGTGGCAATGGCTTCCACCCACTTTGAAACATAATCAACAGCCACAAGAATGTACAAATAGCCATGGGACGGGGGAAACGGACCCATAAAATCAATGGCCCAAACATCAAAAATATCAACAATAAGATTATGTTGTAACGGCATCTCATCTCTCTTCCCTATGCCACCGGTACGTTGGCATCTATCACACTTTTTATAAAACTCTTGAGCATCCTTAAAAATTGTGGGCCAATACAGACCAGATTGAACAACTTTTCTAGCGGTCTTTTGCCCACTAAAGTGCCCACCACAATGGAGCTCATGACAGAATTTCAAAACACTCTCTTGTTCATGCTCAGGCACACATCGCCTCACAATATTATCCGGACATATCTTCCACAAATAAGGGTCATCCCAAATGTAGTATTTCACATCAGACCTGAACTTACGTTTTTGGTCATAAGTGAAGTGTGGTGGGATCATGTTAGACACCAAATAATTGACAAAATCTGCATACCAAGGCTCTTGGACATGTATGGCAAGAAGTTGTTCATCTGGAAAATTTTCATTAACCGGAATCATACTCTCCTCGACATTAAAATACGAATAGTCCTCAAGCCTCGATAAATGATCCGCTACCACATTCTCACTCCCCTTTTTGTCGCGGATCTCAACATCAAATTCTTGTAACAAAAGCATCCACCTCAACAACCGAGGTTTAGCATCTTTCTTATTCAACAAATGTTTCAATGCAGCATGGTCAGAATAAATTATCACCTTTGACCCAAGCAAGTAAGAACGAAACTTTTCCAATGCAAACACAACAGCTAGAAATTCTTTTTCAGTTGTGGTATAATTCAGTTGTGCATCATTAAGTGTTCTACTAGCATAATGAATCACGGAAGGCAATTTGTCAATCCTTTGTCCCAAAACAGCCCCAATAGCAAAGTCCGAGGCATCACACATGATCTCAAAAGGGTGAGACCAATTGGGACTAGAAAGAATGGGGGCACATGTCAACTTTTCCTTAAGCAAATTGAAAGCATCAACACACTCTTGGTCAAAAATGAACTCCGTATCCTTGGCAAGCAGATTACATAAAGGCTTACAAATTTTTGAAAAGTCTTTTATGAATCGCCTATAGAAACCCGCATGCCCTAGGAAACTTCGCACACCCTTGACCGAATTTGGGGGAGGTAATTTTGCAATCACATCAATTTTAGCCCTATCGACCTCAATCCCCTTACTTGACACAATGTGACCCAAAACAATCCCATGCTTTACAAGAAAATGGCACTTTTCCCAACTTAACGTCAGGTTGGTTTCACAACATCTTTTCAAAACAGATTTCAAGTTCTTTAAGCAATCATCAAAACTATCTCCTATAACAGAAAAATCATCCATAAAGACCTCGACACACCTTTCAATCATATCCGAAAAAATGGAGATCATGCACCTTTGAAATGTCGCAGGTGCATTGCAAAGCCCGAAGGGCATCCTCCTAAATGCGTATGTGCCGAATGGACATGTGAAGGTGGTTTTGGACTGATCTTCAAGGGCTATGGCAATTTGATTATACCCCGAAAAGCCATCAAGAAAACAATAGTAAGAGTGACCGGCCAATCTTTCTAACATCTGATCAATAAAAGGCAAAGGAAAGTGATCTTTCTTGGTCGCAGCATTTAGTTTTCTCAAGTCAATACACATCCTAAGACCGGTCACTTCTCTCATGGGCACATCCTCACCTTTCTCATTCTGAACTACAGTGATGCCCGATCTTTTTGGTACAACTTGAACCGGGCTTACCCATTCACTTTCAGCCACCGGGTAAATAATACCCGCATCTAACAATTTAAGGACCTCTTTTCTCACGGCTTCCTCCATGTGAGGATTCAGCCTCCGTTGTCTCTCCCTAGACGGTTTAGCCCCATCCAAGAGATGAATTCTGTGCATGCACATCGTGGGACTAATCCCCTTAATGTCTTTTAATGTCCACCCAATGGCCTCTTTATATTCACACAAAACAGCAATCAATTGAGCCTCTTGGTCAGTGGACAAATCAGATGCAATTATGACAGGTAAAGTCTCTCCCTCTCCTAAAAATGCATATTTTAAATTTGACGGGAGAACTTTCAACTCAAGGACTGGGGGAATCACAATAGAGGGCGCCAACTTCTCATTGAAGTGGCCTAGGGGGTGAAACGGGCCATCACTAGGATGGTGCTCGTCGGCCTTATCCACAGCCATCAGTTGAGCATCCGCATTATCCCTAGTTTTCTCACCGCCCATTGAAATCAATGACTCTAACTCCTCACAATCCCTCTCATGCCATGCAATCTCACGCACACAATCATCAACCTCATCAAACTCATCAACAAACATGCAAGACTCATCATGACCCACCGCATTTTTCATTACATCAAAAACATTTATTTCAATCTTTTCATTTGCGACGGTCATAGATAGAGTACCATTACCAACATTGATCACGGTGTTGGTCGTTGCCATGAATGGTCTCCCAAGCAATATGGGTGAATCACGGCGACTACCCTCACCGCGAGGCATCTCTAGGACCACAAAATCAACTGGAATAATCAATGACCCAACCTGAACTAAAACATCCTCTACGATGCCCAATGGTCTTTTAATGGACCTATCAGCAAGTTGTAGGGCCATCATAGTGGGTTTTAGCTCGGGTAAACCCAACTCAAGATACATGTAATAAGGCAACAAATTAATGCTCGCTCCGAGATCAAGCATAGCTCTCACCGTGTGAGAATCCCCCAAAGTGATGGAAATTAGAAAACTCCCGGGATCTTTCATTTTCGGTGGAAGACTATGTTTGACTACAGCACTCGCATTCTCACCCAAAAACAATTTCTCATCTTTCCCATACTGAATTTTCTTGGAATTAATTTCCTTGAAGAATTTAGCATACGCAGGAACATTCTTGATCACATTTAACAAAGGCAAATTTATGTTAACTTTTGAAAACATGTCAATCAATTCTTTCATTTGGTGATCAAGCTTGTTCCTCAAGAATCTGCCCGGGAAAGGAACAGGGGGCACATATGGCTTGGGGTTGGACTTTTCTACATTCACATTTTGTCCCAATCCATTAGTACCCTCATCATTAGACACAACATCCTCAACAACAACATTTTCCACAATAGGGGGTTCCACAGCATGGGAATCAACAAGAGGGGTTGTAGGAGGAGAAGAAGGAGAAGCTACCTGATTGTCTACCTGTTTGCCACCACGTAGGGTGAAGATGGCCTTGGCTTGCTCCCCTTGGCTAGGGAACATACCCGGTTGTCGTCCCTGTACCTGCTCATGATTATACAAATGGGGACTAGTGGTGGGGCAAAATTCATAAGAATGGGTGTTAGATCCACAAGTTACACAACTATTATGCATGGCATTACCAACAGATGACACATTGGAAGCAGAATTGGAAGTACTACTCATGGCCAACGTATCAAATTTTTGATTTAAAAGTGCAATTTGTTTAGCAAGCTCATCATTCATTCCTATTCCATTCACACTATTGGTTTTACCCCTTGACCCCTTTTGTTGCGAATTAGATGATAATCTCTCAAAAAGATCTTGGGTCTCTTCCGCAGTTTTGGCTCCTAAAGAGCCTCACATTGCGTTATCAACCATAGCCTGATCGGCTTGTGTCAACCCCCCATAGAAAGTTTGATGCAATAAAGGCAAAGGAAAATTATGGTGGGGACATTGCACCAAAAGCATTTTAAATCTGTCCCATGCTTCATGAAATGCCTCAAAAGAGTCCGGTGTGAACCCAATGATTTTCTGTCTAAAGGTGGCTAACGTGGCATGTGGGAAGTATTTTCTCAAAAATATATCATGCAATTCATCCCAAGTATTAATGCTCCTAGGTGGGAGCAACATGAGCCACTTCTTAGCATTATCCCTCAAAGCAAAGGGAAAACATTTTAGTCTTAAGTGCTCATCAGTCACACCGTCTCTCAATGGAAAACTAGACACAATCATCATATATTTCCTCAAGAAATTTAACGAATCTTCAGAGGCGAGGCCATGAAACTGAGGAATCATGTTAAACAGATGGCCTTTTACCTCGTAACGTTTAGTTGCATCATTCAATACAATGCATGACACAGACGTGTCCACCCGCGGCCTAGAGAAGGCATCCATAGTGGGTGCTTGCAAAGCCATATCAATTTCAAATTCTTCTCCCTCGGTGGAAGAAGTTTCTACTTCACTCAAAGTTACCTGCTCTCGGTGACGAAGTTTTGAGAATCGATCTCGCTCACTTGAGTAGAGGGAATGCTTCTCTCAACTTTGTCTATATCGTCGTTCAAAGGAACCAAATTAGGATCCAATGACCGGCGACCAAACATGCACCGATTAAATAAACTTGTTAAAAATCACAACAAGTCCCCGGCAACGGCGCCAAAAACTTGATGGAGAAAATTCCACTGTGTAATAAAAACCTTGCAAGTGTACAAGTCACCGAAGTAGCAATGTACAATAGTAAGGGTCGAACCACAGAGACTCGTGTGTTTTAACAAGTAAATTTAATTAATGCTAAAAGTAACAAAATGGGGTTTTTGATTTGGATTTATTAACTAAAGTAATAAAACAAGAAATTAAGCTAATGAATTGAAGAAAACAAGAAAACAATAAATTAGGATTTAATCAGATCAAAGAAATTCACGGATTGGATTTCATAATTGCATCCCCTCTATGCTAATGATTTTGATAAGAAAAATAACAATCTCATTCAAAGACTCTTTCACTTGGTTAAGGGTTGGGACGTTTGGTGTACGGATTGCAACCCCAATATTTCTATCTTGTTATCAATTCCGGTAGGTCAAAATAACATTCAAGAAACTCATTAAGTCCACACGAAATATATGAATCTAAGTTGTATTGTATTCCGGTAGGTCAACAATCCAACCTAATTGATGAATTAGGGTGCTTTAAATAAACTGTCCACGGTAGTGAAACAGTCTAAAACAAATAAAAGAATGATAATTAATTCATCAAACAAGAATGAGAGGGTTTGGAAGAATTCAAACTTGAATTAACATAGAGGTTCCACAATTACTACATCCAATCCATGAAAAGGGAATTTAGCTACTCATATTCATGATAACGATCACAAAGTATGAATAATAACAATACATCAAACCTGGAAAAATAGCAAAAATCTTTAAAATCCGAAATCCTTCAATCCTTCAAAAACCTAGGCAAGAAAATAATAACAAAAGTACCTAAGAATAATAATAAAGGGAGTATATATACTCCTTAATGCAGTCCTACTCTAATTAGGAAAACAAAAGAACCAAATCCATGAAAATCTGCTCAAAAATCCGTGCTGACGTCACTAAACGCGTTCTGGCACGAGTCGTGCTAATTAGCACGAGTCGTGCCCTTCAGTCCCAGTCGTGAGAACGACTCGTGCCAGACCCCTCAAGTCGTTCTGAGTACAATTGCTTGATTCATGACTTGGCTTCCACTCGTGCTCACGAGTCGTGCTTGATTCATGACTTGGCTTCCACTCGTGCTCACGAGTCGTGCTCCCTAGGCCAAGTCGTTCTGATCAGCACTCCTGGAATTGCCCTTGACCCCATTCGTTCTCCACTCGTGCTCTGGCCTTCTTCAGTCGTGCTCCACTCGTACCATATGCAGAATTACCCCATTTTGACTCAGCTTTGACTGGCCTTCGTCCCTTGACCATGTTTGACTCCGAGCTTCGTCCTTTGACCAATTTGTTGCCACTTTTTCACTGACAATTGCCTTGCACGCTCCATGAGCTTTCACAACCAATTATAAATAAAAAGCCAAAAATACCCTCAAAGTTCATTGTTTTCTCACACAACCTCACATAACAAAATGTCACTCAAATACATCAAAACTTAAACTAAATACATCAAAAATCATTGCAAAACATTCGGAAACATAGGCAAAATAATATGTATAAAATCCACTCATCATGAACGATTGCATGATAACGTACACATAGAAGAAGATATTTGATACTAATGACGCAGGAAACGATTCAGATGAGACTTAGTCCAACAATAGTTTGATCTCCAACAATTATAACCTAAAACCACGAACAAACGATTTGTCGGGGTGGTCTACGGCTAATACTCTCCGACGTGATAATGAGATGTGGTGTTATTAGTTTATATAAAATCGTATGAAAATAACGTAATCTTAAAATAGCAAAAAAAAAATATATTACCTTTTTACGTGGGATGTAGTCTGTTATATATAGGAGTGGCATAGGACCGTAATGAATTACGTAAATCGTGAAGACAATGTAGCCGTAACGATCTCCGTGATTGTAGGAGACGGTTACAGACTGAGTCGTAGATAAACACACGCTTCTGTAGGTCGAGGTTGCCTGAGTATTCGAGTTCGACCTAACTTTGTGCCTTGGCCAAACAAAGATTGTACAAGTTGATGATCGTATGTCGGACGAAGTTAGATCGGGACCAAGGATGATCGGACAATTAGCTAGGTCGACTGATCCATAGTGTTGGGCCGATGGGACAGTAGTAATTGGAATGGCCAATTCAATAGCAGTGTCTGAAATTGTGGGATTTGTTAGTTGTACCTGACATGTCACTTTTATTCTTCAGTGCCCCCCAACTTTCTAAGTTGACCTTGCCGACCAGGAAGTTATGAAAAATTTATGTGATGACTCGCTTTGCTCGCTGTTGGAGGTCGACTGGGTAGACGTACGTCGCTCTCGACGATTGACTTTTGGCGGTTGGATACGCTGTTTAATGCGCCGTAGGTCGCAATAATGATACGATTCTTACGATTGGACCACTGCCCTTGGGAACCGCTGCGTGGCATTAAATCTGACAAGGAAACGGTTATGCCCCCCACCCTTTCCAATTCAGGTAAGGATTTAGAAACATATATAAGAAAGGATTCCTTTCCCTTAAAATTTATCATCTTCAAGCTCTCAAACCCAGCAAGAACAAATAGCAAGGAACACGATTTTCTGGTGCAATCCATTTTTCCGTTACACCGTTTTGCTTTGTCCTTCCCCAATTTAACAAGGTACCCTTCAATTTCTCTTCATTAGGTTTATTTTTTAGTTTTCCCCATTATTTCGCCATGGCCATAACCTTTGTCTTCGAGCTAGGTGTTAGGTATGGGTATAACTCCATAAATCTTAAGATTTATAAAAGGTTAGAGGGTACATTGAGGGAATTGACTAGAGAGGAGTGCATTACCATTTTAGATAGGTGGAGCTTGTTTTATGGCGAGGGTTTCCAGCCGGTAAGAGTATGGGGGATTTGGAGGTGGATGATCCACGGATTATTCGCTTTCGTATCTTCAATAAACTGATAGACCACCTAATAGTTTTTTACATTAAGTCACAAATCTCCCTTTCCTAGAGAGAGATTAGCATTCACAGGGTAATCTAGGTCACCCTTAGATAGCTCGAAACATACGTCAATTAGGTCTGATTCCCCCGATTTTGTGTCTTCTGTAGGTATGGTAGCTCAACAAACTTCTTCTTCTTCATTGTCGAGCTTCTCTTCTGCCAACATTATGGACAAGTTTTGCTCGACATTTGTTCCAGATCGCAATGAGAGGGGATACGTGGCCCCCAAGTCGGCCATTGGCAGAAAGAATGCAGAGTCACGAATCAACATCCTTCATGATTTCTTTGAGGTCTCTCGTGACGACTTCCACATTGCCCACTTCACAGAAAAGCAAAGGAAAGCCCAGTCTTGGATGCACTGGGCTCTGAGCTCGGCTAGGATAGCTTTCTATTATGGTCAGTTTGAGGCCGGGCTACGACTTACTCTTGACCCCTTCATCTGCGAATTTTTAGAGTGTATGGTCGTTGTCCCTATGTAGCTGGGCGTTAATACAGTGAGGGTTCATGGAAGAACACAAACTAGGGTTCATGACAAATAGAAAAATAGGATTCAATCATCTTGCTTTCATTTATGTGATAATGTATATATACTTAAAAGAGTTTTTTCCCTACACAACTTCTAATTAGGAAACAATAAAACAAATAAAGGTAAATATTTCAATCCAAAAATAAACCCTTCGCAAAGTCAAATTCGGCACAGCACATCGACAACATGACTGTGCCTTAAGGAAGCACATCAGTGCGACTAGACGTGTCCATTTTATAAACCGAACCGGTCAATCGGAAGGTTGAAAACCGGTCAAAATCGGGTCAAACCGATCAAAGACGGTTAACCGGAACCGGCTAACCGAAACCGGTAATTGGCCGGTTCGGTTAAGGTTTGAAATTTTGAAAAACCGGTCAACCGCCGGTTAACCGTCGGTTTTTGACTTGCTCGGCCGAGTCATATGAGTTGCTCGGCCGAGCATAACCTTCCAGTGTGTTAATTTCCAATAACGATCATGCTCGGCCGAGTCATATGAGTTGCTCGGCCGAGCATAACAACGCCAGAAGTCATTCCAACGGCTACTTTTTAAAAAACTAGCCGTTATATTCGTCAGAACTTTAACTTGGGCAGTCAAAAATTAAAAAAAAATATTTTTTTTGCCTAATTTACTAACTATAAATATCACCTCCCTCCTCCCATTTTATTTTCACATTATTTCTCTCTACTCTTTCTCTTCTACTCTCAAATATTCAGATATTCTCTCACCCTCATCCAATTTTCAGTTAAATATTGTCCCATTTTCAGTTAGTTTTCTAACGAAATTAGTGCTTTTCTCCATTTTCATCCATTTTTAAGCTCCATTTTGTTTTCAAACTTCATTTTATCTTACACAAATGGCTGAAAATCAAAGAAGAAGCAATTTAGGCAAGTCCGTTGTTGGTTCTTCCTCCCCCAACGATGATTTTGATCATCAAAATCCAAATATTCAACAAAATGAGGAAGAAGAACAAGTTGAAATTGAAAGTGATAATGCTAGGAGTGGTAGGGGCAGCCGAGCTAGGGGAGGTGGTCGGGGTCGGGGACAACGACAACCCCCTAGAGAAAGAGAGCCGCAATCCGATACCTTCGTCATCCATTTCACCAAAAGAAAAATTACTGCCGAGGATGATTATAATTTTCGAGCATATTGCAACTATTGTAATGCGACTTACGCATTCAAAAGAGGCGGAGGGCATGGGACGCTCAACGGGCATTTGGCGGCAAAACATCCCGACAAACTTGGCATTTCCGCTTCGCAAACTCAATGACAATTTCAACAACGTAGTTCGGGTTCACAAGGTTCGTCTTCCCCTTCTTCCGTCCTTTTTAAATTTGACAAGTGGGTTTATAGGGATGAACTAGCCAAATTTATTTGCGTTAAAGGCCTTCCTTTTAATTTTGCGGATTGTGATTTTTATGAAAATTTTGCTCGCCTTTCTTTGAACCCCGCCGCCACGAGAGTACCACGTACGAATCTCGTACGTGATAATAATAGAGTGGTTGAAAGATATAAAAAAGATTTAATTGGTGTTTTATCAAAATTAGAAAATAAAGTTTCAATTTGTGCCGATGGTTGGAGTGATCATTGGCAAAGAAATATTTATTTGGGCGTTACTTGCCATTGGATAGATAATTTATGAAAAATCCAAAAAAGATTAATTGCTTACAAAGATTTTGAGCCACCGCATTCCGCGGAAAATATTTGTGCGAAATTGCTTGAGATTTTTCTTGAATATACGGAAAATATTTGTGCGAAATTGCTTGAGATTTTTCTTGAATATGGTATTTTAAATAAAATATTTACTATTTCATTTGACAACGCAAGTGCTAATACGGCTAGTTTGCCCGATTTAATTACCGTTTGTCAACCCTCACTTGGGGGTAAGTTTTTTCTTATTAGATGTTTATGTCATATAATTAATTTATGTGTTAGAGATGGTTTAGATGCATTAGAAACTCATGTTAAGCCAATTAGACGAGCTCTTCAATTTATTTCAAAAAAAATTCTAATACAAAAAAATGGATAAGGTTTTTAAGAAGTAAAAGTGTGCCGGACAAATATTTTACTTACGATGTTCCAACTAGGTGGAATTCCACCTATAAAATGTTAAGCGATGGTTTTGCTTATAAAGATCTCCTAACGCAATTTTTTATGTCAATTGGCTATCATGAACCTCTATTTACTCATCATTGGAATGCATGCATTAATTTATGTGAATTGTTAAAGATTTTTAATACCGCTACTTTGGCTTTTTCGGGAGTTTATTATCCAACTTCCGTTTTGGTGCTAGAGCATTGTATTGCAATTGTTACTATTTTTGACAATTTAAAAGAATGCCCTATTTTAAACCAATGCATTTTTAACATGAGACAAAAGTGGCTTAAATATTTTAACACTATTCCGTCTCTTTTCTTGGTTGCAAAGTTATTAGATCCCCGAGTTAAATTAGATGATTTAGAGTCCATTATAACTTATTATTATATGAAATTATATCCCGATGGTGACGGTAGTTATGAACTTCCGTCAATTATTGTTAATGGCACAAAAAATGATTTAATTAACATTTTTAATGAGTATAATGCCTTATATGGAAACACTTCTCAAAGCCAACAACATGAAGATGATTCCTCTATTTCTCAACCAAGTTTTACTAGTGGGAATCCATATAGTTTTTTTTGCAAATTTGTATAGTAAAAAATATGGTCGTCCTTCTCGAGATTCATCTTCATCATCATCAAACCTTCCCGTGGAGTTAGAAACGTATTTCACTACAAACTTTGAATTAAATCAAGATCCAAATTCAAATGAATTTGATGTTTTACAATGATGGTCAAGAAGGAAAGACATTTATCCTATACTTTCCATAGTTGCTAAAGAAGTATTAGCCTCTCCCGCTTCAACGGTGGCGGTTGAATCGGCATTTAGCGTTGGTGAAAATGTTTTCGATGAAAGACGTTCTCAACTAACAAGTGAAAACTTGGAACATCAACTTTTACTTGGCGATTGGGTTAGAGCGAAAAAAAGGCAACAAGACATGCCTTATGATGAGGATCTATTGGATCCAAGATATCAATACGATGTCGAGGACTCCACGAAAAGTAGTGATGAATGAATGATGTTTTAGATTAATTTTTATTTTAATTAGATTAGTTTAGACTTTAGATTAGGTTTATTTTTAATTAATTGTAATAGTTAGGTTGAGGTAAAGGCTCCTAAATGTCCCCCTTTATTTATAAAAGGGTAAGGTTGGTTGTCCCCCTCTTTGTAATTTTATTTTGATTAATAAAATTTAAGGGTACCGTCCCTTTTTTCTTTTATATACTTTCGTTTCTTTTAAAAAAAGTTAAGTTTTCTTTCTTTCAAAATTCATAACTTTTTTTATAAACATTTTTTCAAAAATGTATGTCGTAAACTTAAGTCTAAAATAGTCTTATTTATCCAAAAAAAATTGAAAAAAAATTAAAAGTTAACTTTTTTCAAAAAACCGTTAACTTTTATTTCTTAAAAAATGCATAACTTTTTTTATAAACCTTTTTGCAAAAAATATATGTAGTAAATTTAAGTTCAAAATAGTCTTATCTATCTAAAAAAAAATTGAAATAAAATAAAATTAATATACTACATACAAAGTTAACGAAAACTGTTAAAAAATTAACTGAAAAATGATATGCTCGGCCGAGCAACCCTCAACCCCTAAACCCTAAAAGGGTTGCTCGACCGAGCAACACCAAAGACTCGATCGAGCAACCCTCAAACCCTAAACCCTAAAAGGGTTGCTCGTAGGAAGCAACACGAGGACTCGGCCAGAAGCAGATCCAAACCGTCAAACCGAAGGTTAACCGGATAACCGTTAAAACCGTAAACCGCCTAAATCGTAACTGGTTTAGCCGGTTAGGCGATTCAATTCCGATTGGAGATTTGGAGGTTTTCAGCCGCCGATTTTTAACCGGCTAACCGGCGATTTCTTCAACCGGCCACGTCTGCGTGCTACTAAGATCGTAACAATTGCGGGGTACTCAAACTTCGGTTGCATGAGCGTGTGTCAAGTAGAAACACTACCATGCAACTGCACTAGTCCTTCACGTGCTATAATTTCTGCATTTATAATATTTATAAAAATAAATGTTGAGATAATGTATTTGATCACTATTGTGAATATGCGGAATTTGAGAGGGATTTTTTTTTTGTGAAGTGCTTTATTCACTTCAACTTTAATGTAGTAATATATTAGTTGAATTTGATCAAAATTTTAGTATGCCTACGAAATTTTAAGCAATGCACCATCAGATAGATATATTGCCAATGTCAATTTTTATAAAACTCGCGATAATTTTGGTCAGAACTTAATCAAGTTAATCAAAAAATAAAAATATAATCTTAATATTGAAATGATTGGAGTAATTTGAAGTTTTTGTAATTAGTTTATTTTTAAGAAGAGTGAGTTAAAATAAATAAGTGCTTGCAGTATACTCCCTTCGTCCCATCCAACTTGGGATAATTTGTTATTTTGGGCGTCTTATTCAACTTATAACATCTCAAAATGATAAATTTATATTATTTTTATATTCAATGTGATCCACTTGTTATAATTAAAACAACAATTCCCTTATTATTCCTTATACTCATTCTCTATCATATTTTACTTTTTATACTTATAATACATCTTCTACTCATTCTCTTTGCTCTTATTATATTAGTATTTCTTAATCTCTATATCGGTAGAGAAAATTCTAAATTGAATGAGACGGGAACGAGTAATAAGAAGATGAATACTCCCTCCTTCCCATTTGAAACTTCACCTTTTGCCAAAACGGGTGTCCCGTTAAAAGCTTCACCTTTCCTAAAATGGTAAAGAATCTTTACTATTTCACCTACTAATTTTCTCTCCTACATTACTTTTACTAGTACATGCCCGTGTCCAAGGACACGGGTGTTTTTTTTTTTAATTTTTTTTTAATTAATTTTTTTTTTAAGGGCAATTTTTTTTTAATTTAAAAAAATAATTGGGAAAGGAACAAATGTATAAGGGCAAAATGGAAAATTCGCCCCTTGAAACTGTTCAAATAACTGTTCATAGGGGAGGTTCCATTTATACTATAGATACTCACAACACCAATCAACTTTACTATTCCCTCCAATCTTTCTCTCTCCTATTTTACTTTTATACTCACAACACTTTCTCTATTAATTTTTTTTCTTAATTTGTGTGTCATGCTCAAAATGGTGAAGTAATAAATGGGACGGAGGGAGTATTTTCAATTATTATAACTTGTGCAACCTTAAAAAAATAAAAAAGGACGGTCATAAATAAATAAATAAGGACAGTAATGTGGTTGGTGGAATATCCAATATTCTTGCATAAAGTTGATTAAATGCTTATGCATGTAATGGATGAGCTCAGATCTTTAAATAAATAAATTAACTTGACTAAGAAACAACCACATCATGAAGAAGACTTAGGTGCTTTTTGGATTTATGATGTAATTAGTCAATTTTAAAGATTTTTAAGGGATAAATGTAAATAAATCAAGTCCATTAAAAAAATAAAAAGAAAAAAAACAATAATCATCTATCTATTTTAAGGGATAAATGTAAATAAATCAAGTCCATTAAAAAAATAGAAAGAAAGAAATAAAGAAAAAAAACAATAATCATCTATCTAAACAAAGTCTTAATAAAATAACCACTAAGCAGATTTCGAATCTCACGTCTTTTTAGTCTTTTTAAGCCAACTAGTGTAACTCCCGTGCGATGCACGGATAGCTATTAACACATATTAACGAAAATTCATACAAATATAACAGGAAATAGAAATGTTTATGTATATTGTAAAACACTTTTTTGAAAACTATATTATTAGTATAAATATCAAATTGAAGGTCACTAAAATAAATATATATTTAAGACATAGTTAGTTTGTACGAAGCACGTTTTATACGTAAATTCCCGTGCTATTCAATAATAATAACATTTGACATCCATTTTTCAATGCTATGGAATTGAACGCATATTTTTCATGTAAAACATATTTATTGTGTATTGAACGTGATATGTGCGTAATTTGTCCACAGTGTCACTTAGTTTCGACAACGATTGGGAAAACGTAATCAATCTACTTATAAGTCTCCAAATCTTAACCATTCAACTGCAATTCTGAACTCTTGACTCTAGTGATTCTTCAAACAAACAAATTACATGAAATGAAATTTTCAAGTATCATCAATTTTTATTTTTGAGAAGTTATTTTGTTCGTGAACCGTATTCAACTTCTACATCCCCGTTTGATTTTTACATCTCTCTTTAATGTTATTGTTATATAATCATGTTTTTTTTATTTCTCAAGTAATTAAATTTAACATTAGGAAAAATTATTTCACTATCAAATAAATAAATGCTCCCTTCGTCCCATTTTAAACTTCCTTTTTTTTTATAATAAAAGGTGTCCCATTTTAAGTTTTAAAAAAGAAAAATGAATTTTTTTTTATATTCTTATATTCAATGGTCTTATAATTCATACTCACAACAACTATTCACTAATTACTTTGTACCCAACTTTTTATACTTTATAATAAAACCATTCATCTCTTTAATATCCTAACCAATTTTTTAACGTTTAAAATAGGACAAAAGTTGAAGAAAAAATTATTAATATTTCTATTATAAAATGCAAATTTTTCCCTTTATTTTCTTATAAATGTAGAGATTAATAATATGACATAGAAAAATAAGAAAATACAATAAACTATAAACTAATAAGTATATAATAATATACAAATATTATCAATATTTAAAATTTATTATAAAAAAAATGAATACTATGCGGGTTCGGGTTAAATGGGACGGTTCAAGCTAATCTCAAATCCACCCCAATCCCACCCGATTTAAAAGAAAACATTTCCAAACTCTTTTCATTAGAAGCGGATCAATGACGGTTTAGGAGGGATTAAAAAATTTTATCAACCCGTTTTTTACTTAAATAATTCTTTAAATAGGGCAATAGCAATATCAAGTTAAAGCACATACTAACACTGTTTTCCTAGGATTGGGCCAAAAAAAGTAATTTGATTACTCTACTTCAAAAATTTTAGTTATTTGAGACGGAAAATATAATTTTTCCTTCTAGTTAAATCATATAATAATGCAATTTTTTGGTAAAAAAAGTAGTATTATTGTTGGTGATTTATTTTGAGTTGAAAGTAATATTCATTTTCGAAATGAAGAAAACAATTTTTTCGTATAATGACATTTTTAAAAGTTGACTTGAGACGGAAAATATAATTTTTCCTTCTAATTTTATTTATTTTAGTTCTCATTATTAAGACTTAATTTTTATTTTGCAAGTAATTAAATTTAACATCAGGAGAAATTATTTCACTATGAAATAAATAAATGCTCCCTTCGTTCGATTTTAAACTTCCTTTTTTTTAATTAATTAAAAAAAAATATTGAAAAATTAAAAAGAAAAATAAAGAAAGGATAATAAAGAAATTTATATTTAAAAAAAAGTGTTTTTTTTCCAAATTAAATGAAATTAGTCTCTAATTAAAGAGAATTTTTTTTTTATGAATTTTGGTGTAAAAATATTTAAAAAAAAAACTTTTTTTTTATAAAATATTTGAGGTCGAAAAATGGGGATGAAAATTAAAAATCTGAAAATAAACCATCCAATCAGAGTGTGCCACGTGTTTCGATTTAAAAAAAAAACAAACAAACTATACGCGTACACGCGCCTTTGTTGGTGCGTGGACCGCACGCGCCCAATTCAAGCTTAACACGTGTCTCTTCCGACTTGTTAATTGCAATTTCGCCACCGCGTGAAATTACTAAAATGCCCCTGATTTGGACGGGCTTTTGACGATCCTGCTTTTATATATATATATATAGATTATGCAATTGTATACTCCCTCCGTCCCATATTAGTGTGGACCAAAATTTTGACAAAAAACTTGGGTGAGAACATGAAAACCCGTCTCATCCATGAGACGGGTCGGATCCTGACCCATCACCCGCCCAACAAAGCCAACCCACGCCTCCGCCCAAGCTTTTTGCATATGGGCGGTCGCCCAAGCTGGAATGGGCGGTCGCCCAAGCTGGAATCAGCCCACATTTGCCTTAAGCCCAATCCTTCAGCCAACATAAAGTAATAGTTTGTATACATTAAAGTAATAGTTTGTATACATTAAAGTAATAGTTTGTATACATTAAAGTAATACATATATACAGAAAAGTAATAATGTTTTTTCCTATGTTTTCTTCGTTTGGCAAAAGTAATACTTATTATAACTAAAATGTAACAAACGTGTTATTTATATATAATAGTATTTGTACATAATTGTAACACATATGTATAGGTATATATGTTTTCATGTAAAAGTATTACATTATCTATAGAAATATGTTACAATTTCATCTATCAAAGTGTTACATTTACTTGTATAAACTATTACATTCATATACATGAGTTAGGGAAAAACTATTACTTAAAGTAATACATAGAAAACTTAGGGAAAAACACTATTACTTTTCTGTATATATGTATTACTTTAATGTATACAAACTATTACTTTAATATATACAAACTATTACTTTAAGAGATGGTAACTATTACTTTTTCTCTAAAAATAATATAAAAAAAAAAAAAAAAAAAAAAAAAAAAAAAAAAATTGGCCTATAAAAGGCTGCCACGTGGCGGATCATGCCCCATGGGTCATGGATCGACCCGTCTCATGCATGAGACGGATCATGACCCGTCTCACAGGAGACCGCCTCCAAAATTTTTGATACACAAATTAAGAAAAAGTAAGAGAGAAATAGTGGAAGAAGGTGTTTGTGAGTATAAAAAATTAAATAGAAGAGAAAATGAGTGGGAAGAATAGTAAGTTGATTGGTGTTGTGAGTGTAAAAGTAAAGTAGGAGAGAGAATGAGTGGGTGGAATAGTAAAAATTCTTTGTCATTTTTGACAGTTTACACTAATCTGAGACGGACTAAAAAGAAAATAAATCTACACTAATCTGGGATGGAGGGAGTATATTATAACATAATATATTTAATTTTTTTCTTCTTTCGATCGATGAGTCTTTGGTTCAATAGCACACGGACGGATCTACTCTTTGGGTGGGGGGTCGAGGCCCCCTGACTTTCTTGATAATTCTTCTATAGCCCTTTAACATTTTTGAGTATTTTTAAATGACCCTCCTCAAAATTTAAAATGGACCCCCTCAAATTTGTAAGCTAACCCCCCCCCCCCTCAAAATTTCAGATTCCTATTTTTTGGATTATAAAATTCATTACTCTTCGAAATGGATGTCAATATTTAAAAAAAAAAAAAAAGATTGTCTCGATATAAATGTCTAAATTTTTATATTTTTAAATGATTTTTTAAAACTGTTTAATTTTCCAATGTATACTTGTAAAATAAAAATCAATAAGATGGATAATAAGGATATTTATTCATATTTTAAAACTAATACTCTCTCCTTCTCAGTTTAACTTCACCAATTATCAAAAAGAGCGTCCCGTTACAAGCTTTACCTTTTTTAAAATGGAAAATGTTTATTAATATTCTATTATACCCACTAACTTTTCTCTCTCACATATTTAAATTACGGGTCCCACTTGTCATATCCACTCACTTCTTCCCTCTCACAATCCTTCTCCCACTCCCATTATTTTTTAATACTCCCTCCATCCCAAGAAATACTTCACCATTTTAGGCTCGGCACGCAAATTAAGGAAATAGGTGGGAAGAAAAAATGTTGTGAGTATAATTTGAAAATAGGAGAGAAAATTAGTGGAGGAAATAGTAAATTTAAAAAGTGTTGTGAGTGTAATAGTGAATTAGGAGAGAGAATGAGTGGAGGAAATAGTTAGTGGGTATAATAGAATATTAATAAAACTTTTCCATTTTAGGAAAGGTGAAGCTTCAAACGGGACGCCATTTTGGATAAAAGGTGAAGCATTTTCTGGGACGGAGGGAGTATATATATTGCTTTCTTAATTTGCGTGCTTTATCAAAATGGTAAAACTTAACCCGGGTCGGAGTGAGTATTTCGTTAAAGTCAGTTTTCAAAGAATGTATCATAAAATAAAAATGAAAATTAGAAACAATAAATATTTTATTCATTAAAAATTTTGAAGCGATAATTTTGGTCAGAACTTAATCAAGTTAACCAAAAATTAAAAATATAATCTTAATTTTGAAATGATTGGAGTAATTTGAAGTGATATTGAGTAGCACCGGAGTATATTGTTTTGTAATTAGTTTATTTTTAAGAAGAGTAAGTTAAGATAAATAAGTGCTTGCAGTATACTTACTCCGTTTCATCTGTCTTAGGATAATTTGTCATTTTGGACATTACACTCGACTTAGAACATATCAAAAAATGACAAGTTTATATTAATTTTATATTAAATAATATCTACTTGTCATATTTAAAACAACAATTCTGTTAATATTCCTTCTACTTGTTCTCTTTTATATTTTACTTTTCATACTCATAATAACACTTTTACTTATTCTCTCTTCTCTTATTATATTAGTATTTCTTAATTTTTATATCGAGAGATAAAATCATAAATTGAATGGGACGGAAATAGAATAATAAGAAGATGAATATTTTCAATTATTATAACTTGTGCAACCTTAAAATAAAATAAAAAGGACAGTCATAAATAAAAAAGGACAGTAATGTAGTTGGTGAAATATCCAAGATTCTTGCATAAAGTTGATTAAATGCTTGCTTATGCATGTAATGGATGAGGTCAGATCTTTGAATAAATTAACTTGACTAAGAAACAACCACATCATAAGAGGAAGACTTTGGAAGACTTAGGAGGTGTTTGGTTCGGGGTAAAATGAGGAAAAGTGGGGGAATGAAATGAATAATTTTTTTTGACTTTTTCATTGAACATGTTTGATTCATTTTTTTGAAAAAAAATTCATTTCAAAAGGAATGAAATTTCATTCCTTGGAATGGATTTTCATTCCATCCAAAAATAGGAGGAATGATCAATTCCATCAAATTCATTCCATTGGACTCAAATCCAAATTACTATTTTGTCCTTAATCCAAATAATAATAATAATAATAATAATAATAATAATAATAATAATAATAAATAATAATAAATAAATAATAATAATAATAAAATAATAATAATAAAATAATAAAAATAATTATAATAATTATAATAATAATAAAATAATAATAAAATAGTAATAATAAAATAATAATAATAAAATAATAATATTAATAAAAATAAAATAATAATAATAATAATAAAATAGTAATAATAAAATAATAATAATAAAATAATAATATTAATAAAAAAATAATAAAATAATAAAATAATAATAATAATAATAATAATAATAATATTAATAAAAAATAATAAAAAATAATAATTATAATAATAAACTAATAATAATATAATAATAATAATAATAATAATAATAAAATTAAATAATAATTATAATAATATAAATAAATTAGATTATAATATTTGCGGTAAAAATTTTCTTTATGTTTATTTTTACTTAAATGGGACGAAGGGAGTACATAATTATTGAGTTTTTTACATGAAGTTAAAAAGGGTAATCTAGATATATTATCAAATATTAATTCCATTCAAACAGTTATATCTTGAAATTAAACATCAATCGCCAAGGAATTAAATGACAATTTCATTCCATTTCGTGCCAATCAAACACAACAGTTTTGATTTCATTCCAATTTCTTCAGGAATTCAATTCCATTGACCATTCCATTCCTTTAATTTTTTTCTTCCGAACCAAACGCCCTTAGGTGCCTTTTGGATTTATGATGTAATTAGTCAATTTTTAAGATTTTTAAGGGATAAATGTAAATAAATCAAGTCCATTAAAAAATAAAAGGAAAGAAATAAAGAAAAAAAAACAATAATCATCTATCTAAATAAAGTCTTAATAAAATAACCACTTAGCAGATTTCGAATCTCACGTCTTTTTAAGCCAATTATGCAATTTTTTTTATAGTCGTCTCAAGATAAAAATATTTGAGCCCACGTGACACAAATAATCATCTATCATAACTTAATGTATTTAATTTTTTTCTTTTTTCGATGAGTCTTTGGTTCAATAGCATAGCTCCTCACGGACGGATCTACTCTTTGGATGGGGGTCAACTGAGCCCCATGTCTTTCTTGATAAATCTTCTATAGCCCTTAAACCTTTTTGAGTAATTTTAAATGACCCTCCTCAAAATTTAAAATGGATCCCCTCAAATTTGTAAGCTACCCCCCGCCCCCTCAAAATTTTAGATTCCTATTTATTGGATTATAAAATTCATTACTTTTCTAAATGAATGTCAATATTTCAAAAAAAAAAAAAAAAAAGATTGTCTTGATATAAATGTCTAAATATTGGTAAGCATTCGTCAAATTATTGTCCTAAATTTAATCGTTGGCCATAGAACAAGGTTGATCGGAGTAACATGGGAACATGTGTAGATTGTTTTTATAAATTAAAAGAAGAAAACAAAAAAAAAAAGCTGCCATTTTGCATCATGATGTATGAGTATTATTGTTATTAGCACATGTTAGAAAATCAGATCCCATTTGTTTACTCCCTCCGTCCCATTAAGCTTAAGAAGATTTCATTTTGCGCGAGAATTAAGGAATATTATTATAGTATTAGGAGAAAGAATGAGTGGAAGAAGTGTTGTGAATGTGAAAAATTAAATAGGAGAGAGAATGAGTGGAAGGAATAGTAAATTATAATGTGTTGTGAGTATTAAAATAATGTAGGAGAGAGAATGAGTGGAGGGAATAGTGATTTAAGGTTTTCTTTTTGGGATTTCTTAAGACTTATGGGACGCCCAAAATGAAAAGTTTTCTTAAGACTTATGGGACAGAGGGAGTATGCCATAAACAATGTACCATTTGAACAGTCTTTTTTTTTTTTTTTTTTAGAAAATGTGAAGCTGTAAACGGGACACTCGTTTTAAATATAATAAATTTTGACCCCTCTCTCAGCCTCACGTATAATCCAAGATCCGCCACCGTAGTTCCTTACTTTCTTTTGAAAATATCTAGGGATCGAATACTCTTCTTTTTTTTTAACGTTGTATTATTTTTTTTTATTTTTTGTTACGTTGTATTTGAAATATTGTTTGAAGAAAAAAAAGTTTGTTATTCTGTAATAAGAACTTGGTCCAAAAGTGATGAAAGAAGGACCACGTGTTCCTCTGCGGCACTGGTGTATTTGAGAGGTGGTGGGCCCCACGTTTTAAAATTTGTATTTGATAATTCCACGTCGTTAAAAGCGTAGGTTTTTATTGGTTGGTTGCAAATATTTGGATCTTCCACACCACTCACACAAATTAATCTACATGGAGCTTTTGCGGTCGCCATTTTGTGTGGTCAAAATCTTGACGGATTTTACCTTTCACTTTCCTTGTATTATCATTTTCACATATTTAATTAAATAAATTAAAATATACTCCAATGATCTTAGTTAAGTAAGACAAAAAAAAAAAAAAGGCAAACCTCGATGCGCCAAGAGGGAGTTGGGAGAAGGAACAATTTACTAGAGTCTTCCTCCGACAATTGCCAAAAGACTGTTCACCAAGATTTGAACACTTAATATCATACAGATGGCGAAAATAGGATTATAGATAGACTAGTGTTATATTCGTGCGTTAATTACATAAACATAAAACTATTTCAAACAACGTAAGATGTTAAGTAAATAACTATGTAAAAGATCATTAATGAAAGATAAAAATAATAGTTGTTAAGACAAGGACCATTAATAAAAATCTAAAATAAATCTTACAACTCTAATAACATTTACAAAAATATTTATATTTTATAATTTACAAGGAATATTATAATTAAGGAATTATTTTAGTTTAAATAAATGGACCTAATAATTAATTATTAATTACGAATTTAACGTTTTTGTAAAAATATTATAATTTTTTAAAAAACAACCGACTATATATTCATGATAGCTCAAGTAAATTGCAAACCTTAAAAATATTATGAGGCCAAATGTTGTACACTTGTTCCCATTAGTATCATAAAACCCTCTACATGACGGCAATTTTAGAAGACAGAAGCAAATGACCGAAAATCATTCTTGTGTGATTACTGATTTCAGCTTAGCTTAGGTTATTGAAATCAATTAAGAATAATTTATATGTCATTTTGAGCCTTTAAATTTGGATATTGTCGGAATCATTTTTTTTTAATTCACTTTTATTTACTTAGAAATTTATAAGATTAAACACTTAATTCGTATTATTTAAGATTGATTTTTAAGATATTGACTCATTTGTTGTAGTTGCATGTATATTTCGAGATTCAAAATATGCTAATTTTTTATTTCTCCCAATATTTGGTCTAACCCGATGTATACATCAATTTTTACAATTTTTATGTTACAATTTTATGCTATTTTATGCCTATGATTTTTCTACCGTTATTTCATGTTATTTATATTCAATTCCTAAATAATTAAGTAATTTATTGCATTCCAACAAATATTTCAAGATCCAATATGTGCGCACCGTAATATTCTAATCCTCAAGGGGGAAACTAGAATTACTCTAAACCGGAGGGTCCTCTCTTCTGCTTGCCCATTCAATTATTGTCGTGCGCAGTAAATACAATGCCCACTTGCCCGTTAGCAAATCAATCCTCAACCAAGGGGCTAATATGATAATTTTGCCCCTTTACTTAGGGATTTGACACAGATATGCCCATCAACTCAATTTTATGCACATATGCCCTCATATTAACATTTAATTAGGAGAAATATGATCAAAACTATCTTTTCGTTAAATATTTAACAAAATTACTGATTAGGATGATTTTATGGTAATTTTCACACATACATGTTGAACAATTATAGACCAGTTGACACGATTAATGTAGATGTGGAAGTACATAAGGTAAATTTGTAAATTACAAAAGTATAGATCCTGAAAATTGAAATGTTAAGCTGCACACACTCCCCCTCTCTTATAAACATGCATTAACCTCAATTCAGAATAAAAAAATACCCTCCTTCTTCGTCTCCGCGCATCCCAAACATCCAACTCTTCCCGACTCTTTCTCCCTACCTAGCCGCATCTCTTCCTCTAGCCCATTTAATTTTCAGATCTAGATCTCCCCCTTCTAAGATCCAGATCTAAATATTTTGATGAATGAGAACCAAAGTTTATTGAATTTGTTTGTCCCTTAAGAAAAAGAAAATCATTCCCTATTTGCTTATTTGATGATCAGGGTTTAGGTTTCTATTGTTGTTCGATTTTCTTGATCTTTCTCTTTTTTTAATTTCAAATTTCATGAAATTCTTATGATGTGCGAGTTTTGATGAGATAAGGTTGCGAATTTGTAGATAGTTTTATGATTTTTTTTTTCATGATGATAGTGAATCGATGATCTTTGTTTATAGTTTTAAATGACAATTTCTTACGTTTTATGGTGGTGGAGGCACAGTGGTGGCAACACAGTGATGGCATCATGACGGTGGTGGTGGGTGGTTGTGTATAATGTCAAAGACGAAGGGGATATTTAAAGGAGGAGGGTTTAATTAAGTTTCATTTTGTACACTTTTATTTCCTATATTTCTCATCAAGTATGCCAACTGGGCTATAATTATTTTACGTGTTTGTGTAAAATTATCATAAAACCATCATAGTCATCAATGTTGTTAAATATTTGACGAAAAGTTAGTTTCGGTCATATTTTCCCTAATTAAATGTTAGTATGAGGGCATATGTGAATAAAATGAAGTTAAAAGGGCATATATGTGTCCAATCCTAAGTATGGAGGCGAAAATATAAGGCGAAACCACAACCACCACAACCACACCTACCGGACTCATCTCACCCCCTCGTCAATCTTTATATATAACACCTTTTTCGCCTCCAATCTCCTTACCCTTTTCAAATCTTCCCCAATTTATCCGATTGTTCTTGTCGAAATTGCTGATTTTGGTTGATTCTTGCCCAGAAAGAAAGAAGAAAAAGTTGAATTCGCCGGAGAAAGGTGGGGGTAAAACCCGGGATTGACAAGTTGTAGACATCACGGCTATACACAGAGAAATTCGGCCTCTTCTTGTACATGTCCGGGCAGTACGACGCAAGGGTTGTGTAATTATTGAGAACAATCCTTCGACGCACGGCGGACGGGGCGCTCTGCCTTCTGAAGGCGGTAGTCCTTCCGACCTCCTCTTTCTTGCCGGCGGCGGTTCTTCCTTCTCCTCCTTCTTTGTAGCTTAGGTTTATATTAGTTTCGATAGATTTTTACCCACCTCTATTTTCTATATAAATCAATCGATCAAGATCTCGTTTGCTATTTTTATCCTGCTGCTCGAGCGATTTTTCTGTGTTTTTTTTTCTCATTCTCATCAATCGAAGATGTTGAGGATCAAGAGGGTTCCTACAATTGTTTCTAACTACCAAAAGGAAGAGGGGGAGGATGGTGCGCCTCGGCCGGCCGGTGGTTGCGGTCGTAATTGCCTTCGAAAGTGCTGCCTCCCAGGTATTTGATAAATTGCCTCTATCACGTCCGTTTTAGGATTACCTTTTGATTTTTACAAGTCTTGCTCACGTCAATTAATTTATGCTATTTTCTCCTACGTCTATGTTTCTTTAGTATGCTTGATTTTTTCGTGCTATTAATTCCTTATGATAAAGCATGTGGCTTTTTATGAATTTGAGCTGAAGTAGTTTAGGGCGTATATATAATTAATCTGGGCTGTCTATTTAGGGGCAAAGTTACCTTTGTATGCTTTCCGCACCCGAAGCAAGATTGCTGATGGAAAGGATGCCTTTGTTTACGATAACAAGGAGCCTCCTGTTCCCTTCTTGGACTCCCTTCTTCTCGGAGAGGTACTTTTCAAGATTACCAAGTTTCATAAGAATATATAGTTTTTTTTGTATTCACTTGTTTGGCAATAGGCTAAAGTTGTTACCTTTTTCTATAGTGGGAAGATCGTGTGCAAAGAGGGCTTTTCCGCTACGATGTTACTGCCTGTGAAACCAAGGTATAATCACATCCCTTGGAAATTCATTGATTTTTGAATGGTAGCCCATGTCTAAGCAGGAAAATACAGAGTTTCCCATGTCTATTCAATAAAAGGCTTAAAACTATTCAATTCAATTGGAGCAGGATCCTCTTGAATTCAGGAGAAATCCTCCTCTGAAATTTTGAGCTAGTAGAATTGACCAAATTTTAGACTCTTCATATGGAGAGTCACCCATGACTGCTTGTTAGATCGGGGTCTAATCTGATTGTATCATGTTATAGGTGATTCCAGGGGATCATGGTTTTGTTGCCCAGCTGAATGAGGGTCGTCACCTCAAGAAAAGGCCAACTGAGTTTAGAGTGGACAAAGTACTGCAGCCTTTTGATGAAAGCAAGTTCAACTTCACCAAAGTTGGGCAGGAAGAAGTGCTCTTCCAGTTTGAAGCCAGCGAGGATGGTGAAGTTCAGTTCATCCCAAGTGCTCCAATTTCTGAGGAGAATTCCCCCAGTGTTGTTGCAATTAATGTATATTTTCTTAATCCATCTTGTTTTGGTTCCCAATAAATTAGTTGTTATAATTTATCAGTTTCTTACTTTTCCTTGTTGAATCAAACAGGTTAGTCCAATCGAATATGGGCATGTGCTCCTGATCCCTCGCATTCTTGAGTGCCTCCCACAAAGGATTGACCGCGAAAGCTTCTTACTTGCACTGTACATGGCAGCAGAAGCTGGGAATCCCTACTTCCGGTTGGGTTACAATAGCTTGGGTGCATTTGCTACCATCAACCACCTTCACTTCCAAGTTTGTCTTTGCATCTATTTTTAATTTTTTATGTGGTTAAACTTGTATTTATCTCTGTTTTATTCCTTAGCCTAGACACGGGTTTACAGAAAAAATTAGCCTTTCCTTATATTTAAGGACAAGACCTATTACTTCACCTGCTGAGCTATTCCTCCCAAAAATAAATGGGACTGGTATCTATTGAATTGTAGATCAAATTGCATAGTCTAGATAGTTGAATTGGAAAAGATGAAGCATCAACAACCGTGATTTGATTTTACGAGGAACACTTCTCAATTTATGGATGTTAGATGGGTTTTTGTGGGTCAACAGGAGTTGGACTTTATAATGCTTAGAGGAGTTAGAGGTGCATGCTAAAGATACATTTGCAGAAGGCTTAAAACTAATTACGTGGTACTAAATGGAAAATTGTACTTCTTGTTGCAGGCTTACTACTTAGCTGTTCCTTTTCCCGTTGAGAAGGCTCCAACCAAAAAGATTACAACATTCGATGGCGGCGTCACCATCTCAGAGCTTTCAGAGTTTCCTGTTAAAGGTCTTGTCTTTGAAGGTGGAGATACTCTAGAAGATTTGTCCAATGCTGTTTCGGACTCCTGTATTTGCCTTCAAGACAACAACATACCTTACAATGTTCTAATCTCTGATTCTGGAAAGCGCATCTTCCTGCTCCCACAGGTAAATACTCCATCTGTCCCATTATAAATGCTACACTATCCTTTTTAGTCTGTTCCAAAATAAATGTCACGTTTCTAAATAAGGAAACAATCTTAGTACGATTTTACGATGGTACAAGCAATATACAAACGATTAAAGCACGTTTCTTAATATCATTGACAAGTCAAATGCGACATTTATTTTGGGACGGAGGAGTACATTGTTTAAGGCTCAATTCATGATTTCGTTCAGCGTTGAACTGTTGACTTACGTCCTGACTTTTGCAATTACATTGAATAAATGAACAGTGTTATGCGGAGAAGCAGGCTCTTGGGGAAGTGAGTGCTGAGCTTCTGGATACTCAGGTGAACCCTGCAGTTTGGGAAATTAGTGGGCACATGGTATTGAAAAGGAAAGAGGACTATGAAGGAGCTACCGAAGAGAATGCTTGGAGACTTCTTGCAGAGGTCTCCCTCTCAGAAGAAAGGTTCCAAGAAGTGGTAGCCATTATCTTTGAGGCCATCTCTTGCAGTATTAATGACAGTGGAAGTGAATGTGGGAATATGCTGGAGAACAAAGATGAAGAAGTTGATGCCCTTAACAGTGGGTCCCATGCTGATGTGGCGGCTGGGAGCCACGAATGCGTGGTTCTACACTAGGATTTCCGGTTATTCGATTTCTTGTGTATTTACATAGTCTTGTTTGGGAATCTCCAAGGTGGTTTGTCTGTGAGACATCCCTTAATAAAGGAACATCAGCTTGCTTTTTTATTTAAGTTGGGTCTGTAGTTTATGAACATATAGTGTGTTTTTTAGAGTCTGAATTCCACATGATAAGTGGATTTATGTAAAATACCAAGCAGTATTTTGTGTAATGTAATATAAGATTGCTTTTGAATCTTTTGATGAAGATGATGCTAGAGGATGGCCATATTAATTTTTTTTTTTTTTTTTGAAGGAAAGAAACATTTTTACCAAAGAAGTTGGGAATGGTATATTCTGGAGTATATTTTGTACGAAAGACAACCCGGTTATTATCTTGTAAATTTTGTAATTCCTCCTCTCGTCACATTTGACTTGTCAATATTTCTAATAAATATGTGATGCTACCAAGCCAAATAGTTCCTCAAAATTTCTAATGAATATGTGATGCTACCAAGCCAAATAGTTGCTCAGGACCTTCAAATACAGAAAAACTAGGATACTCCGGCTGTCCTCCTTGAATGGTCACCTACACACATACACAAACGTAAACTAAGTCGGGGGTGTCTCCAGCATAACCCCTCCAGCGTGAGAGTAAGATTACTAGTCTCAACAACTAAATAACAATGAAGGTTTTCTAGAGAGAGAGAGAGAGAGATAGCTTAGAGAGTAGATTAGAGAGTAGATAGAGAACTTACAAATAATATTTTTCAGATTGCTTATATACTCCCATACATCATGTGCCTTGCACATGGGGGACACTAGTCAATCATCCACTAAGGGTGCCAACCATCCCCAAGTTAATAAAAATGCACTATTCATCTTGTCAAATCACTCCATTTTGACGGCTACGCATTGTTCACTCTGTCAACTTATTCAAAAATGACAGTTAAAGTGGGCTACACACGTGGCAATCCAATCAGCATTCCACCTCACGTAAGTCGCCCAGGCGACTATCCAAGAATAGGCGGCAATCCCCCTATTGCCGCCGACCCTATCCTTTACTCGGGCAGCATTCTCGCCTGATGTCACTATCATCTTAAAGCAGTAATACTCATGGTATACTTCTCGCCATGTCTTATTCTCACGCGCCGGTATACATATGTCGCCCCCTTATGCATGTCGCCTCACTATTTTGCGCCCACTTTAACGCACATGTTACACGTATGTGGCTCAGGTGACACATTAGGCTATGTTGGGCCTAATTTACCGTTTCAGACTCAAATTCATTTTTCATAATCACATCAATCAATATGTTTAACATGTTTGAACATTACTTTGTACAAAAAAAGTTGTAGCATTTGTACCAAATAAACTGGAGAATGGTTCACAAGTCTTGTGTATGTTTTTACTCTTTTGGACTGGTTCCTTGCAGAATATTCCAAGTTGATTTGAGTAAAATGATTTTGCTTATTAATTTAATGTCGATTTTTATTTTATTTTATTTTATTTTGTTTTAAACACGTTTTAGTCATAGGAAAGACAGCTAAGCACACATTTAAATTAATAATATATCTGAAATGGCCAAAGGGGACAGTCTGAAAGGCATCTAGTAGATGGATAAGTGTTTTCCTGCCAACCATTGTTGAAAAAATTTATTGTTTGTGAAGGAAATTGTGTATTTTCCTTAATTGAATTGTTTGTTGTTCGACAAAGATTATTGTGGGTTTATGTTCCATTTAGTGAGAGCATTAAAATGGTATATCTAGATGTTCAATTTATTAGTGGATGAGAAGGATATGATAGCTCAAAATTGGTGGATTTAAATTATAAATTATGTTTTAAATTTAACCCAATATTGAAGTAACGGTAAAAAGATTAATTGGGATCATTACTTGCAATAAGAGCTACAAAATGTGGAGAGACTCCACATGATTGCAAGTATAATGGCTCCCATAATAATCAAGTTTAATTGGGGACTTTTGGTGGAGCTATAAGTGTGTAACCCACAAATGAAAGAAATAATTTTTCCTTCAATTTTCCTCCTTCCTCTTGAAATTTGTTCATCTTTTTCTTTGGCCTCCTAGATTAGTTTTGAGTGGTGATTTTGTTTAAGCATAGTGAGATTCGCCTTGAAAAACTTTAAGTGCAAAGTTGTTCCGGTTCATCCGTTTATCCCTGGGAGACTAACGTCAATGAAGACCTCGAGCACTCGTAGTGAGGGCGAATTAGTCTTAAGGAGAGTGTGTCACACACGACTTGATTCAAGCAAATTCAAGATACGATTCAAGGAGTGCTAACATTACACGGATTCAAGCAAACTCAAGACAATGAATTTACGATTTTCTCTTTATTATTTTTATGTTGTATATTATATTTCAATTCATTGTAATTCTTTTCTCATTTGTGCTCGATTGTATAGATTTTATCTAACAATCTTAAAACTAATTCTCCTATTTGAGAAAGAATTACAGATTTGAAAAATTCGGTGGATCAATGACCACAAGAGAAAAGATGTAAAGAGATGGCAAAAAGAGACGGAAAATTGATGAAAAAGAAGCAAATTTCCAGCACAGATTTTCTATGATCATCTGTGGAAAAATTTCATTTTCCGGTTCGTTAACCGTTGGATCGAGCTGAAATTTGGTGTGCATGTTCACGACTCATGGGAGAAGATTCTGAACGGTGGAGATTGGAATTTATAAGGTGAAAGTGAAGATAAAAATTTCGGATCAGAGCAGTTTTTGTGAACTAAAACATTTTTTTTAATTTCTGTTTAATGAGATTAATAAAGATGGAAAAATTGATGCTCCGTGACATCAACTATGTTACAATGATTGTATAAACCAATTGTGGCTAAGCCTCATGTAGTGGTTATACATCATGTAAAGAGATTGGAAAGTTCATTGAAACTAAGAACGTTGGAAGATTAAGTCTTTAACGTTTAGTTGACAAAGATAATAGGTCTTCTTACGAGAAGTTGTTAAAATCTATTAGTTGCATTGGTGACAAAGGTCACAAAGGTTAACATAATAGGGCTTCTTGAAATGAAAGAAGTTGTTAAATCCTATTATTGTTAATAGTGACAAAAGTCACAAAGATAAAAACAATAGAGCTTCTTGAAAGAAGTTGTTGAATTCTATTGTTGTGAACATTGAAAAATGTTACAAGAACTAAAACCATAGGGCTTATTGAAAGAAGTTGTTAAAACCTATTGGGGAAATATGTGACTAATGTCATAAAGATAAAAACAATAAGACTTCTTGAAGGAAGTTGTTAAATCTTATTGTTGTTGATGATGACAAATAACACAAAATATTTAGAATGAGAACTTCTAAAAAAAAATTGTGTATTTTGTAAATGAGAATGTGATTTTTCTCTAATCTAGAGGCTCCAAGATGAGACCTTTAATGTTTTGGAATTATTAACATTTAATTACAATTCCATTAAGGAATTTAGAGGTTTATAAATATGAGTGGTTATGAGAAATAAATTGTGTTAATTCTCCTATTGAATTAGCAATTTATTCTTAAAGTGAATTCTCTAATTAAGTTAGAGAGTTATATTTGTAACAACAAAGTGATAATTGTTGAAAATTAAAGGCTCTTTGTGTGGAGACAAATCTCTAATGGAATGTGGTTGTTCCAAATATATCGGATCACCATAGTGAGAAGTTAGAAAATTTTGTTGGCCTTGACTTTAAGTGATGGCAACAAAATATGTTCTACTTGACCACCTTGAACTTAGAGAGATTTCTTTTGGAAAATCTTACAAAGTTGGGTGAAAATGAGACAGATGTTTTCAAGCCATGGGTATGGTTGAAAAATGCAAATCTCTTTTACCGAAACTATATAATTAATGAATTGTCGAATTCATTATGTAATGTGTATAGTAATAAGAAAACGGCAAAGGAATGATGAGAGTCTTTGGACTATTAATATAAAATCGAGAATGTTGGTGCAAAGAAATTCTTTGTAGGCCGTTTTCTTGATTTTAAAATAATGGACTCCATGAAACGAGAAAAGGTTAATGGAAGAATTGAAAATATTTTTCTTGAAAACCATGTCGATGAATGGTGTTGAGTGAAATTTCCAAGTGACGGAAATAATTGAGAAATCGCTTCCTACTTGGAAAGATTTCAAGAATCACCTTAAACATTAATGAGTAAAATGAATGTTAAGGTGCTTGCTATTCGTATTGTGTTGGAAAAGAGAATAGAGATTCGTGAGAAGAACTTTCTAACACTTTTGTGGCGAAAGCAAAATGTGATGGAGCATATTGAAATGCTCAAGGCAAAGACAAAGTTGATCAAACTTGTTTGAAAAGTCAAACATATACCTTGTGGATTAAGAGACAATCTTTTGTAGATGTCATCAATCATAATATTCATTATGTGAATGAATAAAATGGAAATTGAATTAATCGGTGAGTTGAGGTAGTAATCAATAATGAGAATAAGTCTCGTTAATTGGATTATATGCCCACATTCAAAAAGAAATTCAATTAAGATGTAAAATGTGTTTTGAATTAAATAATCATAGTGATGGTTATAATGTGAAGATGATTCAAACAAATGGTGGTAATATGTAATCTATTACCTTTATCATTGCTTGTTAAAAAGCAAAATGATGAGTCTTATCTCTTTAAAAGGAAAAGTTGTAAACCAACTTACTAAAGAGATAGTGATAAAACACAAATAAGTGGAGTTTGTGTATAAATTGGACTAAAGACTACTGGTAGCATATTTGTAGAGTATGCATAAAATAGTAGTACTTCTTATATAATTCATGTGTATGAATCCAAGATTCAATGTATGCGCACAAAATACTATAATGGAATCATGAAACGTCTCTTTCTTTGAGAATATGTTTCCGTGTACATCAAGAGATGAGGCAAACTCATCTAAACGGATACATGATTCAATAGAAGAAGAAGAAACTCATCATGATGAAATAGCGAAGAAGAGGTTGGACCTCAACATAGCAAAAGAGGTAGGATGAGAAAATTTTATGGCCCAAATTTTCTAACCTACATTCTAGAATGTAAATCACAAAGTTATAAAGAGGTATTGAACTCTTTTGAATGATCTTTGTGAAAAGAGGCTATTATATGTGAGATTGATTCCATCTTGGAAAATCACACTTGAAAACTGGTAGATTTATCTCCGTGTAGTAAATCACTAGCATATAAGTGATTTTTCAAAAAGGAAATGAAGACCGATGGAAAACAATCAATGAGTACAAGGCTAGACTTGTAATTGAGGATTACAAGAAAAATGAAGACCTTGATTACTTTTATACTTATTCTCTCATCACGAGAATAAAGAGTTGTATTTACAATTGCTGGATAGCAAAATTTGAAATACATCAAATGGATGTTAATAACATTTCTAAATGTCGATTTAGAAGAGAAAATTTACATAGAACAACCCGAGGGGTTTGTTGTACATGAGCAATGAATCAAAGTGTCCACAATGTACACCATGATCAAATGGTGTTAATAATGAAAATTGGCATTATTGCTAATTTTGGGACTACTCCGAAAATGTGGGGGTGAGTATACTTTGGAAAATAATTAATTACCTTTTGGAGAGGTTTCCCCAAGAAAACAATGAGGTGTCCATATGAAGTATGGAAACGTAGGCCTACGTACACTTGTGAATGTGGGGATGTTTTTCGCAAAGTAGCAAGTCCAATTAGTAAAGAAAATTGTGGATTATGTTTCAAGAGTTATGTTCATAACAATTGTGCATATTGGTTTGTTATATATGATTCAATAAGTTTGAATATATATAAAAATCAAAAGAAAATAAAATCAATGGAAACCAAGCATTGATGTCAAATTCATGAAAGTGAATAAGTGATACTTTGAGTGAAATAGATCAAAGTGTTGAAACGGTTCAAGAAATGGAACCTAGAAGAAAATGTGCTAGTTTGTAAAGTCATTGTATGACTTGAGAGAAGTACAAAGATAATGACATCAAATGTTCGATTGTGTGGATTTAAACAAGAGTGACTACGTCACTTTGTTAATTAAATCCAAAAACGATATGTTAACTAAGGAAAATTCTAGTCAATTTGATCTGTTGATTCAAATTCAAGGAAAACTAATAGACTTGTTGTTAAACAAGTCATTATGTGGATATTCTTGAAAATTTGAAATGATCAATTTGGAATAGCTGGAATTTAAATGAATTTGAGTTAACAATTATCAAATGGATAAAGCTTGTGTTAGCAAGATGGTATATTGCTAAAGTCAATTTATGATTGAAAAGACATATAGCAATGTGTGTAATGGTAGTCTAGACATTTATGTCTAAGACATAATACCATTATAAACAACTACTCTCAACTAATTTGACAATGTGATGTCAAATGAAAAACGGATCCGTTAACCAAAGGGTTAAATAGAGAGTTAGTTGAAAGTTCGATGAGGGGAATGAGACGTAAGCCTCTTAAAAGTTAAACACAGCGGAAAACCCAATCTAGATGACTAGAGATCCCAAGAACTAGATTCAATGGGACAACCTAACTGTTAAAAGACTTGCAGCGTCACTGTGGGGGAACCAACCCCAAGTCCATTCCTGTTAGTGACATCCCGAAAGGACAAGGATAAGCTTATGGCTTTTAATGATTCTTACGCGTCGAAATTTCGAGCGGGGTAATACGGGTTACCTTTAAGAAATCACCTATGTGTGAGAGAAGTGGGGCCGCTTCGAGGAGAATTGTGTGAGGCTCAATTCTTAGACCCTCTCACAGAATCAGGCGTATGTTCAGGGCCATGAATGAACATAGCTATGAGAATTGAACTATGTTAGGACGTTACTTGTGTCAAGCATATGATCGGCTACACAAAAAACATAACGATTCAAGGACATCGCGTCTATCGATTTGCGAGTAGAGTAAATATGCTTGTACGAGCGAAGGTTCAATGGGCATTCCCACACCTATCGTATGCAAGTTTTCGTCTGCCGAACTCTATCATTAAACTCGTCATCAATTTCCTTCATGTGGGGGATTGTTGGAAAAATTTGTTGTTTGTGAAGGAAATTGTGTATTTTCCTTAATTGAATCGTTTGTCGTTCGACAAAGATTATTGTGGGTTTATGTTCCATTTAGTGAGAACATTAAAATGGTATATCTAGATGTCCAATTTATTATTGGATGAGAAGGATATGATAGCTCAAAATTGGTGGGTTTAAATTATAAATTATGTTTTAAATTTAATCCAATATTGAAGTAACGGTAAAAAGATTAATTGGGATCATTACTTGCAATAAGAGTTACAAAATGTGGAGAGACTCCCCATGATTGCAAGTATAATGGCTCCCATAATAATCAAGTTTAATTGGGGACTTTTGGTGGAGCTATAAGTGTGTAACCCACAAATGAAAGAAATAATTTTTCCTTCAATTTTCCTCCTTCCTCTTGAAATTTGTTCATCTTTTTCTTTGGCCTCCTAGATTAGTTTTGAGTGGTGATTTTGTTTAAGCATAGTGAGATTCGTCGGAAAACTTTAAGTGCAAAGTTGTTCCGGTTCATCCGTTTTATCCTGGGAGACTAACGTCCATTGAAGACCTCGAGCACTCGTAGTGAGGGGGCGAATTAGTCTTAAGGAGAGTGTGTCACACACGACTCGGATTCAAGCAAATTCAAGATGACGATTCAAGGAGGTTACGACACGGATTCAAGCAAACTCAAGACAATGAATTTACAGTTTTCTCTTTATTATTTTTATGTTGTATATTATATTTCAATTCATTGTAATTCTTTTCTCATTTGTGCTCGATTGTATAGATTTTATCTAACAACCATTACCAGCCACATTTTATAAATAGCAAGCCCAAAGTCTCAGCTATTAATAACAAAGTTAACTTAGGTAATTACTCCCTCCGGTTAAAAATATGCTATGATTTTAAAATTTAAAATTTGGTCTAAAATACGTAACGAAATTCAGTCACGTGATTTCAAGTGACTAAATTTGATTAAATTTGTAATCAATTTACAGATGTGTACGCTAACGAGATTATGGGCGGTTTAACTTCGCACGTAACTGTTGGACAATTGCTAGGCTTCTCAAGAACTTAACGAAAAACTTGACAGAAAATGTAACGGAGATTGGAAAACAAAGAGACAAGTCGAGTCTTGTATTTAATACAATCTCCGTAAGAAGTTATTGCCCTTACAGTGCTTACGTTTTATATGGCAATCTTCTAGTAAGATAAAACGACTTACAAGTAAATGATAGGAGCACTCCAAATCAATTACTCTAACGAACAACACTTTGTTTTGAACTTTGGACTTTGAAGGATTGAATGCAACAATATGCAATGATTTGGGTATGTTAATCTATCTTACTAGAGGGTAGGAAGGGGAGAAATACAGTATGAGTGAATTGAAATTCGGAGGGGAAGTATATAAGGAGAGTCAAAGGGTTTTGTGGCTTTTCCCTTGAAAAGTCACAACTTTTCGGGTATAACAACACTTGCACGGCCGTGTCCATTGAACTGCACGGCCGTGCAAGGCAATATGCACGGTCGAGTTCAAGGCTCAGCACGGTCGAGTGGCAAGGCAAGGCAAGGCACGGTGCACGGCCGTGTCCTAGGCACTTGCACGGCCGTGCAGAAGCTTCTTCAGCCTGCTCGTCAGCCCTTTAGCCACAACAAGTCCAAACCAATTTTGGGACCAACCAAAATCACACTTTGACCCAATATTTAAGTTACAAATCATTTGTCATTAATTTCTCATTCACACGGAAATGGTTTTGAGACATTAAATGAGTTATATATAATCTACAACAAATGTAGATTACCATTTGTAACTAGTTTCGTTAACAAATAACGAACTTTCGTTAGAAACCTAGGTCAACGTTAAGTTAAACTTAACTTTCCGTTATCCATTTCCAACAATCCCCCACATGAATGACAATTAATGCATGAATGCAATTTCGTCCAAAGTTTCGGCGAACTATTATTACATCGGGATAGATAGCTTGTGGCCTTGAATCTTCCCTAGTGAAATATTATCGGACATACTAGCCATTTGGTAGCGAGTCGCTTTGAACCAGTGACTGTCGGATGTATACCAAGACAATAATACTCACATAATAACAGCTCTAACAATTGTTGTTCTCACGTTTTGTCCATTTCGGCCCTGGACCGTATCTCATTCATAAGCGTTCTTTTAGAGGCGGCCTAATTACCTCTCGCTTATATAGGTGATTCTCACTATAAGGAGTATCATGCACTACTCCACCCGTAGGTATAGAAATCATTAAAAGTTTTCTCAACTTATCCTTACCACTGCTGCATGTGCTTGTACTTAGATGTTTTGGGAATGAGTATTCAACATCTCCAGGTTAATAAACTGAGTTGTTGTTTCCAAGTAACTCTACTAGAACTTATAACTTGGTTGTCTCATTGAACCAAGGGCCTGGGATCTCCATTTCTCAAGGTTGAGTGTCCGCTATAAGTCCTTTTGTTGTGGGTTTTAGACCCATTCCCCTTAACAGTTTATACAGTTGATCTTGATTAATACCTTTGGTAAACGGATCCGCTAAGTTATCACATGACTTTACATAATCAATAGTGATAACGCCATTCTTGATCAACTGTTTAATGGTATTGTGTCTACGACAAATATGTCTAGACTTACCATGATGTTCTACACCTTTTCCTATTTCTCATTGTCGTCACAATGCCTTAGATTATGTAGACACAAACTTATTCCACAAAGGAATATCTTCCAAGACCATTCAACTTACATAGGAATTGTAATCTTTAATCATAAGTATATCTTCAAGTACACCAAGTACTATGATTATACTATTCCGGTGATTGATTACAATTACAATTAGACCTTGAGTCTATCTAGAATGATCAGTCCCTTCGAGTGATCAAATTCTTCTATCGGTCAGTTTCTTCAAGTGGTTATTATCTCTGTACTGTTTCGACTTCCCAAGTATTCAGTATCTCTAAGTGGTTTGACCTCCTTAGAGTCTACCTTTCAGGAATTTACTTTACAGAGATTACCTCTCAAGATTCTACCTTACTAGAGTACACCTCTCAAGAATCTATTTGAACTTTCGAAGTACTGTTTCAAGATAATGGGATTTTGATAGGACTATTCCTTCTGATGTTCTAGAAATCTTTATTTCTAATATGACATCGGCTAATCCCATATCTTTCATGTCAAAGTTCTTCTTTAACATGTCTTTGGTATCAAATGATTCAGATGTTCCTTTAATGTAGACACATTTGTCACATTCATTAATCTTGAATCCATTTGATAACATAGTTCTATCGAACTTCTCATGCCACTAGTTAGTTGCTTGTTTTAGTCCATATGAATACACAAGTAGATCCAACACGGTTGTGCGATATAGAACGCTCTGTGTCAATTGGGATAATCTTGCATGAATCATAATGTCCTTTTGACAACTAGCACGGCTTTATACTTATCAAGCAGATCCATAGGCTTTATACTTTCTTTTAAGAATCCAATTGCAACCTAATGGTTTGCAACTTGGAGGAGATCTACCAATTCCCAAACATTATGGATTTTGTCTCACCGTTAATAGCCTCTTTCCGAGAACGAACTATCCGGACCGAGATAACGCTTTCCATAACAAATTCCGGTTCGTTTTCCAACATAAATGATAGAAAATTAGGACCAAAAGACTTTTCCACTCTTGCCCTTTTACTACGTCTAGGTCCTTCATCTTCTACTTGAGATGGACCGTTTTGTAGTCTAATATTTAAAGGTTTCATCCTTGGCACTTCTAGTTTTGCAACCCAACGGTTCGCATAGGAAGATCAACCATCTTCCAAAATAGAATAGGATGCACTATTAACTGTTACCAAATAGAACCAAAAGAATTAGTAACTTTTGTCCTCCAACTACATCTTGGTTCTTCTTCTTATTAAGAAGACCACCACAGTTTCTATAAATTTCCTATCATTTCAAGGAAGTATATTCTCAAAGAATATAAAGTGTCTTGCTTAAGTATTTCTACTTTAGCCAAATACCCCCACATTTGAGATATTTATAAAACGGCTTATGAATATTTCATAATTCGTCATCATTGAATATTTCCTTTCTAAGGATCCATTTGTAACCCAATGGTTAGCATTATGTAGGAAGATCAAATAACTTCCAAATATATGATGATCCATTCTTTTAACTGTTAACAGTTTAACAGTTTCTGTTAATACTAGAAGTTCATATCAATAGAACTTATGTATTTAGCTTGTACCCCCACACTTGAGGTGTACCTCCACATATCAAATATTTTATGAATATCCTAATTCATATTTAATATTTTTCTTTTATGTGAAGTCATTTAATTGTAATAACCATGTTGTCTCCTGACAACATAGTCATAACTATGTTCAAGTGAGGTCTCTTCAACCTTGGTCTCTTCAATCATTTGATTTCGAAGAATACCGTATTGCCAATGGAAACGTAATCCATGGTTTTGGATCCTATCTTAACCTCTTTAGGTTTAGATATTTTTACCTTTGCTAGGTATACCCACATAAGACGAAACTTATCAATAAGGAGTTCACCATCTCCTTTAAAAGTTCTATCTTTTCTTTTTCTGTGATTCAATTGATTTGAGTGTGTAAGAAGCATTCGTTTGATAAATAAGTGTTAGCGTCCCAACAATTATTTTTCAAACGGTACTACATACTAACCACCTCTATCACTACGAAATTCTTAATTGTTAATTAAGATGAATCACAAACCTTATTGTTTACTTAAAACAAGGTTTTACATTTACTTTTCCAAAAGATGAACTTTGCATAAATGCAATCATAAATAGAAGTAATGAACTATCTATTTACTATCCCTGGTTTGAACTGATTTCTACAAAAGAAATCACAATTGATATGCGAATCAAACTTCATCTTAGGTAGTAATTTTAAATTAACTCGTCGACTTAGTGAATTTAAATTTACACGACCTAATTGAACACGCCATAACAATTGGAACACTTCAAACCAAGTAAATAAAATTTGAAATTTTATTCTTCGCACTTAGGCGGATAAAACATTTACAATTCAAGTTAAGGAGTCCTTCAACAAGGTACCCTTTACTAACACAATAACCACATTTGGTCAGTTCAAACTTATCCCGATAGACTAAGTTGCTCGAAGTTCAATGGAACATTTCTATCTTCATTCACATTGGCTTGAAGAGGGTTTCCACCTTGGTTGTTGATTCTAGGATGTCGACATTTCCTAGCCATATGCCCGGGTGTGCCGCAATTAAAACAACTACCTTTGACCTTCTTGGCGGTCCTCTTCACTTTCCCGGTGTTCTTTCTCTTGTTTCCGGTACTTCTTTCCACCAAGTTCACTTGCGGTCTTTTAGTCACAATACACATAGTATTGTGCATCTCGAGAAAGTCCCAAAGTTCTCTCGCGGTCTTTATGCCACAACACACTTTGTATTGTGCATAATCCAAGCCATTAAGAATATAATTGCGACACAAGAAATCGCTGTGATTCCATGTATCCAAATCATTCTTTGCTTTGGATTCATCCTCGTCGGATATTCCCAAAGAAAATGCACCAATTTTAATGTTGTCAAATAGACCAACATTTTCTGTTGCCACCTCTTAAAGTTCATCCCGGTAAGAATACCCGGTCTTTCCGCATGTACGAACACATGAGACGGAGGGAGAGCATTAAGAGGTGCAACCCTTGAGGTTTCACCAGAAGGAGGTTTCTTACCATGAACCGAGTGAGATGGTGTAGTAGCGGGTGCAACATGGTTGAATGTAGCGTCACCTTGAGAAGGAGGCGTAACATTCCCTTGACTGGATGAGGAGACGTCTTTCTCATTTGCCATCTCTTGAAGATCTTGAAGAAGCGCAAATAACTTCTTACGATTGTTGGACAATTGCTAGGCTTCTCAAGAACTTAACGAAAAACTTGACAGAAAATGTAACGGAGATTGGAAAACAAAGAGACAAGTCGAGTCTTGTATTTAATACAATCTCCGTAAGAAGTTATTGCCCCGCACAGGTGCTTACGGTTTATATGGCAATCTTCTAGTAAGATAAAACGACTTACAAGTAAATGATAGGAGCACTCCAAATCAATTACTCTAACGAACAACACTTTGTTTTGAACTTTGGACTTTGAAGGATTGAATGCAACAATATGCAATGATTTGGGTATGTTAATCTATCTTACTAGAGGGTAGGAAGGGGAGAAATACAGTATGAGTGAATTGAAATTCGAAGGGAAAGTATATAAGGAGAGTCAAAGGGTTTTGTGGCTTTTCCCTTGAAAAGTCACAACTTTTCGGGTATAACAGCACTTGCACGGCCGTGTCCATTGAACTGCACGGCCGTGCAAGGCAATATGCACGGTCGAGTTCAAGGCTCAGCACGGTCGAGTGGCAAGGCAAGGCAAGGCACGGTGCACGGCCGTGTCCTAGGCACTTGCACGGCCGTGCAGAAGCTTCTTCAGCCTGCTCGTCAGCCCTTTAGCCACAACAAGTCCAAATCAATTTTGGGACCAACCCAAATCACACTTTGACCCAATATTTAAGTTACAAATCATTTGTCATTAATTTCTCATTCACACGGAAATGGTTTTGAGACATTAGATGAGTTATATATAATCTACAACAAATGTAGATTATCATTTGTAACTAGTTTCGTTAACAAATAACGAACTTTCGTTAGAAACCTAGGTCAACGTTAAGTTAAACTTAACTTTCCGTTACCCATTTCCAACAATCCCCCACATGAATGACAATTAATGCATGAATGCAATTTCGTCCAAAGTTCCGGCGAACTATTATTACATCGGGATAGATAGCTTGTGGCCTTGAATCTTTCCTAGTGAAATATTATCGGATATACTAGCCATTTGGTAGCGAGTCGCTTTGAACCAGTGACTGTCGAATGTATACCAAGACAATAATACTCACATAATAACAGCTCTAACAATTGTTGTTCTCACGTTTTGTCCATTTCGACCCTGGACCGTATCTCATTCATAAGCGTTCTTTTAGAGGCGGCCTAATTACCTCTCGCTTATATAGGTGATTCTCACTATAAGGAGTATCATGCACTAATTTTTGGGTCAAAGTTAACTACTATTGACCAAAAATGTCCTTTCGGGCGGGACGAAGGAAGTAAATAGCAAGCACAAAGTCTCAGCTATTAATAACAAAGTTAACTTAGGTAATTATATGTCATTTTACAATTAAAAATTTGGTCTAAAATACGTAACGAAATTTAGTCACTTGATTTCAAGTGACTAAATTTGATTAAATTTGTAATCAATTTACAGATGTGTACGCTAACGAGATTATGGATGGTTTAACTTCGCACGTAACCTCATGAAAGTTTTTCACATTAGGTTAGTTAACTGACTTACGTTATTTTTTTTGGTGAAATTATAGACGGAATGAGAAAATTGTAAAAATATGAAAAGTTTAATGAGAACATTATAAAAAATAAAAGTTTAATGAGAAAATTGTAAATATCCTAAAGTTCAGTGATGAAAAGGGATTTTTGCCTTTTGTAAATATATTTTCAAAAATATGTCGGATAATTAGAAAAATAGAAAAGTAAAAAATAAACTCGCCAGTTGAATGAAGTAGCGACTTTAAGCGAGGAAGATATGAACTCGGCACTCCTAATAGGCGAGTTTCAAAAAATGGTCATTACGAAAACTAGTTTGAAAGAGTTGTCATTTCTAGAAATATAAATTTAAAAAGAAATTATTTGAGAAAAAAAAAATCCCCTAAAAAATAATGTATCTTGGGGGACCAGGCCATTGTCTCTTGGGCTATTGGCTGGACCGGCCCTTTTCCCCCAAGTTGAGAAAGCTTTATTATTTCGGGCCAAGTTGAGAAAGCTTTATAATGACAATGAAATCCATATCCAATGCCTAGCCCAATTCTATTTTCTTACTCCCTCCTCTCTAAAAGTTTGTCCCATTTGACTTTTTTATTGAACTTTGACTATAAATTTATGAGAGATTAATCATGTTCATGAAATTTTAAAAGTTGTTGTTGTTAATATTATTAATGGTGAATCAATAGGAATTTTTAGAATTTCATGAACATAATTAAATTGTCATATATTTGTGGTCAAAGTTCAACTAAAAAGTCAAATGAGACAAACTTTTAGGGTTTTAGGGACGGAGGGAGTATTTTATTTAAGGAATCCTAGTCCTTTCTTCAAAACATACTCCTTTTTTTTTTTAATTATTTTTACAGATGTATGTGTCCTACTCCTGTTAGGACTTGGGATTATCAAATCTTGACTTAAAAATACAGTAGTAATTTAGGATTTGGTTTCTCTATTTCGTCCGGCTTCCATGCATCTTTAATAAATAAATAGGCAGATATCTCTTCACTTGACTTGTTTCCGGATTCAACAATGGCTGAATCAAAGAAAATATTATTCCCTTGGCTCCTCTATTCTCATGGAAAAGATTACACAAACAAGACCCTTTGCAACATAGCTTCTTCCACTCATCAATCTTGTTCTATTCGAGCTCTCAAGAACAAAACAGTTTTGGCTTCTAGCCATGGCTGGTTGATCTTGAAGAAGAAGAAGACGGAAAATAAATCTGCTGCTGATTTTTATTCTTTGTGGAACCCCATCACTTTGGAATCTATAGATTTTCCTCCCTTCAACTCGAAGCCCGAACACGTGATTATTTCTTTTCTTTTGTCATCGCCTCCGGGTGGTGATGATGATCCCAATAGCATGCTCTTGTTATTTGAGGCATCAATACCTGCAATCTTCGTTTGCAGGCTTTCTAATCTAGAATGGATTGAGTTAAGGTATCTTGATTCTTCTAAATTGATTGAGTTATCCTATTATGATGATCATCTCCAAGATCCTGTTAGTTACAATGGTAATGTATTTGCCATAGGATATGGAAAAATATTGTTTCGTGTAGAAATCAAGCTTGATAATTCTATTATCCTACGACCGCTGATTGATGTTCCGGATGTCCCGATTCCACATTCCTACTTTTGGTTTCAGAACCTGGTTGAATGTTGTGGGGAGCTGTACACAGTTTATTGTACCAAAAATTGTGCCTTCGGCTTAGGTGATGTTCAAAGAGAAATGGTTGCTATCCACGTTTTCAAATTGAACTTTTCTGGGATGATATGGGAGAAAGTGGACAACATTCAGGATCATGCCTTTTTCCTAAGCAAGAACGTTGCTATTTCATGCCCCGCAGCGGACCTTTCAAGCTTCCCAGCTCAAAGGAATCGCATCTATTTCACTATGGAAGGGGACAAACACAAAAGCTTATTTTTTTACCATGTTGAAGATGGAACTCTTACGATGTCTCGCCCTTGCCCAGATTTGCCTCCACCATGGATTCCCCCCATTTGGGTAACACTGCCTACACGTGAAACTAACAAAAGTGAACAGACAGAAGAGATTGTGAAGGCATTGGTGTTTGCTGAAGGAAGAAAAGACAATGAAAATAATGTCTTTTTCCAATGGACCGATCTTCCAATTGACCTGCAAATTCAGATTGCAAAGAAGCTTCCACCATTTGATTACATGAACTTCAGAGCCATCTGTAGGATGAACAGTATAATAGCTCCACCAATTCAATGGAGAACCAAATTGGCAGGATCAAATCAGCTCCATTTGTTATCTCCTTGCCTCATACATTCCCCTATTGGAAAGAATGTATGCAGCATTCTTGACCCCAACCTCAATGGAAGATACCTCGTGAAGACCCCCGAATTGTTTCAAGATCCTGTTGTGCGTTGTTGCAAAGAAAGTTGGTTGTTGATGTCAGAATCAAAGTATTCAGAGGATTATTGGCTGTCAATGTTCTTGTTTAATCCCTTCACAAAGGCTACCATCCAACTGCCAGATCTTAAAGTGGAGTGCATTCCTGCTGTTCGCTTCTACTTGACATCCTTGCCTGATTCTTCTGGCCATTGTTATGTTGTTTGCTTTCTGAATCGGTGTAAGAGGGCTAATTTTCTTGTGACATCACCGGGAAGTGAGGAGTGGACTTTTCACGAATTTTTGAATGATACAGAAAATTTCTGTCCTATTGACAACTCCCCAGTTTTCTTGAATGGGACTTTGTATTATTTGGGCGTAGAAGCAAAACTGGGAACTCTCACAATAGTGGAACAAGAGTGGAGTTGGGACGTGTGGGATGTGCAGGGGAGACCTGATGATTTTCAGCAAAACTATTTAGTGGAGTGCAATGGAAGACTTTTATCCGTCTTTGTTGGTCATTGTGGCAAATGGGTTAAAGTGTTCAAGCTGTGTGAATGTGAAGGAGGCACATTATTTAGGTTGGAACCGGTCCTTGATCTTGGTAAACATGTATTGTATCTCAGCCGATTGTCAACTGTTTCCAAGGTGGCTCAGGTGGAAGGAACCGAGAACAGAATCTACTTAGAAAGATTATACAGAGAAAAAGCAATCTTTTATTCTCTCCGCTCCCAAAAATTTCACACTAGTGATGGTAAAGACTCGCTGACAAGTTACTACAATACAAGTGCACCGTTGCTCTGTGCTTGGATTCAACCCTACTGGTGTGACAAGTCACTACAATACGAGTGAACCGCTAGTTGAACCACGCTAGTGCTAGTTGCTATTTAAATACTTCAAGCTTTGAGTTTGTATTTGTTGCTTATTGATTAGGAGTTGTAGTGTTTGCTTATTTGGGAAATTTATACTTTTTCATATGTTTCGTTAAGTTTAAAGTTATGCAGATTTCTAAAAGCACCCCATAATCCTCTCATATTATTTTCTATTAAGTAGCAATTTGAAAATGAGCTTTCTATTTAATTGTTCAACTGATAAACTTTGGAGTATACTGAAAAATCAAAATCTGCATTCAAAAGTTATCATCAATAAACCAGAAGATAAGAAATCATCTATTCCCAAACAAAATCAAAGCATTATACGAACATAGAACCCTTCCTGCTATAAAACTGGTGAAATAATAGGTCTTCATTCCTTAATGAAGCCAAGTTAGTGATAAGTTAAGATCTGTTCATATCAATGTTAAGGATTATGATCATACCTCCTAAAATCAATCATCCACCTTAATAATACAGCAATTCTTGATTTTAGTTTTTGGATGAAATTTTAGTACAGTGACATATAATTCTTACAAGTCGAAATGAAAACGGAATAAAAGTGACAGGGCTATGCCCAACGAGCGAAGCCCAAATATTCAGACGTTATTGCCACCACATCCTTAGTGAGTCGGCCCAATTATTGTAAGGCCTACGGCCCAACATCAAAAGATCTGTCGACCTAGCTCATTGTCCGACCTCCTTGGTCCCGACCTAGCTTTGTCCGACATACGATCCATATCTTATACGCAGGCCCGTCTCAATAATTATAGGGGCCATGTGCTAAAATTAAATATTGGCCCGCAATATTTTAAAAAATAAGCACAAATCTATGCTCTCTCCATCTCACATTTTGGGACAATATCATTTGTTATGGGACGCCCAAAGAAAAGAAGTAACCATTATTATGGAATAAATAATATATAATAACAATTAAATCTATACAAAATTATGCATTTAGGATTTTAAAATTAATTTTACAAATTTTCAAGGGCTAAAAAATAAAAATGCAAAATTTGAGGCCCTTCGAAAAAATGGGGCCCTGTGCAAGAGATCCTCTTGCACATGCTGAGAACCGACCTTGCTTATACGGGTATTATCCGACCCCATCATTCAGTCAGGTCGATCTATACCCATGCAGGCGACCTCGACCTACTAAGCGTACGTCGACCTACAGAGTCATAACGCGCCTACAACTCTTTCCAAAACAGAAAGCCTACAAATCATGATTTATTCAAGGACACGAATGTTTTCACGATCTGATCCGTGATTCTAGGGATTTCATGCAATTCTACTATAATTATAACTCATATCCAGACCTATAAATACTTTACGTCATCAACCGTTTTGAGGTAATTGTTATTTGTTATTCTGAATCTCTTGTTCATTATAATTTATCAACTCTTAAACACCATACTTACTCTCACGCCCGAGGATCTAAGTCGGAGACCATTCCGGCTAGTCGTGGGTTCTTTGTTTCAGGTCAAAAGCTAGGAGATCAGTCTTACGACTGGACGGAGATTAATATAGTACGTTTCTTGCGGCATCAATAGCAGTAATAATTGTCTTTCTTAACAACTTAACAACGCGATTAAATTAAAACGAGAACAATTTGCTAAATATATACTCCTTTCGTCTCAAAAATGTTTGTCCCATTTGATTTTTTAGTTGAACTTTGACCACAAATATATGACAATTTAATTATGTTCATGAAATTCTAAAAATTCCTATTGATTCACCATTAATAATATAATCAACAACAACTTTTAGAATTTCATGAACATGATTAATCTCTCATAAATTTGTGGTCAAAGTTCAACAAAAAAGTCGAATATAGGACAAACATTTTGAGACGGAGGGAGTATTGAAAATGATATTTATGAATAATAAAATTTAAAGTATAAAATATTTGGTAAAAAATTCTTAAAATTAGTATTTATATACTCCCTCCGTCCCAGCCCAGTGTACACTTATTTTCCTTTTGGTCCGTCCCAGCCGAGTGTGAACTACCCCTTTTGGCAAAGATTTTAATATTTTATATTCTCCCTACCCCACCCAGTCATTAACTCTACTCATTCTCTACCATACAATTTATTCAACCAACCACTCATTCACTCCACTCATTCTCTCTCTTCATTTTCTACCACACATTTTTATTATCTTAATAATATTTTTTAATCGACGTGCTCACCACCATGGTTCACAGTTGGATGGGACGGAGGGAGTACTTGGTACCGCCTTTGTTTTAAAAATGCATCAAAATTACTCAACTATGTACCTACCTTGCGTGGATTTGATCATTAAACTATATTTTATTATATTCTCATCATCAAACTATTTTTTTATTCCATGGATGGTCACTCTTCCTAACTCTACGTCAAGTTGTCATGTGTTTTGCATTTGCATGTGACATATTTTTAAGGGTAAAATTGGAAAACTATCCCACATTTTTCTTCTTCTTATTCTTCTCTCTCTCTACTGCCTTTTCGCTCTCTCCGTAAACGACAATAAGTCCTTTGCAAGATTCAAACCTCACTAAAACTCGCTATTGAAAGTAGCGAGTTCATTAAAATATTAATTAGTAAAGAAATTAAAATTGAACTAATTACACTTACAACAACAACAACAACAATAAAGCCTTAGTTTCAAAATAATTTGGGGCCGGCTAACATGAATTCTCATATGTTATCGTGAAAAAAAAATAAATAAAAAAATTTAAAAATAAAAATAAATAAAAAAAATAATAAATAAATAAATAAATAAAAAAATAAAAATAAATAAATAACAATAAAAAAAATAATAATAAAAAAATCAACCCCCCACATGGATTTTTGCCCTCCACTCCGCCTCTTCAACACCATACTTTCATCCACTCCAAGTAAAATTCATATAATTTTCAATTACTCTAATCCAAGTTTGTTTGGGTCTTCCCCTACCCCTCGCCATTTTATCATTTCTCCACTGTTCCGGCCTCCTAACCGGTGCATCACTCGGTCTCCTTCTCACATGTCCAAACCACCGTAGACGATTTTTCCTCATTTTATTCTCAATGGGCGCAACTCCTACTTTACCTCTGATCACCTCATTCCCCAACCGATCCTTTCTTGTATGACCGCACATCCATCGAAGCATACGCATCTCCGCCACATTCATCTTATGCACGTGACACTGTTTCACGGCCCAACATTCGGTGCCGTAAAGCAATGCCGGCCTAATTGCCGTGCGGTAGAATTTTCCCTTTAATCTATTGGGCATGCCGCGATCACATAGAAACCCTGTAGTACTCTTCCACTTCAACCAACCTGCTTTAATCCTATGAGCCACATCTCCATCTAATTTTCCATCCTTTTGGATAATGGATCCAAGATAGCGAAAAAACTCAGAAGCTTGGATAATATTTCCATCAAATGTGACCGCCCCTGCCTCCGTCCCACCTTAAGGTTCAACCTTGAGGTGGACACGATTTTTAAGAAATGTAATTAAAATAAGTAGAAAATTTGAGGAGAGAGAATGTAAAAGTTAAATGTGTGGTAGAGAATAGAAGAGAGAATGTAAAAGTTAAAAATATTTAATAGGAGTGAGAATGAGTGGGAGAAATAGTTAATTAATAGTATATGAAATGTGTGGTAGAGAATAGGAGAGAGAATGGTTTTTTTGTAAATATATGAAAATGATAAGGGTATAAATATATGAAAAACTTTCCATTTAAGGAAGAGAACCTTGAGCTGGGACGGCCCAAAAAGGAAAGGTTGAACCTTGAGCTGGGACGGAGGGAGTATAATTTACAATGTCCTCATTTAACTTTTATTTTTTCCAAAATTCTCATTGAATTTTTCATGTTTTTACAATGTTCTCACTCCGTTCATAATTTTGCTAAATACGTAACGAAATTCAGACACTTGATTTCAAGTGACTAATTTTGATTAAGTTTGTAATCAATTTACAGATGTGTACGCTAACGAGATTATGGGCGGTTTAACTTCGCACGTAACCTCATGAAAGTTTTTCACATTAGGTCAGTTAACTGACTTACGTTGTTTTTTTTGGTGAAATTATAGACGGAATGAGAACATTGTAAAAATATGAAAATTTTAATGAGAACGTTATAAAAAATAAAAGTTCAATGAGAAAATTGTAAATTATCCTAAAGTTTAGTGATGAAAAAGGATTTTTGCCTTTTGTAAATATATTTTCAAAAATATGTCGGATAATTAAAAAAATAGAAAAGTAAAAAATAAACTCGCCAGTTGAATGAAGTAGCGACTTTAAGCGAGGAAGATATGAACTCGCCACTCCGAATAGGCGAGTTTTAAAAAAAAGGTCGTTTCAAAAAATAGTTTGAAAGGGTTATCATTTTGAGAAATATAAATTTAAAAATAAATTATTTGAGAAAAAAAATCCCCTAAAAAAATAATGTATCTTGGAGGACCTAGGCCATTGTCTCTTGGGCTATTGGCCGGACCGGGCCTTTTCCCCCAAGTTCAGAAAGCTTTATTATTTCGGCCAAGTTGAGAAAGCTTTATAATGAGAATAAAATTCAGATCCAATGCTTAGCCCAATTCTATTTTCTTATCTATAATCTATCTATAACTATATAAAGGCGGAAGTCTTCGGCACATTTTCATTTTCTCGCTCAAATTAGAACCAAGATCAAATAGAGAAAACTAAAACCTAGACTATATAGAAATTAGATTCATTATCTCTCTAATGCCATTTACTAAACACACTCCTTTTAATAACCCAAAAATACCCTATCTTAACCGAAAATATTTACTCCCAAAACAAAAACAGATCCATCGATCTCTCTTCCCGTTCCACACTTTCATTCTCTCTCTAATACTCTCTCTCTCCCTTTCTAAGGGTGTGCTCTCGAATTTCCAAACATAGAGAAAAGAAAGAAAGTGTAAGAAAATTTTAGTGCTTCCGAGTTTTACATAAAAGGAAGGAAAAGGAAAAGGGAGGATAATATTTGAAATTTTCCTTCCTTTCACTTCCTTCCTTCCAAAAGTAGGAGGAAGTGGAAGAAAAGAAAATTTCATTAAATATATTTGTTGATATACCTAATTTGTCCCTTAAATATAATTTTTCTCTTCTTTCAATCTATAACTAAATAAAAACTGAAGTGCAAAACACTTCAGCACACCCCCTATTTCCCGTTCAAACTAGCACTTGAACAAAATAGAGGCCAAATTCATTCCCTCCTTAATACAAATTACTGAGTACACCCCTTTTTAATTTAATGTGTATTAACCCCATAATACCCTGCATTCATGTACATCCATAGATCTTTTCCCATTCCCCAATTTCTCTCTCTCTCTAAAACTCTTTCTGCATTCTACAGCAGCGGACCATCTCACCATCCCACCTTCGGCTCCATCGTTCCCGGCCATAATTTTCGGCAAAGACTTTAGAGATCCATAGATCTTCTTCGCTCTCCCTCCCTCCGACCTTCTCTGTCTAAGGTACTGATATTTTGAAACCCTAGATGTTCACTTTCGCGGCTCACCTCCTCCAACTCCGGCGGATTCCATCTTTTTCGGCAACAACAATAGCCTCTCTCCTCTCCTCCGTTTCACCTCCCCCATCTCCTTTCTCTAAGCCAGCACTCCTCTCTAAAAGAGGGATTTTTTCTATTTGTAAGTCGTTAATTCATTGCCTTCTTTAAAAGAGGAATTTCTTTTTTCTGTAAGTGGTTAATTCATTGAGTTCTTAGTTTCAAATTCTTCTCCAATTTTCAAACTCTTATTAAATCTTCGTTTTGTGATTTTTGATTCTTGATGTTTATTATGTGTTTGTATTTATGAATGTTATTATTAGTTATCCCCATTGTTTAAAATTTAGTTATTTCAGTTTATAATATAGTTGCCTTCAAATATAGTTTGCATTTATGGCCTGTCTACATAGAAGTTTCATATAACTGATTTATGCTTGAAAAGGCTATTTCGTGGTCCATGAATGTGTTTGTTATGGGATAAGCAGGGTTTGAAATGGCCTGAAAGATTGGAACATCTTGACATTTCAACTCTATAGCATACTAAAGGGAGAACTTTGAACTATACACCTCTTTGGTTAAATTCACCGACGTGCATGGAATCATCCATACAACACGCGCTCGCAAAATGGCTGATCTGATATTATGTTTGGGAACAAAGTAATTATAGGGATTTTTTTCATAATTAAGCCACTTAATTTTTTGCATAATCAGGTTCTGTTGTTGCACTGCTATCATTTGGGAGGTAGTGTAAGAATATTATTTTTTTTTAATTATAAGAAGGAACATTTTGGTTAATTTCTTACCTTAAATGGTCTCCTTTTCCGTTTTTGTTTTCTCTGGCTTTCCTCTAGGTCCTCGCTGGGTCCGAGTTGAGAAGGTAACACCATAGACAGGGTATATCTTGTGTGTCGTGGAACCACAGTGACAAGTCATTACATAATACATATGCACCTCGAGAGCATATCTTTTTTATTAGTGAAGAAGATCAAGACTTGAGATCATGTGCTTTTTCGAATTCTGATCCTATTGAGATTGTGTATCGAATTTCTATGGTCAGAGGATCCATTCGCTTACTGATAAATGAATGTGACTCTCAACTCGTGTTTTTTTCAAGACCTGAGAATCGCTTGACTGTTGAACTTGATGTACCACCAAATGGAAGCTGAAAGCTCATATATTATGATGCAGCTGATGATAAATAGACAATTTACGGAGTTTTAAGACGGGGCCAGAATTTGTGGAATTTCTGTTGCTGAAGATAGTAAGAATCTGATTTTGAATCTCATTAACCATGAGATAAATGTGTTGAATTTGAACAGGTGTAGTGATATAGAAACTTTCCCTGCCTTGGTGGTGTTGACTCTAATTTTCTTCTAAGTGCAACTGGGGACTTAAAGGTATATATAAAATTGAAATATCAGGAGAGCAATTTATTTCATTATAGTAACTTATATCATAGCATAGTTCTAATTGTTTGTTTGATCAATGTTAAACTTCTCTTTAACATTGATCAATAAGGATTCAATCATGCTATTTGTTTGGTGCAGATATGCTGGATATGGTAGAAAGTTGTATCAGACAATGATGGGGATTTCCAGCAGTTTTTGGATAATGTCCAATACAAATCTAATGGCATATTGTGTTATGAGCGCATCTTTGGAAATGTTTGTGTTTCTAAGACTACCAGTTTTCTTGGCTTCCCCGGTTGATGAGTGAATTTATGATCTTGACAGAGACTACAAAGGAATTTGTTGCAAAGCTAGATCTCGAAGCACAGTCGAAGGTCCTAGATGTGGGATGTGGCATTGGGGGAGGTGACTTCTATATGTCCGAGGAATTTGATGTGCATGTAGTCGGCATCGACCTCTCTGTAAATATGATCTCATTTGCTCTTGAACGGGCAATTGGATGCAAATGTTCCGTTGAGTTTGAGGCTGCTAATTGCACCAAGATAGTATATCCAGACAACTCATTTGATGTAATCTACAGCCGAGACACCATACTCCACATTCAGGTACACACTTTTCTCTTCCTCGCCTATCTCTAATCATTTCTAGGCAATTGTTCTTAATTTACCACAGCGAGAGTTTTAAGTCCATAAAAAAGGGCTTTATCTGGCTCTTTGAGAAAGTGAGGGTGAAATGAACAAAACAAATGCTTAGTTCAGGTACTCGCGTAACAAGGAGTTGAGATTTTTAGCAAAATGTTTTTGCGTACACTACTTCACATTCAAACATTTAGACAAGAAAAACAAGAAATAAAAGGTCTTCCTTTTCAACAAGTCCTAATGTTTGGGTGTGCAATTATAACATCAAATCTTACATCTAGGTCTTAAGATGGTGGGGGTACTATAGGATGAATCTAAAGTGTAAAAAGTCTTCCTTTTCAACAAGTCCTAATGTTCTCCTTTTTTTTTTTTTTGGGCTTTTCATTTTAATAACTCCGAAGTACCTTTGATGTTGCCGTACAGTCTATATATACTGATTTTCATGTAGTGTTGGAGGGAGTGTATCTATTTGATGGAATCTCATTTTCAGGAATTTGAGGGAGATGTTCAAGTTAGATGCTGCCGATTATATGATGTCTATCTTTGGCGACGATGGTCTGAGAGAGCTTTCATCTCCCGGGAAAAGTGGCAGCCTTTTCTACCTTTCTCATGATGATAGATTTGTCATCAAGACTTTAAAAGGAACAGAGCTAAGGTTTGGGTCTATAACTTATTTTATTTTTTTGAGTTTCTTGCTTATTTTACATTGCTACTTTATGATATTCAGTAAAAATTAAATATATAAATGCCACTCATGTACTTTTACAAAGTAGGGATGCTACTAATTTTCCTATTAAGATTTACTCCCTCCTTTTCAAACCAAGCGTCAATTTTTTCTTCTTTTTTGGCCATTCAAAAGTAGTTTCCACTTTGCAACTTTTCCTTTTTTATAGCTGCCATTTTACCATTTATCCCCTGATTGGTTACTTCTTTACTTGTGAGCCAACCTCCAGATGGGAAACATTGGAAAATCCTTTAATTTAATTTCTGCTATTTGTCAGTTTTTTGGCCATGCGTTTAACGCATGGGTGTAGCACTAGTTAAGGGTAAAAATATAATTTAAATTATTTTCCTTCCTCTTTCTTTCTAAACTCGGGAGTCGGGAGCACTTAAATTAAATGAAATGTTAAATTCCCAATCTCCTCTTTTCTCTTGGGTCATTGCCCCATAAGTTCTTTTTTTTTTTTTTTAAATCTATGTTCAATAAGTTCCTTTTAAATGAATGTATCAATTTTTTGTCATTTTGGACGAAAATATCCCCCAAAGAATGTTGTATTATATTTAAAAAAAAAATTAATAAAAAAAAAATTTAATAAATTTTTTTTTAATAAAAAAATTTTTAAATGCAATTTTTTTTAAAATAAAAAAAATCAGAATGTTGTATTATATTTTCAGAATGTTGTATTATATTTAAAAAAAAAAATCAGAATGTTGTATTATATTTTCAGAATGCTGTATTATATTCAAAATGCTGTATTATATTTTCAGAATGTTGTATTATATTCAGAGTGTTGTATTATATTTTCTGAATGTTGTATTATATATTTTCAAAATGTTGTATTATATTTTTAAAAAAATAATTTTAAAAAAATAATTTTTTTAAAAAAATTAAAAAATAATCAGAATGTTGTATTATATTTTCAGAATGTTGTGAGGGAAAAACTGAAAGTTCACTTGTAAAAAGAACTTTCTAATCATTTAATACAATGAAAAACTTAGTGAAAAGTGATTTGTTTAAAAAAGAAAGAAGCAAATTCCCCTTTTCTCTTCTCTTCCCTTCCCTTATCTTCCTTTCCTTTCTCTCCTCTGCAAACTCGGGCGGAGCCTAAAACCCTCTCTGCAGCCGACTTTACCTTCACCTACATCAATTCCGGCCATATTTTCCGGCAAATACTTGGGAGGAGATCAATCGATCTCTCTTCGCTCACTTCCCTCTGGCCTTCTCTGTCTAAAGTAATGAAAGTTTGAAACCCTAGATGTTCACTTTCGATTGGCTCACCTCCTCCATCTACGGCGGATTCCATCTTCTCCGGCAACAAGAATGTCTTCTCTCCCCTCTCCCGTTTGACCTCCTCCGTCTCCTTTCTAATCTAGCTTTCTACCAAAGCAAGCATCTTCAAATAGTCTCCCAAAATCCCACATTCCAGTAAACAAAAATCGTCTGAAATTGTTGAAATTGTTTCGACTTTTGCAGATCTAAATCGGAAACAATGGATATGGCGGAGATCATGATGAAGCCCGTCGACGATGTAGGTGAGAGACATGAAAGCTGTTCGGGAATGTCGACAATGGCTAAGCAAGGAGATGGTCCGAAGCAATATTACCTCCAACATATCTATGATCTTCAGCTTCAGGTCTACCATAGCGTCACAACCTCAATCGCCTAGAGGCCCAGCTTAACGAGCTGAATTTCCGAGGTCAATTTCTTTTAAACCCCCAAATTTATAAACCTTAGAATTTCAAATTTGTCCTGTTCAATTGCAATTTGTTCATAGTTACCTATATTGATTTCATTGCAATCATTAAATCTCTTTAACTTCCCAAATTGATGCAACTTGGTTGGACTAATTCGAAGCTGAAATGTTGATGTAGACATAAGAGAGTCATAGGAACCTCATGAATTTTCTAAACTTCCTTTTTGAGTTGTATATATGGGTGTTTACTTATGGTTCACATAAGAAAGTGTTAAATAGATCATAAAAAATAAGATTGGTGATTCTCTTAATGATTACAGTATATCCGAAGAACTTGATCCTTCTAAATTTTATTTGATCTTATTTTAGATATTAGGATGTTTTGAACCTTTCAATGCTATCATTTGGAAATAAAATGTCAAGAAATTGTTATGAATAGCAACAGAACAATGGTAGTCTGAAAAATTAAGTTGTTTATTCATACTTTTCTCCCATTCATCATTAGCAGTTTAAGATTCACTCTCTAACTTTTCATGCCTCACACTCTAGTATATGGATATTTAGTAAAGTACAACCTGTGATTTCAATTAAGTAAGCATACACACACATATACAGAGAGAGGAAGAAAAGGACAAATATGATTTTCTTCCTTAAGTACTAAACTAAATATTCGTCTTGATAGTTCGTTGCCTGATTTTTTGCAGCCTAGGATCGATGTAGGAAGAGGAATGCATGAAAGTCAATTTGCACTTATAAAGTAAATTTTGGTCTTTCTGTGTTGACATCTCAAATGTTTTCTTCTTTGCAGATAATGTTATTTATCTCAATCTGACCTAGGATGACTGTAACGAATGTTAGTCACGTGACATCACGTAACTAACCTCCGTTAAAATTTGTTATACTTCATTAACACCAGCTAATAAAAGAAAAACCAAACCCAAAAAAGTAAAAAAATAAAACAACTCAACATCTTCTCTCTCTCTCTTCCCGCCATCCCCTCCCTACCCCTTACCCCATTCTTTCCCCTCCCTCTCCGCCCTTTTCCTTGCCTCCCCAATACACCACCCCGTCAAAATCCCTTCCCCCACTCTTCCATTCAAGACCCCTCCTCGCCACTTCCAAATGGCTGCATTAATTTGAACAGGAAAATTGCACCCATTAAATTATATTGTAATAAATAATCATCACATTATGGAATTACAAAAATAAACTTGAACAAAATTGATCTCCAAATTCTAATCCGAAACAAGCATTTGAACTGAAATAAAGAGAGTACGAATATATGCTTAAAATGAGGGAGATAAAAGGTTCCTTTTTGTGGTCTCCGACAACCATGTTAATGGGAACAAACTCGAACTCGACCCCCTTTTCGTATAGGCCCAAGCTCAAGGCCTGAAGCGGTCAAGCAGGCACTTCCATGAATACCGAATCCCTTCTATTATTTGTATTGTTTCCTCTCAAAGCTTCGATTCCCCCCCGATTTCTTTGGTCTACTTTTCTCATTGGTCAATCCAGAATCCCGACCATTTCGTTCAGAATTAGAGGGGTAAAGATAGATGATAATCTATTCTCTCTCTGTTATTTCGATTTGCTTGTGACTTCTTATCTATCTCTGTTTACCTCTGGTTTGCGTGTGTTGTGTTGAATCCCATTATCTAGGTTGACTTGTTTTGTTTTATATTTTGAATCTAGTTTATGGGTGAGAGTCTGAGAGAGTGAGAAGGAGAAAGAGAGAGAGAGAGAGAGTTGTTCTTGAATCTGAATTTCTTGGTTGAAGTTATGTGGTGTGGTGGTGGTATCAGTGTGGTGGTGTTGATGGTGGGGTGGGGCAAGAGCTTTTAATGTCATGGAACTATGCTGTCAACAGAAAGATGAAGGAGGTTGTGGTGATGCTTTTCACGAAGTGTAACGGGGTTAGGCACATGAGGTTATGTGACTAACTTCCATCACTTTCTTAAATTTTCCGTTACAGGTTTGACGAATTTATTGGCGGAAATGTGACATTTCAAAAAATGACAGTTCAATGATGACTTTTGCAAAAAAAATATAGTTTAGAGAGGACATTTAAAATTGGCCTAAAGTTCAGTGAGGACTTTTTTATTTTGGCCTTTTACTATTCAATTAAGAGAGCATTCCCAGCACGTGCAATAAAATATTAGTCAAAGTGTCAAAAATTAACAAAGAATAAAGTAATAAGTAGGAATGGAAACACCGCAGGTAGTCGTCAGTCAGGTAGTTACCGGGAAGAGTTCAAATGCATTTGCTTAACAGCGGAAGCCTTCACCACTGCTACAAAAAGCCTTCACCACTCTTACTCCTTGTGGCTAATCCTAGGTCATTTGCACAGATGGATTGGGTAGCATTAGCCTTTAACATACGCACAAAAGCCTGCAAAATTTCCTGGTCTTACGGTCCCGTCCTTAAGAGTTTACCAGTAAATAAGCTCTTAAGGCGACTGTACTGAAGCTGCAATTGATCTTCTCTGGCCAGTAAGCTAGGTGAGGGATTTGCACAGCTAGGTAACTAACCCTAAACTATAGTGTAAAAAAACGCCACTAAGACCATTAATTAAGACCAGGGGGTTTGTTAAAAAGCATTCGAAAGAAGATGACTTCAATCTCCGAGTCTGAGATTGGACAGAAAAGAGCAGCCTTATCCTAGTAAAAAATTGGCGTCGCCTATCCCATGAAAAAATATTTTCGCAAAAAGTCTTGAAAAAGCTTTTGATTTTGATACTCTGTTACTGGTGTAAGTCGGTCACAAAATCAGATAAAGTTGAGTTGCAAAGTTTTGGGGGCTGGGTTGTATATATACATACTATCAATTTATCGGTTATTTGAATGCCCATTTTTCACTTCAAGGGACACTCAGAAAAACATATTTTAAAGAATATTTCGTAAAGATGCAAAAATACTCTTATCTCGTAGCCTTTCAACATTGTCACATGTTTGATAGGAGTGGTGGGAATGGTTCATTTTCTAACACAAGGAATGTAAAGACATTTCCCTTGGTAGTTTGGTAGGAGGTGAAAAGTGTGGTGTTCATTGTAGGAGATATATTTTATTTAATTGTTGTAATCCTTCTATCAATATAATTGGATTACATTTAAATTAAATTTGTTTTGCAGGTATGATATACCAAGTTGTTCTCGTTGCTCACCTCCCTACCGATTTGCAGATGTCGAGTTACATCGTACATGTAATAATACCAAACATATTGTATAAATACCTATTATGTGGTTATACTGCACACATTAACTTAATATTTGATTGTTGCAGGTACTCCTCGTCCAGCTGCGGGTGGTCGTGGGCGAGCCCCATTAGATCCAGCCCCGCTGGATCCAGTCCCACCACATCCTACTCTAGGTAGTACTGCGAGTATCACCTTCACCCTGCCGCCATACCTCCACCTCATCCGTATCATGGTAAATGCTAATTATAACTTTTATTATTATTATTATTATTTTAATGTTAAGCTATAAATATTTTTAAATATTATAAATTATTTAATTGCACGATTTTTCTTCTCACTCCGATACCAGTGGTGGACGTTCCCCCCACTCTGGTTCACCCAGATCAGCTCCCTCCCCTAGCCTTTCCCCCCGTTGGTAAGCAACTTGTTTTATGGATATAAGTTCCCTTTGTTTAATATTTTTAAGTATAATAATTGTTACAAGTTGCAATAATAATTTTTATGATTGCATGAATGATGAGTTACAGGGATGCCTTGCTTAGCATTCCGCTCCTGCCTGTCGACGACCCACCTCGCCCACCTACACCACCACTCGTCGACCCCCCTCATATCCCAATCGTACATGTAATAATACCAAACATATTGTATAATTACCTATTATGTGGTTATACTGCACATATTAACTTAATATTTGATTGTTGCAGGCACTCCTCCTCGTCCAGCCGCGGGTGGTCGTGGGCGAGCCCCACTAGATCCAGCCCCGCTGGATCCAGTCCCACCACGTCCTACTCTAGGTGAGTACTGCGAGTATCACCTTCACCCTGCCGCCATACCTCCACCTCATCCGTATCATGGTAAATGCTAATTATAACTTTTATTATTATTATTATTTTAATGTTAAGCTATAAATATTTTTAAATATTATAAGTTATTTAATTGCACGATTTTTCTTCTCAACTCCGATACCAGTTGTGGACGTTTCCCCCACTCCGGTTCACCTAGATCAGCTCTCTCCCCTAGATTTTCCCCCGTTGGTTAGCAACTTGTTCTACGAATATAAGTTCCCTTTGTCTAATATTTTTAAGTATAATAGTTGGTACAAGTTGCAATAATAATTTTTATGATTGCATGCATGATGAGCTACAGGGATGACGTGCTTAGCATTCCGATCGTGTCTTTTTATTGATTAAATTAAAAGTTGCAATATTACCTATCGGGGGTGGGATATGAGGGGGGTCGACAAGCGGTGGTGTAGGTGGGCGAGGTGGGTCGTCGACACGTGAGGGTGGTGGGGGCGGAATGCTAAGCACGACATCCCTGTAGCTCATCATGCCTGCAATCATAAAAATTGTTATTGCAACTTGTTCTAATTATTATACTTAAAAATATTAGATAAAGGGAACTTATATCCATAGAACAAGTTGCTAACCAACGGGGGAAAGGCTTGGGGAAGGAGCTGATCTGGGTGAATCAGAGTGAGGGGAACGTCCACCACTGGTATCGGAGCTGAGAAGAAAAATCGTGCAATTAAATAACTTATAATATTTAAAAATATTTATAGCTTAACATTAAAATAATAACAATAATAAGTTATAATTAGCATTTACCATGATACGGATGAGGTGGAGGTATGACGGCAGGGTGAAGGTGGTTCTCGCAGTACTCACCTAGAGTAGGACGTGGTGGGACTGGATCCAGTGGGGCTGGATCTAGTGGGGCTCGCCACGATCACCCGCGGCCGGACGAGGAGTGCCTGCAACAATCAAATATTAAGCTAATATGTGCATTATAACCCCATAATAGGTAATTATACAATATGTTTGGTATTATTACATGTACGATTGGGATATGAGGGGGGTCGACGAGTGGTGTAGGTGGGCGAGGTGGGTCGTCGACAGGCGGGGGCGGAATGCTAAGCACGACATCCCTGTAGCTCATCATGCTTGCAATCATAAAAATTATTATTGCAACTTGTACCAATTATTATACTTAAAAATATTAGACAAAGGGAACTTATATCCATAGAACAATTTGCTCACCAACGGGGGGTAAGGCTAGGGGAGGGAGCTGATCTTGGTGAACCAGAGTGGGGGGAACGTCCACCACTGATATCGGACCTGAGAAGAAAAACCCTGTAATAAAATAACTTATAATATTTAAAAATATTTATAGCTTAACATTAAAATAATAATAAAAGTTATAATTAACATTTATCATGATACGGATGAGGTGGAGGTACGGCGGCAGGGTGAAGGTGATACTCACAGTACTCACCTAGAGTAGGATGTGGTGGGACTGGATCCAGCGGGGCTGGATCTAGTGAAGGCTCGCCCACGACCACCCGCGGTTGGATGAGGAGTGCCTGCAACAATTAAATATTAAGTTAATGTGTGTAGTATAACCATATAATAGGTAATTATACAATATGTTTGATATTATTACATGTACGATGTAACTCGATATCTGTAAATCGGTAGGGACGTGAGCAACGAGAACAACTTGGTATATCGTACCTGCAAAACAAATTTAATTTAAATGTAATCCAATTATATTAATAGAAGGATTACAACATTTAAATAAAATATGTCTCCTACAATGAACACCACACTTTTCACCTCCTACCAAACTACCAAGGGAAATGTCTTTACATTCCCTGTGTTAGAAAATGAACCATTCCCACCCCTCCTATCAAACATGTGACAATGCTGAAAGGCTATGAAATAAGAGTATTTATGCATCTTTACGAAATATTCTTTAAAATATGTTTTTCTGAGTGTCCCTTGAAGTGAAAACGAGCATTCATATAACTAATAAATTGATATGTATATATATAACCCAGCCCCCAAAACTTTGCAACTCAACTTTATCTGATTTTGTGACCGACTTACACCAGTAATAGAGTATCAAAATCAAAAGTTTTTTCAAGACTTTTTGCGAAAATATTTTTTCATGGGGTAGACAACGCCAATTTTTTACTAGAATCTCAGACTCGGAGATTGAAGTCATCTTCTTTCGAATGCTTTTTAACAAACCCCCTGGTCTTAATTAGTGGTCTTAGTGGCGTTTTTTTACACTATAGTTTAAGGTTAGTTAATCTAGCTGTGCAAATCCCTCACCTAGCTTACTGGCCAGAGAAGATCAATTGCAGCTTCAGTACAGTCGCCTTAAGAGCTTATTTACCGGTGGTAACACTCTTAAGGACGGGACCGTAAGACCAGGAAATTTTGCAGGCTTCTGTGCATATGTTAGAGGCTAATGCTACCCAATCCATCCGTGCAAATGGCCTAGGATTAGCCACAGGGAGTAGGAGTGTAGGCGGTTCAGTTTAGGTCTCAAAAATCAAATTAAGTCTTCATAACGATGTTTATACAAACATTACTCTTATTTTCTTAACATAATAAGAAATTATTGCAGCTTTTTGTAGGTGTTTCGGGGGGTCGTGGTTGTGGATTTGGCGGTAGTGAAGGCTTCCGCTGTTAAGCAAATGCATTTGAACTCTTCCCGGTAACTACCTGACTAACGACTACCTGCGGTGTTTCCATTCCTACTTATTACTTTATTCTTTGTTAATTTTGACACTTTTACTAATATTTTATTGCACATACTGGGAAAGTGGGAATGCTCTCTTAATTGAATTGTAAAAGGCCAAAATAAAAAAGTCCTCACTGAACTTTAGGCCAATTTTAAATGTCCTCCCTAAACTTTTTTTTTTTTTTTGTGCAAAAGTCATCATTGAACTGTCATTTTTTGAAATGTCACATTTCGGCCAATAAATTCGTCAAGCCTGTAACGAAAAATTTAAGAAAGTGATGGAAGTTAGTCACATAACCTCAGGTGCCTAACCCCGTTACACTTCGTGAAAAGCATCACCACTACCTCCTTCATCTTTCTGTTGACAGCATAGTCCCATAACATTAAAAGCACTTGCCCCCCACCACACACTGACACCACCACCACACCACATAACTTCAACCAAGAAATTCAGATTCAAGACAACTCTCTCTCTCTTTCCTTTTCACTCTCTCAGACTCTCACCCATAAACTGGATTCAAAATATAAAACAAAACAAGTCAACCTAGATAATGAGATTCAACACACACGCAAACTAGAGGTAAACAGAGATAGATAAGAAGTCACAAGCAAATCGAAAAAACAGAGAGAATAGATTATCTTTACCCTCTAATTCTGAACGAAATGGTCAGGATTCTGGATTGACCAATGAGAAATTTAAACCAAAAGGGGGGGGGGGGAGGGGGGAATCAGAAGCTTTGAGAAGACAATACAAATAATAGAAGGGGTTCGGTATTCTTGGAAGTGCCCGCTTGACCGCTTCAGGCCTTGCGCTTGCTTGCCTATACGAAAAGGGGGCCGAGTTCGAGTTTGTTCCCATTAACATGGTTGTCGGAGACCACAGAAAGGAACCTTTTATCTCCCTCATTTTAAGCATATATTCGTACTCTATTTCAGTTCAAATGCTTGTTTCAGATTAGAATTTGGAGATCGATTTTGTTCAAGTTTATTTTTGTAATTCCATAATGTGATGATTATTTATTACAATATAATTTAATGGGTGCAATTTTCCTGTTCAAATTAATGCAGCCACCATTTGGAAGGTGGCGAGGAGGGGTCTTGACTGGAAGAGTGGGGGAAGGGATTTTGACGGGGAGGTGTATTGGGGAGGCAAGGAAAAGGGCGGAGAGGGAGGGGAAAGAATGGGGTAAGGGGTAGGGAGGGGATGGCGGGAGAGAGAGAGAGAGAGAGAGAGAGAGAGAGAGAGAAGCTAGGACTTTGAGCTGAAGGTTGTGGGTTCGAGTCTCATATTAGACATTAATTTTTTCATACAAAGATTTGTAGTGTATTTGTGCTCCCCCTTAAAAAATGCTCTAGGTCTGCCACTCACAAAGGGAATACTTACCCGGATCATGGTTTTTGGCACAAAGGGCTTATCTTCAACAATTTTCAAATTCGCGTCTTTGTAATTTTTCGATTTGCTTTCTGAGATTTGAGATCTCACGAAGGGAAATTCAGAGTTTCGTCTCTTGCTACATGTTGTGGACAGAGGTTAGTTGGTGAAATTTGTGAAGTTTATGTTTGACAGCTTGAGTTTGTTCAAGTATTGCATCAGTGACAGGGTCTGAATTTCAATATAACCATAACCAGCATTGTGATTTCCGTTATAAAAATTGGTGTTTGATTATTTTTTCATGCCTGTCACTTGCTATTAATTTCCCTTGATGTTTTCACCGGAAGCTTTTGCTTTAGATTGAAGAATTATATTCTTTTCATGTCTATGTTGCTTTTTTTTTCCTTGAATATTTTGCTGCCGTGTTTATAGAAATTGAGAGATGATATTTATAGAAAGAGAGAGATAGGGGGGGGGGGATTTGGGAGATTTGATTGTTGTTGTGTGAGGCTATCCATTACCAAAGTAGTTATGCATTGAGCAGACCAGGGCAGTGAGGAGAGAAGGGAATTACAAATCTGGAGTCGTATATAAGATATAGTAGTCACATTTATAGCTGCTTGATGCCTTCACCTTTCTATATTAGAATAATCTCCCACTTTCCATAACTTTCATAATTAATTTAAATATAAATAAATAGAACTGGTGATTCTTGACAACCATTCTATTATGAAGAATTGGCTAAGTTTACTTTTTGAGTATATTGATAATGAAAGCCTTATTTTCTCACAGAAACACATGCACATAAAGTTTTACTCTCTCCGTTTCAAATTGAATGTTCATTTTTTAGAGACTTGTTCAATTATCATCAAAGTTCTAATTCTCACTTACACTCATGATGCATTATGGTGAGCTCTTTATGTACTTATGCTACTAAAAAAATGCTTAAATCCAACTTTCTTAAATGTCCCTCAAAGTTCAAACTGGACATTCATTTTGAAAAGGAGTCTGGGAGGTTTGTTTGCCTATTATGCTTTGTTTTTTTGAGGATACCTTCCAGTTTGAGCTTGGTGTGGTAGTAACTAGAAGAAGATGAAAAGAATTTCTTTGGCCGCTTTTATGTATGCCTAAGAATTGGAATTCTCCTGCTGCCTCTTGGGCGTGTGCTATATTTTTTATATGAAATGATTTGGATTCAATTTTGTACCATTGAGTCTCAACATCTTTCTTACCTCCACCTATTCTCCGTCCCGAAAAGTTAGTCCCATTTGTCTTTTAATGGTCAATCCATTTGAACACTGACCAACATTAATGACAATCTAACCATCCTAGTGAAATTTTAAAAATAGTTTTGTATAAATCATCAAGTGACTTATAAATAACAAATTTTGGACTTTAATTGGGATTATTAGATTGATGTTAATGTTTGGTTAAAGTTCAGTTGGTTAATAGTCAGATGGGATTAAATATCCGGGACAGAGGGAGTATTTCGTAAGTTTTGTCAAAATCCCAAATCTCTGTATGAATGCTGATTTACTAAAAAACAGCATCTCAATTACAATTTTGGACCATAATAGCCCCTTCATTGTCTGGAAAAGCTAATAGTACTATATATTTACATCGATTTTGATGGCAATTACCTTCAAAGGTTTTCACATATGAAGCCCAACATTTTCTAAAACAAATCTGTCAAATTAATGGGGGTTTGAATTATATGTTGCGCCTTGACCCTAATCTTCTCTAATACGAGTACGATAAATCTTATGAGGTCGTTTCTTTGGTGTTTTTTTTCTTTCTTTAGAGCTACTGGGGGATTAATATCGATGGACGGACTCTTCTTCTTCGTCAAAATTGAAAACTAGAAGCTTCTTGATTGGACTTGACACCCCCTTTTGTCTAATAGGGAAATGACGATCACCATTGGGGCAATAGGGCTGGTGGCTTTGATGTCTACCCATGTACACATCTGCTTTCCAGCTTCGCATACTTCCCGACCCTTCCAAGCTTCCTACGGTAATTTCTTCTTTAATTTGTTGTCGGGGCTCTTTTTGTGTTAATTTCTACATCTTCATTCACTTTGGGTTTTCAATAACATTTCTGTTCAGTTTAGTATGCTTGAGTAGCTTCTTTTCATTATTAGCATTATCTTGGATTGTTTTCAAAAGGAAATCTGGTTGTGGATCTTTTATTTTTATGATCTAACTGGTTTGTTGAAAACATCTATTTGTGTGATTGTTTGTTCCCCCTTCAATTCCTTCCTTTCCCCCTTTTTCCCCTTTGTTAAAAGCTTCTTTGAGAGGTTGTAGACTCTTTTTTGAACTATAATTTTACATGATAGCATTGTAAGATGTACAACTATGGATTAGAAAGGGGGGAAAACACAGAAGAAAAAGATTAGAACTTAGTTGATTATTTTTATAAAAAAATTGATTGTATTACATTAATTATAGGCGTTTGATGTCAAATTTGTATTTTGGTTGATAGGTTTCTGATTTGAACTGAAATTAGGTCCAAATTTAGGATTTTGACAATTTATGAAATGAAGAAAAAGTTCATTACTTTGACAATTCATCGACTCTCTTTGCTATACACGTACAAATAAGAAAAAGGTTAGAAGTTATTTGACAGTTTATGAAATGAAAAAAGTTCATGAAAACAGAAGATAAGGTGCTAAGGGCGTGCCGCCATGTTCCATTCTTCACTTGATATGATTTTTCTCCTCCCAACATAAACTAAAAAGCCAACAAAATGAGAAAAATACACAAATTTAGTTATAAGCATTAATAAATATGTATAGAAAAATTAACTGTAAATTTACTTGACAAAATATGGTCCCAATAAAAGTACAGATCAGTCTCAACATTATCAATATTAGTAGCCATTACGATATTATCGAGTTAACAACTTCGGTAAAAGTAAAACATAGTCAAGCAACTCACAGACACCGGATAAAACACAAAATTTTCAAAGTACCCCCTCAAGGCTAATCCTTTAAATAGGACTAAACTGGAATGAAGTAGGCATGAAAGCTACAGAAAAAAGAAGCAAATGTGAATTATACGGTGTATAAATGAGCAGCATATCAAGATAAGATAGAATGAAATACATGGATTTGAGAGCTACTACAGACTCAACATAGGCATCCACATATAACTCAGAGAGTATAAATAGAAAGTTTGGCAGCTGAAAAATGTGTTGATATGAATGACTCAATTTTATTATGATACTAGAGGTACATATTTATTGGGTTTAGAAAGAGAGTTTAGAATTTTATTCTAATACAAATATTAACTTGCCTAATCTATACAGAGAATGAGTTTCCTAAATATATAGTATAGAATATAATATTCTAATATTATATTCCTAATACAAATCACCTTTTTTTTTCTTTAAGAACCTTAATTTGATGCACTCTACAAATTTTTTATGACAAGAGGAAATTTAGTCGATCAAACAATTTTTCTTAAGCTTAAATCTTGAATACATCACAGAAATCCTTTCTCACCAAAAATTGTGCATATTGATGTTGTACATTTAATTGTTGAAGAATGTAGCGGTGCATGATTTTTTTTTAGAAGATGGTGAGGTTTGGCCGGATTTGTTGGACGGGGTGGGGTTTGGCCGGAGTTATCGAAGAAGGTAGTGCTGCATTATTATTATTTTTAATTTTTTTTTAAATGTAAAGGAATTAAGTGGTGCATAAAAAAGTTACTACATTTAATTCAAAGTACAAGAATTGTGCACATTTGATATTGTACAATTAATTGATATACAATAATTTTATTTATATTTTTTAAATAAAATATATAATATAATTTTGTTTAAAAATATTAATCTGATGTCGAAGTCAGATGTCTAGTCAAATATAATAATTTAAACTTAATATGTTTATGAAAAAAATTAATATGTTAAATTTGCTCAAAAATTTTATGCAATTTCATTTAACTCCCTTAAAAAAGTTAAATCAACTTCAATATGAACCAATTTGTTAATCAAGTGCGAGGTAGATGAGTTAAACAATTTTTTTAAACAAATTTCATCAAAAAGTCCGCGTTACCGGCAAAAACTACACTTGATATTCTGATGTGGCAAAAAAAAAAAAAAACTACCAGACCCCTGTAATTACCTAATTACACACGGCCCTAGTCATCCTACCTTGCCTTAGTCACCCTACCTTATAATAATCCGCACAACACCGTAATAATTCCCAAGCCCAGTGAAAGCATATTAGATTGCGCGCCACAATTCATTCATTCAGCTGTACCAAAAAAAAAAATCATTCATTCAGAGCTTGCGATTGCCTGCGAAGGTTCTCTACGTTGAAATGGGAAAATCTAGAGCGTTTTCAATGAAGAGCAAAAGGTATTAATCTATTCGATTTTAGTTTATCTCTTCGTTTGTTAATTAATGCGGTGATCGTTGATTTCGATTGAATTTTATTGTTTTCTGATTTTCGTTTTATTACGATTTTGTGATTAGGGCTTGTTCGGAAGGATTTAGGTAGTAGTTTGTGTTAGATTGCTACCGTCTTCTTTCTGATTGTTGTTGATCATTGAGAGTGTGTGCATGGGTGTCAATGTTGAGAAAGAAGAAAGGAAAAATACATGAATTGTGGCATTGTGACGATAGTCTCGATAATAGTCATTGTTCGGATTGCTAATGGGGCATCTGGTACTGGTATTGATTTATTGATTATTATGTTAAGAAAATAGAAAATAAAAGTAATGTTTCTATAAACATCGTTATGAAGACTAGATTTGATTTTTGAGAACCTTTGAGTTCAGTTCAAATTGTGGCTTCAGCTTTAAACTGAACCGCCTACACTCCTACTCCTTGTGGCTAATCCTAGGCCATTTGCACGGATGGCTACCTGCCGTTAACATACGCACAAATGCCTGGAAAATTTCCTGGTCTTACGGTCCCGTCCTTAAGAATGTTACCACCAGTAGTTAAGCTCTTAAGCCGACTATACTACTGAAGCTGCAATTGATCTTCTTTGGCCAATATGCTAGGTGAGGGATTTGCACTGCTAGGTTACTGACCCTAAACTATAGTGTAAAAAATGCCACTAAGACTATTAAGGCCGGGGGTTTGTTAAAAGTCATTCGAAAGAAGATGATTTTAATCTCCCTGGGTGTTGTTTATTGATGAATTGTGAATTCAGTTATCGAATTCAATTAAGAAAGGTGTGTCAAAAAAAGAGGGTTTGTTTAAGGGCATTTTTTACACTATAGTTTAGGGTTAGTAACCTACCAGATGCCCCATTAGCAATCTGAACAATGACTATTATCGAGACTATCGTCACAATGCCACAATTCATGCATTTTTCCTTTCTTCTTTCTCAACATTGACACCCATGCACGCACTCTCAATGATCAACAACAATCAGAAAGAAGACGCTAGCAATCTAACACAAACTACTACCTAAATCCTTCCGAACAAGCCCTAATCACAAAATCGTAATAAATCGGAAATCAGAAAACAATAAAATTCAATCGAAATCAACGATCACCGCATTAATTAACAAACGAAGAGATAAACTAAAATCGAATAGATTAATACCTTTTGCTCTTCATTGAAAACACTCTAGATTTTCCCATTTCAACGTAGAGAACCTTCGCAGGCAATCGGCGAGCTCTGAATGAATGATTTTTTTTTTGGTACAGCTGAATGAATGAATTGTGGCGCGCAATCTAATATGCTTTCAGTGGGCTTGGGAATTATTACGGTGTTGTGCGGATTATTATAAGTAAGGTAGGGTGACTAGGGTCGTGAGTAATTAGGTAATTACAGGGTCTGGTAGTTTTTTTTTTTTTTTTGCCACATCAGAATATCAAGTGTAATTTTTGACAGTAACGCTGACTTTTTGATGAAATTTGTTTAAAAAAATTGTTAAACTCGTCTACCTCGCACTTGATTAACAAATTGGTTCATATTGAAGTTGATTTACCTTTTTTAAAAGGGAGTTAAATGAAATTGCATAAAAATTTTGAGCAAATTTAACATATTAATTTTTTTTTCATAAACATATTAAAGTTTAAATTATTATATTTGACCAGACATCTGACTTCGACATCAGATTAATATTTTTAAACAAAATTATATTATATATTTTATTTAAAAATTATAAATAAAATTAGTGTATATCAATTAATTGTACAATATCAAATGTGCACAATTCTTGTATTTTGAATTGAATGTAGTAACTTTTTTATGCACCACTTAATTCCTTTACATTTAAAAAAAAATAAAAATAATAATAATTCACCACTACCTTCTTCGACAACTCCGGCCAAACCCCACCCCGTCCAACAAATCTGGCCAAACCTCGCCGTCTTCTAAAAAAAATCATGCACCGCTACATTCTTCAACAATTAAATGTACAACATCAATATGCACAATTTTTTGTGAGAAAGGATTTTCGTGATGTATTCAAGATTTAAGCTAAAGAAAATTGTTTGATCGACTAAATTTCCTCGTCATCAAAAATTTGTAGAGTATATCAAATTAAGGTTCTTAAAAAAAAAAGGTGATTTGTATTAGAAATATAATATTAGAATATTATATTATATTCTATACTATATATTTAGGAAACTCATTCTCTGTATAGATTAGGAAAGTAAATATTTGTATTAGAATAAAATTCTAAACTCTGTTTGTAAACCCTATAAATATGTAACTCTATTATCATAATAAAATTAAGTCATTCATATCAATTCTCTCATTCATATCAACACATTTTTCAGCTGCCAAACTTTCTATTTATACTCTCTGAGTTATATGTGGATGATCAATAATTGGATGCCTATTTTGAGTCTTATATGTGGATGATCAATAATTGGATGCCTATTTTGAGTCTATAGTAGCTCTCAAATCCATGTATTTCATTCTATCTTATCTTGATATGCTGCTCATTTATACACCGTATAATTCACATTTACTTCTTTTTTCTGTAGCTTTCATGCCTACTTCATTCCAGTTTAGTCCCATTTAAAGGATTAGCCTTGAGGGGTTACTTTGAAAATTTTGTGTTTTATCCGGTCTGTGAGTTGCTTGACTATGTTTTACTTTTACCGAAGTTGTTAACTCGATAATATCATAATGGCTATTAATATTGATAATGTTGAGACTTATCTGTACTTTTACTTGGACCATATTTTTTCAAGTAAATTTACGGTTATTTTTTTCTATACATATTTATTAATGCTTATAACTAAATTTGTGTATTTTTCTCATTTTGTAGGCTTTTTAGTTTATGTTGGGAGGAGAAAAATCATATCAAGTGAAGAATGGAACATGGCGTCACGCCCTTAGCACCTTATCTTCTGTTTTCATGAACTTTTTCCATTTCATAAACTGTCAAATAACTTCTAATCTTTTTCTTACTTGTACGTGTATGGCAAAGAGAGTCGATGAATTGTCAAAGTAATGAACTTTTTCTTCATTTCATAAATTGTCAAAATCCTAAATTTGGACCTAATTTTAGGTCAAATCAGAAACCTATCAACCAAAATACAAATTTTGACATCAAACGCCTATAATTAATGTAATACAATCAATTTTTTTTTATAAAAATAATCAATTAATTTCTAATCTTTTTCTTATGTGTTTTCCCCCCTTTCTAATCCATAGTTGTACATCTTACAATGCTATCATGTAAAATTATAGTTCAAAAAAAGAGTCTACAACCTCTTAAAAAGACTTTAACAAAGGGGAAAAGGAAGGAAATGAAGGGGGAACAAACAATCACACAAATAGATGTTTTCAACAAACCCATTAGATCATAAAAATAAAAGACTCCACAACCAGATTTCCTTTTGAAAACAATCCAAGATAATGCTAATAATGAAAAGAATGCCAAAGAAGCTACTCAAGCATAGTAAAATGAACAGAAATGTTACTGATAACCCAAAGTGAATGAAGATGTAGAAATTAACACAAAAAAGAGCCCTGACAGCAAATTAAAGAAGAAATTACCTTAGGTAGCTTGGAAGGGTCGGGAAGTATGCGAAGCTGGAAAGCAGATGTGTACATGGGTAGACATCAAAGCCACCAGGCCTATTGCCCCAATGGTGATCGTCATTTCCCTATTAGACAAAAGGGGGTGTCAAGTCCGATCAAGAAGATTCTAGTTTTCAATTTTGACGAAAAAGAAGTGTCCGTCCATCGATATTAATCCCCCGTCAGCTCTAAAGAAAGAAAAAAAACACCAAAGAAACGACCTCATACGATTTATCGTACTCGTATTATTAGAGAAGATTAGGGTCAAGGCGTAACATATACTCCCTCCGTCCCAGCGAAAGAGTCGGTAAATTTGTCCGACACGTAAAATAAGAAATGTGATGTAGGAAAGAGAAAAAGTTTAAATGTTGTGAGTATGAAAAATTAAATAGGAGAGAGAATGAGTGGGAGGTGATGTAAGAAAGATAATGTTGTGAGTGTAAAAGTAAAGTAGGAGAGAGAATGAGTGGAGAGAATAGTGATTTAAGGTTTCCTTTTTGGGAAAGTGGCTTTTTAAATGGGACGCCCAAAAAGGAAATAAATGGCTCTTTCGCTGGGACGGAGGGAGTAATTCAAACCCCCATTAATTTGACAGTTTTGTTTTAGAAAATGTTGGGCTTCATATGTGAAAACCTTTGAAGGTAATTGCCATCAAAATCGATAAGGGAGTATTATGGTCCAAAATTGTAATTGAGATGCTGTTCTTTAGTAAATCAGCATTCATAAAGAGATTTGGGATTTTGACAAAACTTACGAAATACTTCCTCTGTCCCGGATATTTAGTCCCATCTGACTATTAATGATCAACCAACTGAACTTTAACCAAACATTAACATCAATCTAATAATCCTAATGAAAGTCCAAAATTTGTTATTTATAAGTCACTTGATGATTTATACAAAACAATTTTTAAAATTTCAATAGGATGGTTAGATTGACATTAATGTTTGGCCAGTGTTCAAATGGATTGACCATTAAAAGTCAAATGGGACTAACTTTTCGGGACGGAGAATAGGTGGAGGTAAGAAAGATGTTGAGACTCAATGGTACAAAATTGAATCCAAATCATTTCATATAAAAAATATAGCACAGACCCCCAAGAGGCACAGGAGAATTCCAATTCTTAGGCATACATAAAAGTGGACAAAGAAATTCTTTTCATCTTCTACTAGTTACTACCACACCAAGCTCAAACCGGAAGGTATCCTCATAAGACCAAAGCATAATAGGCAAACAAACCTCCTGACTCCTTTCCAAAATGAATGTCCAGTTTGAACTTTGAGGGACATTTAAGAAAGTTGGGTTTAAGCATTTTTTTTAGTAGCACAAGTACATAAAGAGCTCACCATAATGCATCATGAGTGTAAGTGAGAATTAGAACTTATTGTTTGATGATAAATGAATAAGTCTCTAAGAATTGAACATTCAATTTGAGACGGAGAGAGTAAAACTTTATGTGCATGTGTTTCTGTGAGAAAATAAAGCTTTCATTATCAATATACTCAAAAAGTAAACTTAACCAATTCTTCATAATAGAATGGTTGTCAAGAATCACCAGTTCTATTTATTTATATTTAAATTAATTATGAAAGTTATGGAAAGTGGGAGATTATTCTAATATAGAAAGGTGAAGGCATCAAGCAGCTATAAATGTGACTACTATTTCTTATATATGACTCCAGATTTGTAATTCCCTTCTCTCCTCACTGCCCTGGTCTTCTGTTTATAGGCTTCTCTTTTTCTTCCATCTTTTTCAGCTTTTAAAAATGGGAAATGGGAGAATCAAAGAAAATATTATTCCCTTGGCTCCTCTATTCTCATGGAAAAGATTACAGAAATAATACCTTGTGCAACATAGCTTGGTCCACTCATCAATCCTCTTCTATTCGAGCACTAAAGAATCAAGAACAAAACCGTTTTGGCTTCTAGTCATGGCTGGTTGATCTTTAAGAAGAAGACGGAAAATAAATCTGCTGCTGATTTTTATTCTTTGTGGAACCCCATCACTTTGGAATCTATAGATTTTCCTCCCTGTCAACTCAAAGCCTGAACAGATTATCATCTCTTTTCTTTTGTCATCACCTCCTGGTGATGGTGATCCCAATAGCATGCTCTTGTTATTTGAGGCATCAATACCTGCAATCTTTGTTTGCAGGTTTTTTAATACAGAATGGATTGAGTTAAGGTATGGTAATTCCTCAGATGATCAAGAATGGGTTGAGTTATGTTGGGGTAGGGTGGAAATTAATCATCTCCACAGTCCTGTTAGTTTTGATGGTAAAGTTTTTGCCGCACAAAGACGAAGGTATTTATTTCGTATAGAAGTCAAGCTTGATAATGCTATTTTCCTACACCCGATTAACAAAATACCGTTGCTACCGACTCCACATTCCTACATTTGGTATCATAACATGATTGAATGCGGTGGGAACCTATACACAGTTCATTGTACCACAGATGGTTCCTTCGGTTATGGTGGTATTCGAGGGGAAATCGTTGCAGTCCACGTTTTCAAACTCAACTTTTCTGGGATGATATGGGAGAAAGTGGACAACATTGATAATCATGCCTTCTTCCTAAGCAAAAATTGTGCTATTTCTTGCCCTGCATCCATCCTTTTAAGTTGCTTCCCAGATCAACAAAATCGAATCTATTTCACTATGAAAGATGATGAAGACAAAACCTTATTTTCATACCATGTTGGAGACGCAACTCTTACCATCTCTCACCCTTGCCCAGATTTGACACCACCCTGGATTTCTCCCGTTTGGGTAACACTGCCTACTCTTGGAACAAACAAAGGTGAACAAGAAAAAGAGACTTTAAAGGCATTGGTGTTTGCTGAAGGAAGAAAAGATAATGAAAAGAATGTCTTCCGAAAAATTCAAATTCTTAAAAGAGATTGGTCTTCCAATGGACCTGCAACATCTGATTGCAGAGAAGCTTCCTCCATTTGATTACATGAACTTTAGAGCCATCTGTAGGATGAATCATATAATAGCACCACCAATTTCATGGAGAGCCAAATTGGCAGAATCAGATCGGTCTGATCAGATCCATTTGTTATCTCCTTGCCTCATATATTCCCCTATCGGAAAGAACGTATGCAACTTTCTTGACCCCAACCTCAACGGAAGATTTCTCGTGAAGACCCCAAAATTGTTTCAAGATCCTATTGTGCGTTGTTGCAAAGAAAGTTGGTTGCTGATGTCAGAGTCAGAGTATTCAGAGGATAAATTATCGATGTTCTTGTTTAATCCCTTCACAATGGCTACCAGCCAACTCCCATATATGAATCACGAGTGTACTCCGACTGTACGCTTCAGCTTGACATCCTTGCCTAACTATTGTTATGTTGTTTGCTTTCTGAATCAGTGTAAGGAGGTCAATTTTCTTGTAACATCTCCGGGAAGAGAGGATTGGACTTTTCTCGAGTTCTTGAATGATGAAAAAAAATTCTATCCTATTGATAATGTCCCGGTATTCTTGAATAACAGATTTTACTATTTGGGTGAAGATGAAAAATTGGGAGTTCTCACAATAAGTGAAATAGCGTGGAGCTGGCAAGTGTGGGAATTGAAGGGGTGACCTGAGGATTTTCATCACAACTATTTAGTGGAGTGCAATGGGAGGCTTCTATCTGTTTATGTTGGTCATTGTGGCAAATGGGTTAAGGTGTTTAGACTGTGTGAATGTGCCAGTGGCACATTATTTAAGCTGGAACCGGTCCTTGATCTGGGTAAATATGTATTGTATCTTAGCCAACTCTCAACGTTGTCCAAAGTAGCTCAAGTGGAAGGAACCGAGAATAGAGTCTATTTCGAAAGACTATATCGAGAAAGAGCAATCTATTATTCTCTCAGCACCCAAAAATTTTACACGGGAGTTGGTAAAGATTCGCTAACGAGTTACTACAATACGAGTGAACCGTTGCTCAGTGTTTGGATTCAACCACGTTGGTGCTAGTTGCTATTTTAAGTGTTTCAAACTTTGAATTTGTATTTATTGCTTATTGATTACGTGTCGTAGTGTTTTTGCAACTTTTGGGAAACTTTGACATTTTCATGTTTGGTTAGTTTGAAGTTATGCAGATTTCTGTCAAAGCTTTTCTTACACAATTGTCTTGCTTCTTCATGGTTTAGTGCTTTCTTAACAATTTGTCTTATTCGCTATTTGTTTGTTGAGCAGACTGCCCTTGTTTTGAAATTTTGTCCCCCAAGTACTTGTATATGCTTATAGAGGCTCCAATTGCATGTCAGCTAGGAAGAAGTGCAAATATACAAAATTTGGTATTCATTGAAGCAATTTTTTTCGATCATTGTCCCTTGTCGAGATGTTGATGCTTCATGTATGTTTGAGTTTGTATGTATTTTCTTGTGCTAGCTCCTTAAAACTGACCAAGAAAACATCTCTGATGCCTCACTACTGCCACCAATCAGGCGAAAGTAGAGAACCCTGAATTAGCCAGGACATTATGTGCCCGTGACAGATTTCTCGTGCTAGACAATATGATCCATTCCAGAGCCAGATTTCTCGTGCTGAATATCATACTCAAGGATCTTCACCAACCAAAGAGCATTGAAACTCTAGGCCGAGCTGGGGCAAAAGCTTTTTTCATAGCTTTTTTGTGATTTTCAAATGCCACCTCATTCACAATGATAGAGCTTTTTCACCAACTTTTTTATGCCCCCCCTCCCACATCCAACATAAAATTTAAAATTATGGTTTAATATTTAATCAGCAATAGTTAATAATTTGCACAAAGGACCGTGATTATGTATAAAAATACTCGTATAAACAAAAAGAAGAGATTGTTAAGTCGCAATGCTTTGACTGTAGCAGAGAAGAAACCATGTTGAGTACTGACACAACATCAATCAAAATGGAAAGTGTGGCATTGCGACTTAACAATGGAAAGTGTGGCATTTATTTTGAGTACAATATCAAAAAGGAGGAGCCTAACTTGCTTTTATGTAAGTCGTAGACTCATTTATTTCGGGACAAACCAAAATGAAAACTGTGGCATTTATTTTGGGACGGAGGGAGTCTATAATACTCGAACCCCCTTCCCTTTCATCCAAACACAATTTAACAAAGAAAATGGTTCTTACTTGCTGAACTAATTAAACTCGAAGCCGAGCAAGGAGAGCAAGAATTGTCCCCACAAAAAATGACCGAGCAAGCAAAGCAAAGTTGAGGAAAAAACAGATGATGTATTTGAACCATAATAGACTTAGTCTTGGGAAAAGATAGATTAAGGCAGCATATCAACCCCAGATTGTTTCTAATTTGCTTTCAAGAGTAATTTTTTACTCCCTCCGTCCCAAAATGTTTGTCCCATTTGACTTTTTTGTTGAACTTTGATCACAAATATATGACAATTTAATTATGTTCATGAAATTCTAAAAATTTCTATTGATTCACCATTAATAATATTATCAACAACAACTTTTAAAATTTCATGAACATGATTAATCTTTCATAAATTTGTGGTCAAAGTTTAACAAAAAAAAAAAAAAAAAAAAGTCAAATGATGATGAGACAAACTTTTGGGACGAGTATTTTTTAAAATCGACACTCATTTTGAATCCAAGAAGAAAGCAAGATTTTGATTTTGTCCGATCCAATTAATCACAGAACCCAATAAACCCAACGTTCCCATTTAATGAGCCCAATATACATAGCCCAAACTAATAAAAGTTCACCATTAATAATCCACGTGGACTAATAAGATGGACGGGTTTAATCCATCCCGTCGTCGACTTGTTTCTCTGCCGGCGATAGTAGTAATCCAGTGATTCTCATTTCTCAGTCAGGTAAGTGATTTTTTTTGGTAAAACCTTGTTGCATTTTGATTTTTTGTTAATATCCTGGGTTTTTTTCCATTCTCTATTAATCTTTATTATGTTGAAAATCCGCTGATGATTTAAAGATGATGTTCTTGAAATGGGTTGCCTAAACATACATTAATTCAGCAAATTTCATAGAAACCACAATCAGGCTGGCACCTAACACATTATCCCACTTAATCCTTCCCCTTTTTCTTCTCTGATTTAGGTCTAGATTGCCACTTTCAATTCATCTTTCAGTTGTTTTGTTTATTGCCCTTAAGGTGTTTGCTCAATTGCCCCATAGACACAGGTTTATCAATTGCCCCAAGATTTTACTCCCTCCGTCCCTAAATGTTTGTCCCATTTGACTTTTCAAACATTTTAATTTAGTGATTTTGAAGTTTTAATTTTGGTTATTTTTACGAACGCTTTGAAAATTATTGATAATATACACCGCCGTTATGTAATACTCCTTCCCTAAATGTTACAAGTTTTGAAAATTTAGTGATTTTGAAGCTTTAATTTTGAAAATGAGACTAACTTTTTGGGACAAAGAAAAAGGAGAAATGGGACAAACATTTAGGGACGGAGGGAGTACTTGTTTCTTGTGTTTGTCGGTAATTTGATATGGGATTTCTGTTAAATGAAAATTGATATCTTTTGAAGTAGCCTTAGCATAATGTTCATATTAGTGGTACTTGCCCTTAATTTATTGATCACTTTTTTTTTTCTTTTTCCAAGATTTGTTTATATTTACTAAATTGTGGGTTGATTACAGAAAATGAAGAAAGGGATTCACCCTCAGCTGCAATGGATATCATATGTAACCCAGAGTGGGCAATTGATGCAAGCTATGATGACGAAAATTCACATGGCTGGCAAAGTTTATCACTTGAGAGGGAAGCGCCAAAGGACCGAAACAGAAGGTCAAGTTGCTAAGTTTAACCGTCGTTATGGGGTGAAGGAAGAGGACAAGGAACGTCAAAACGAGGAGGAAAAATGATCTGGTGAATTACTTCGTGTCTGCATCTGCAATTTTTAGTTTTGTCGTCCAAGAACTCAGAAGTAGCTTGGGTTTCTTTTCAATCTGCCAATGTTTCCCGCCAAGGCAGAGGCGTTGAGTTTGGACCCCACTAAAAGTGCTGGAATTTGACTTGAAACTTATTCCATTTTCTCTTTTACTGTCCAACATGGCGGATCTGGCCTTTTTTTGAGTTGGGCTCCAGTCCACCTCAAATTTTTTTACCTAAGTCACCCACTATAATATGAAGTTATTTTTGACTGTTCTAAAATTCTGGATTCGCGTCTGCTGTCCAATATTCGTCACCCTTTTTGACTAATCAAAAAAAATAGGATAAATTGCTTCTTTTGCCTAGAAGTTGGCTGTGCTTTAATCTGTTATGTCATGCTCAAGAATCAGGAATAACTACATTTTGTTCTGTTCAGACTCTCTCTTAGGCTCCGTTTGTTTAAGAGAAAATATTTTTCGGAAAACATTTTATTTTAAATTTATTTTTAACAATCGAAAACATGTTTATCTCATTTTTCGAAAAACATTTTATAGGAAATCATTTTCCGAAAAATGTTTTACGCTAAACAAACGGAGCCTTAGAGTGCCACTCATCCGTAATTGATCACTCTCTACATTTTTTCTTGTTGAGATTCTCTTTAGAATCCGTCACTAATGCGTAATTGACCACTCTCTACGTTCTAAAATTGTTCGGTTAATTATATAATTTTTTTTATAAAAAAACATTTTATCTTATTTGGAATGGTGGAATTTTTTTTGTTGGGACGTAATAAATGATCTTTTTACAATTTATTGTATTTTAAAAATATATAGCAAAAATATTTATAATTTTTTTACTATTTTTAGAAGTCAACCTTTTTAAGAGTGTCTTTAAATATATAAATATTACCTCACTTTGGGACTAAGAAAAATGTCCGTGTCATCATCCCCCTCAACACAAACTATAAGGTCATCATCCCTCTCAACACAAACTATAAGGGCTCGTTTGGTTGTCGGATAAGAATAAATATTATTATTAGGAGAAGTGGTGAAGCTCAGGACCAAATTATTTATAATCCCAATTACACCCTTTTGCCTCAATTTAAAAACAAAAAAACAAAAAAAATGGATATACTAATATTTAAATATAAGCAAATTTTATCAATTTCAATACAAAAGTCATGCTTTTTTTAAAAAAAAAAAAATACAAAAGTCATTAAATGTAATAATTTTTAAATGCTTTTACGAAAAATATCCCTACTTATTATTCATTTAAAAAATAAGTTTATATTTATTATTACACAATTAAAAGGAGGATATATTAGTAAATTTAATATTATCTTTTTTACTATAAAATTAAGATAATTAAATTATTTTAACTATTTTTTTAATTAATCAATACTCCATAAAATTAGTTATTTAGGGAACACAATTCTTTCTTAACAACCCATCCTGAGTATATAAGCTCACTCTCACTCACACTTTTTCCCTCGCCTTCCTTGATAGTGGATTGCGGCGACCACCGGTGGGAGTCATCGGACGGGGTAACGTTTTAATCTGCTTTAGGGTTTATCTCACTCTATCTCTCGCACATTTCTTTCATGAATTTTGGATTTTTTTTTTTTTTTGAATTTTATGAGGTTTTTGTTTTGTTTTGTGCTTTGAGTATTGTAGTTTGGGGTGACATCTTAATCTGTTGCCTTTGTATAATGGCTTGTATTAGGGTTTGATTTTGATTTGGGGTGGCTGCTCTGTCTAAGAATTTCTTGCCATTCTAGTTCTCATTTCCTTCTGAGCAGTGGTAAATCTTAAATTTTCATTTTTTTTCTCTCTAGTGGTCTAATTAATTAAGAACTTTTCCTAGCCTTGCAATTCTAGTTCTCATTATCGTCTGAGCTGTGGTGAAGCTGAGATTTTTTAAGAGTGGCCAAGATTATTCTAGGGTAGAATTATCTGGTAGTATTTGCATTTGGTTCAAATGGGGGTCAGTTTTAATATATTCTTCTCTTCCACTCCCTTAACGAGTGCCCATTTTCTAAAAAAGATTGCCCCTAATTGCGTGTTGATTTTAGGGAATAAATTCACCTTATAACATACTCCCTCCGTCCCATTTGAAGCTTCACCATTTTGGTGAGGACACAAATTAAGAAAAGTGATGAGTGGGAGAAGGGTTGTGAGAGGAAAGAAGTGAGTGGATATGACAAGTGGAACCCTTAATTTAAACGTGTGAGGAGGAAAAGTTAGTGGGTATGACAAGTAGGGTCCACAATTTAAGTATGTGAGAGGAAAAAGTGGGTGGGGTTGACAAATGGGGCCCACATTTATTACCATTTTAGGAAAGGTGAAGGCGTGAAGCTTCTACCGGGACATCCATTTGGGTAAAAGGTGAAGCTTTGGGCGGGACGGAGGGAGTATATTGTAATACTACTACAAGTATATAATGGCATGGAATTGGAAGAGTGATTGTTGTCCCCCAGAATTCATTTTTGTTCTTCCAATTTCAAAACCAAGGTCTGGAATTGAGGTTTTCTAAACATACCATGAGGGTATATATGTATACGTGCCATTGCAACCGAGTACCAGATGACACTTTTCTCCTCTAGGCCAATCCCAAACAGAATGTCAGTTACGCGGAAGAAAAAATCTTGTCTTTCAACTTATTTAATTTCTGATATAGTATTTTTTTTTGGGTACAATTTCTGATGTATTTGTTACAAGCTGCTTTAGCATTGGTTGTATCCTATGATTGATAATTGTCAATTTACACTTTCCGAATTCACAAAGATCTTTCAGAATGTTAGGCTTGGTTAGATTGCCTGTTTGGTTTCACAAATTTGTTGTTCAGTTTGGCATAACTTTGCTTATCCTAAAACTCCCTATTGATAAGCATCAATATAAAATGTCAAACATCACATCCATTTGTGGATGGCGGCTAAATCTAATAAATACGTATTCTTAGGCAGTAAAATTAACATTAAAACATTGGTGAGCTTGAAACTGTATTTTGTTGCAGTAAACACTCACAATTTTCAGGGACTGAAACTATACATGTGAGCCTTAAGCAGTACTAACAGAAAGCGATCTCATCAAAAATATTACTCCTTCCATCCCATAAAAAGTTAGAAAATTTGCGTTGACCGTCTTTTTAAGAATGTAGCTTTGCTTGTTTTCATTTTAATCAAATTGCATTAAAATTATATCCTCTTTTAGAAACGCAAGCTGTGTTTTTGGGATGGGTGAAACTGCTAAATGCAACTCTTTTTTGCAAATAACCATCATGACTTTATGCTTTATGCTATATATATATATATATATATATATATATATATACAAGTAAAAGCCCGTGTCCGAGGACACGTTCTTTTATTTTTTTTATTTTTAATTAAGCCCGTGTCCGAGGACAAGGTTTGTTTTTTTTTAAGGGCAAAATGGGAAAGGGACAAATGTATGAGGGCAAAATGGGAAATTCGGCACTTGCTACTGTTCATAGTACTGTAGCAAGTACCGTTCCCATTTATACTATAGATATATACACACATATATATATATTTATTTTTTTTTCCTTTTCCTACTCTTTACATTTTTGGTAGAGAATCGTTGGATCATCCGTTTCTTATTTCGAATATAAATTACATGTCAGTTGCACCCACAACTACCATCTCTCTCTCTCTCTCTCTCTCAATTTACCCTTTCCACCTTTTTTTTCTTTTCTATTTCTTATTTATACACTAAACTCCTAAAACCCTACCCCATTGTCCACATTCACTTCATCTTTTGCGGTAACCTACATCCCTATCAACCCTTATACTGGATTTTGTTTTCTTAGAGGATCAATTCATCTCCCTTCTCTTTAATTTGTTTTTCCGTTCCCGTGTTAATCTTGAAACCCTGCTCTGTCATCAAGATCGATTTTTGTTTTTTCTTTCTCTAGGTTAACTGGTAACTATCAAGATTGATTTTGCCTTTTGTTTCTGGTTCTGTTAAATGGAAAATTGTATAATATTGCAATTTTATTTATTAAATTTGGAGTCAGGTTCTTATATAGTTCATGTGATATTGCATTGCTTGTTTTGGATTTTTCATGCTTAATGTTCATATACTGAGGTGTTCGGAAAAAAAGAGAGCAAAATTAGGTAAATAACAATCTTAATTTTGTTCAGGCTGTTTAGGTGGTTCTGGTTTAAGCTATGGGTTCTTCCTCCACATTTTCGACCGGTACTCTTCGTGGCACCATGCTAGCTCCCAGTCCAATTAAAAGTAGTAGTGAATTCGTGTGCAATAAATTAAATTTATTCTGTAAACATTTGGTCCACTCCAAGCCAAAGTTTGTGTCTACTGACCTGTCAGTTTCAAGGGTATTGCCTAAAGAGAAATGTTTGAGCTGGGAACAAAATGGGAAGTTTCTCGGACCTACTAATAGAGTGCAATGCAGAGCAGTGGATGCTGAGAGTAACAAGACTTTCTTGGCTGGAGATAAGTTTCAACTAGATGATGTGATTGAAGCGCAACAATTTGATAGAGAAACACTCGATGCGATATTTGAAGTGGCACGTGAGATGGAAAAGATTGAGAAGAAGTCACTAAAGAGCCAAATTCTCAAAGGGTATTTAATGGCTACTCTCTTTTACGAACCCTCTACGAGGACTAGGCTTTCATTTGAATCAGCCATGAAGCGATTGGGTGGGGAAGTTTTGACAACTGAAAATGCACGGGAGTTTTCTTCAGCAGCAAAAGGAGAGACCCTTGAAGGTAGCTTATCTTTTAACTTTAATCGCATGAGTTTCCTCCCCTCCCCCCCCATTTTGTTGGTTTTGGTTCTTGACATGGATTTGCAGATACAATAAGAACTGTGGAAGGATACTCTGACATAATTGTAATGAGGCACTTTGAAAGTGGTGCTGCCAGAAGAGCAGCAGTGACCGCCAACATTCCTGTTATTAATGCAGGGGATGGACCCGGACAACATCCTACTCAGGTACATTGCTCTTAGAAATTAATATTATGTAAAAACAGATCTTGTCTAGTGAACATCCCTTTATATGTTTTCTAGTCGCCTTTGATGATTTGCAGAGAAACAAGGAGATGAGACTAGTTGATTGAAGAAGGAATTCATTATTCTTTTTTACATATTTCTTCATCATTAATAATGCTCAATAAACTCAGTAGATTTCATCTTTTTTATTGTTCCGTTATTCGAAAAGTGCAAACATTACTTAAAAGAGAATATGTGGATCCTACCAATGCATTTACGTGTAATGTAAACTTGCGATGGATTAAACAGTAACAAGAATGCAGGAATCATAAAATAGATAATTCTTTGAGATCCTTTTATCCAGGAACAAATATTAACACATACAACCTCCACATCATCTTCTTTCACTTTTCTAGCTGTATACTCCCTCCGTCCCGGACCTATGTGCAAGCTTTGACTTTTGCACGTAAATTAAGGAAGTGAATAATGGAGAAAGTGTTACTTAAAAGTAGAATATGTGGATCCTACCAATGCATTTACGTGGTAATGTATAACTTGTGATGGATTAAAATAATGTAGGAGACAATGCAGGAATCATGAAATGGATAATTCTTTGACACCCTTTTATCCAGGAACAAATATTAACACATACAACCTCCACATCATCTTCTTTCACTTTTCTAGCTGTATAGTTTTTATTCTACTTCCGTGAATTACTTGATTAAGATGTTATAGTGAAACAGCAAGAAAGTCAAATTCTTTACTTCCCATTCTTCCCCATGTTATTGAGTTCATTTTAAGAAGATTTGGAAATTAATAAGTGTAATAACTTGCACTCTTAAAGATTATGAAATAAGAACTACCTCTGTCCCAAAATGGATGACCTTTTGAAATTTTTCCTTCAAAAAACTGTCCCTAAATGTTTTTTTTTCATAGTTCATTTCATTTTTGCAAAACTAAAATTCTGAAAGTGAATAGCAAGAATGTTTATGATTTTTTTTTCTATTAAAATCAACATTTTCAAAATGACCCGTAAATTCAAAAATTCAAAATGGTCATCTTTTTGGGACGGAGGGAGTACTTGATTTGATAACATCACTCATCAGGGAGAGTTGGCCGTGGTTTGGAGTTATATATGTATTCATAACAAATGAAAACAGAGAAGTAGCATATACATTCATGTTCCATCACATAGGTTTGGCAATCAACTTTTGCTTCATCTGCATATCTCGTGGACTTGGTATTGATTATGCAAGCCAAGACCAACTGTTTGGCCAATTTTTTTTTTTTCTTGAATTTTTCCATTCTAGGATCAACTCTTTTTATATTCTCTTACTAAATCATACCTTGATCCTATGATCTCAATTTGATACAACAGGCCCTTTTGGATGTATACACTATTGAAAGAGAAATCGGGAAACTGGATGGAATCAAAGTTGGACTTGTTGGTGATCTTGGCAATGGAAGAACTGTTCGCTCGCTTGCATATCTTCTTGCCAAGTACAAGGATGTGAAAATCTATTTTGTCTCACCTGAAGTTGTAAAGATGAAGGTATGAACATATAGTGTATCATTCCATCGTTAAGCATATTTTTAACCACATAAAACTAAGTTTTTTTTTTTTTTTTAAAAAAAACTTGGTTAGTCAACAACTGTAACTTCGTGGACTTAACAATTTTGGTACTTAATAGCTCATTTGCTCTAGTTCTTTCTCGTTTTTCCCGTTTGTGTTGACTCAATCTCCTTGCTTTTGACTTAGGATGACATAAAAGAGTACTTAACATCAAAGGGGGTTGAATGGGAAGAAAGTTCAGATCTGATTGAAGTAGCTTCTAAATGTGATGTTGTATATCAAACTCGCATTCAACGAGAACGATTTGGAGAGAGGATTGATCTTTACAATGAAGCTCGAGGCAAGTACATTGTTGATCAGGCTGTTTTGAATGTGATGCAGAAGCATGCAGTGGTCATGCATCCTCTTCCAAGGCTCGATGAGGTTTGACTTTGCGGTCAATGTTCTTAATTCGTCACATTTTATATGGAGACATTAATTAAGTTATGAATACGGGTTCTTTTTAACCCCCCCCCCCCACCACCTTTTTTTTTCGTAGATTACTGTGGAGGTTGATGCGGATCCAAGAGCTGCGTATTTTAGACAAGCAAAGAATGGTCTTTACATTCGGATGGCGTTATTGAAGCTGCTTCTTCTCGGATGGTGATTTTTTTATGTGCCCTTATGAGTTGTGGCCATAAGAAATATTGACTTCTATGCCTCTGGCTTGTGATCTCTTAAAATTTTGATGACAGAACTGCGAGGATAGTTTTGGTAAATAAGTCACTTTTGTGTACTTTGTTTGAATTAATTATTGATGATCTAGGTGGCATTTGTTTTTTTTTTAAGTCTTAATACCTGAAATCTGAATTTATATCTGAAATTGGGTGAATAAATAATAAGCAACGTTTGAAAATTGATTTCTGAAGCCAAAAACTCGTAAAAAACGCGTTTTTTGTTAACTTAACAAAAAACGTGTTTTAAAATTACTTAAACACCCGTCTTTCTCTCTCACAACACAGAGACTTCTCACAACTCTCTCTTTCTCTCTCTTAACGCACCCTCTCTCTCTCTAAACAGAAATCGCAATTTCTCCCCTTAGATTGTCTTCTTCAACCAATTTCCCTCTCAACTTTCACGAACCCAACTCCTCAACCTCCATTACCGGTCCTCACCTCCCGACCTCTCCCCGGTGACCAAAACCCACCATTAATCAACGCCCTCCAATTCCAATCGCTCCGACCATCCATCCATCATCCCTAAACCCATCACCGATCTCAACCTCCTCCCTAACCGAGTTCCCTCACCTCTAAATCAACCGGCAACCTCACCAATTCCCCAATTGCAATCGCCATCACCGAGCCTTCTCCTCTCCGGCCACGGCGACGCCTCCCTGTCCTAAACCTATCCCTCTCAATCGGTCGCCTGTGCTCGTGAAAATAACAATGGCGGTTAATGGAAGTCTCAAGCTCAGTTCCAGTCACCTGCAAGAAAACAACAATTAATGAAGAACAAAGAGTTTTGAATTGAGGTGAGAGAGAATGAGAGTGAGCGTGGGAAAGAGAACAGTCTCGATTTGAGCCCTTTTCGTTTTATTTGAATTGAGGTGAAGAGATTGGAAAAGAGTTGTTTGTGCCAGTGTAATTGATTTTAATTACCAGTGTATATGTTTTTTAATGCCAGTATATGTATTTGAGTACCAGTTTGGGCATTTGCTGTTGGGGGATTTGATGTGCCAGTGTTAGGGATTTTATGTGCAGTGTTAGTGTAAATTAATGCCAGTATGTTTTTGAGTGCCAGTTCATGTGTTTTGAGTGCCAGTGCATGTGTTTTTGAGTGCCAGCAAAAAAGAGTACCAGTGCATGTGTTTTGGAGTGCCAGTGTATGTGTTTTTGGAGTGCCAGTACACGTGTTTATGAGTGCCAGCAAAAAAGAGTACTAGTGTTTGGTGTAAAAAAGTGCCAGCACATGTACTGGCACTTATTGATACTACAACGGGCACTTTTATAAGTGCCAGTATCAATGTTAAAAAGTGCCAGTGTACTCACTGGCAATTTTTAACATTAACATTAGCACTTGAGAAAAGTGCCAGTTTCATGTTTATAAAATGCCAGTATGAAATCACTGGTCATTTGTAATATTAACACTGGCATTTATCATGGTTGCCAGTAATTATGAAAATGCCACCGTTTGTTTTGAATAATAATGCCCAGCGCTTTGGAAAAACACGTTTTTTCTTATCTTAAGAAAAAACTAATTTTTTATAAGACCAACTCATTTTTGAATTATTTATATTGTTTGGTTATTTATCTGAATTAACTTTCTGAAATGTATCTATTTACCATTTTAACCTTTCAAAATCCAATTAACTGAAATTACACTGAAATGTATCTATTTACCATTTTAACCTTTCAAAATCCAATTAACTGAAATTACATTGGACCTCCATTTTCTTCAATACTCCCTCAGTCCCGCTCGAAAGGGCATTTTTGTGTCCTAGCACGGGAATTAAGAAAAGTGATGTAGGAAATAGAAAAAGTGTATAGTGGAATAAATGTTGTGAGTGAAAGGTGATGTAGGAAAGAGAAAGTGGAATAGGAAATAGTTAGTGGATATTTATTGTGACAATATGACAAGTGGGTCCTACAAATAAAGAAGTAATAAAAAACTTTCCATTTTTGGGTTGTGCCCTTTTAAATGGGACGCCCAAAAAGGAAATTTGTGCCTTCGGGCGGGCGGAGGGAGTATGTGCCATATCAATTCTCCTTTTATCACAAAGTGGTCAAAAGTTATTTCTCATCAAACTAAAATTGCAACATGTACAGATGAGATTCACACAACAAACCAAAACTCATCAACCATAGTACCCTATGAAAGCATCATACATACAAACGAAGGTGGAGCAATCAAAGCCTTCATCAGAAGCATTCTACCAGTAGTAGCAATCAAAGACCGAAAGATGGAGTCGAGTCAGGAGGTGAAGTCGAAATCACCGGAGAGCCAAGGAGAAGATGAAATCTAGTAATCTACAGTGTCTACTCGGTGAATTAGAACCGAACAGATCAGGGCTGAAGGAGGGCTTGGAAGTGAGACATTGAGACGAACGAGTGAGAAGGACGCCTGTCCGCCGAATCGAACAAAAGTGACCGGAGGGTAGTCATCGTTTGCAGATTTGCACCGAGCGAGAGTGAGTGGAGGTGTGGGAGGGATGGAGATAGAGAGGTGAGAGAGAATGCATGAAAAGAGAAGAAATGGCAGGGGTAGTGCTGAAATTAAATAATTGTAGTGTGCATATTTTGTCCAAATGATTAAAAGATTGATCACTTAATTTATTCAAACTCTATTTCAAATCTAAACAAATAAGAGGCTTTTAAAAGCTTGCAGATAAGTGGAAAAAAAAAACAAATGAACTTAGAGCATCTATAATACAATACAGGTTGGTCATAACCGCCTCTTAGCCCCCCTATAAGTGGTGGCTGAGATTGAAAGTCAGAATTTTGATCTGACGGCCCAAATTCTCCCATCCTCCTTAACCGCCTGTAACTTCCAACTCCCCATAACCGTCCACCTCCCCGTAACCGTCCCAACCTTCCCATATTAATAATATTATTTGTCAAATCAGGATCAATTCACGTATTTTGATCCAGACACAAATCCTAAGTCAGTAAAAAATAAATATTATAAAAATAAAGTTTAAAAATTAAATATTATAAATTAAATTTTAAAAATTATTATGTTTTGAAAATAAAAATTTACCAAAATAAAATAATATAATTATGGACATTTATAATAGTATGGTCCAGATAGATAAATACTTAAAAAATTGGCCACCAATGGCCAGTTTAAAAAATAATAGACATTTCTAATAGTTCCGACTACCTCCCCGTAACCGTCCTTACCTTCCCATATTAATAATATTATGACCCAAATTATCAAATCAGGATCAATTCACGTATTTTGACCAAGACACAAACCCTAAGTCAGTAAAAAATAAATATTATAAAAATAAAGTTTAAAAATTAAATATTATAAATTAAATTTTAAAAAGTATTATGTTTTGAAAATAAAAATTTACCAAAATAAAAAAAATATAATCATGGACATTTCTAATAGTATGGTCCAGATAGATAAATGCTTAAAAAATTGGCCACCAATTGCCAGTTTGAAAAATAATGAACATTTCTAATAGTATGGTCCAGATAGATAAATGCTTAAAAAATATTATGTTTTGAAAATACAAACTTACCAAAATAAAATAATATAATCATGGACATTTCTAATAGTATGGTCCAGATAGAAAAATGCTTAAAAAATTGGTCACCAATGGCCAAAATGATCAAATCGGGCCAAAATTTAATAATATTGCCAAAATAAAAAATGCTTAAAAAATTGGTCCACCACTAGCCCAATTTATCTAATCTGGCCCAAATCTAATATTAAATTTATTCTTACAAAAATAATTTATTTGTTCTCATCAATAATTAGTTAAATAATACTAATAATTTTTGTATTAGTTATTACTCTCTGACCCAAAGTAATTGTTATTTTTTTTTCTTTTTGACGAGTTTAAAAAAAAGTATATTTTAATTTTCAAGTATCGTAGTTTATTTCAACTTGAAGAAAATACAACTATATTATTATTAATTTTTTGCACAAAAACTACAATACTTCCTTATATTCTCTACGACAGTTACACAAACAATTCACTCTTCAGCAAATGTTGATTATGGCACAAAGTAATCATCAGGATATTAGGTATATATTTTTATTTTTATTTTTTGATGGGAGGAATGCGATTTCATCATTTTTTTAATTTGTGTACTGTCACCGTGCCAATGTAATCATACTAAGTCAAAAGGATAGTGGGTTACATAAAAGAGTGTGAGGGGCCTGAGGGAAAAGAAGAAAGTGGGTGGGGTTGGAATTATGTAAGGGACCATCAATATTGTTGTTCTTGCAATCAAATGAAAATTTAAACATTTTAATAGATTTGTTTTTGTTTTTTCTTTTTTATGATGTTTTGATTATTTACAATGTAATCATAGATACTAAACTAAATGCATTTGGGGGTTATGATCTCAATCACGCATTATTTATGTTGTACTGTCACCGTGCCATTGGCACGGGTAGAGTAGTACTAGTCTTTAACAATGAAGCTTCATTCCCATCACTCTCTCCTCCACGTCATCAGTTATTAAAAGCACAACTCCAAACAATTTTATCTCCATTCATGACAAAAGTCATTAATTTCTCTCTCCTATTTTTTTATTAATAATTGTAGTTTTTTCAATATTCTTTTATTTTTATTATTTTTTATATGTTAATTGCAATTTTTGTAAAAAAAAAAATTAATAATTTCAAAAATATGACACGTGTCACTCGCTAATTGGTCTAAACTAAAAAAAAATAAAATGAAACACGCCGTGAAGCACGGCATCTGCCAACTCCAAATTGTTAAAAGTCATTCATGACTTTTCATGACTTCATGGTTGGGGAGTGGCACAAATGCCACGGAGGACATGCCATGACGTTAAGTCATGGCTGCAGGTGACCTTAATTGTCATACATATAATCTCTTAACGAAAAAGTTTTAAGAGGCAATTAAGAGGTGAAAAATGAAAAACAAACACCACCTATGTGTGTTTTAAGTCGTTTGACGAATTACCATCTCGATTAGACCTGGCAATCGGGTTGGGTTGGGTTGAGTCGGATTGAAGCGGGTAACGGGTTGGGACGAGTAATGTCTGTTACAACTCATTTAACATACGTGTCAAATGAGGCGGGTGAACTCGGATAACCCGATAAGCTCAACTCTTTTTTTTTTTACCCGCCGGGGGGGAGGGGAGGTGGGGTGGATGGTTGTTAAAAATAAATCTAAAATGATTAAATTTTTTATTGATCCGACGGGGGTTATGGTGGGGGGGGATTGTTAAAAAAAATCTAAAATGATTTTTTATTTTTTTTTATCCAACGGGGGTGGGAGGGGGGCAGAGGGTTGTTAAAAATAAATCTAAAATGATTTAAAAAAAATTATGGGGTTTTTTTTTTTTTTGTGGTGGTGAGTGGAGTTGGGGGTTGTTAAAACTAAATTTAAAATGATTAATTTTTTTTATCCGTTGGGGGTGGGGGGTAGGGGTGGGGGGTAGGTGGTGGTGGTGGTGAGTGGGGTGGGGGTGGTGAGTGTGGTAGGGGTGGGGTGGGGTGGGGGTAGTAAGGGGAAGAGAGAATTGTAAAATCTAATTTTAATATAAATAATTTTTTTTTTATGAGGGAAGGGTGTAGGGGGGGTTGATGTGGGGTGGGTAACTTCTAATTGACGGGTTATAACGGGTTCATGAGTTAAACCTAGCTTAACCCGCAAAATCTGATGGGTTCGTTACAACCCGTTATATTAAATGAGTTGAGTTGGGTAATTAGCGGGGTGAGATGAGTGGGTTAACAAGTAAATGGGTAAAATTGACATGCCTAATCTTGATACTATACTAGTCGATGGTGCATAAATGGCCCCCCATACTTCGATAAAGTCCACGAATAGTCCCCGTACTTAGGCTTCAATCATGGATGATACAAACAACATTTTCTTTGCATCATCCATCCTTCCGTTAGATAGGGCAACCAACAAAATAACGGAAAAACGAAGTCGACAATTGCACGAAACAGAAGTGTGCATATAATTGACTAGAATAAGCCCGTGTCCGAGGACACGTTATTTTTTATTTTTATTTTTTTTAATTAAGCCCGTGTTCGAGGACACATTTTTTTTTTCTTTAATTTAAAAAAAAAAAAATTAAGGGCAAAATGGGAAAAGGACAAATGTATGAGGGCAAAATGGAAATTTCGAGACTTGCTACTGTTCAAACAACTGTAGCAAAGACAATCCCTCATTTATACTATAGATACTCCGTATTATAATTTGACAGAAACGCGTCCCACGGATACTAAATAAATCAGGATTCCTGCATGAGACACTCCATTTCTAAGTCACAACAATGTCAATAGAACAATTCCACCTATAAAGTTGCCACAATGGCAGAAAGGAACTGAAATAACACCAGAAAAGCAAACTATCCCTATAATTAAATCTGAAATATCTTCATAATTAGAAAATTTTGGTACTTGTAAGTTATAGGTGTAGATGATTTTGGTAAGTTACAACACAATACAAGATTGGTGCGTAAAACCAACATCAATATGCTAGTAGGTGGGGAAGCTCGGATCCACATCGTGTGCCCATGATTCTATTCCCCCTATAATATCCTTTGCCGAAGTAAAACCCATCTTGTGGAGGCACTGAACAGCTCTCTGTGAATCGTTACCCCTTCTGCAAACTACATATAAACCGGCATCTGAATTACCATTTTGCCCTTGCTCTTCCTTTAAAGCATCAGTGATCTCGGGTACTCTATTCTCTAAACTTGAAAGAGGAATGTTCGTTGACTTTGGAAGTGAAACAATCTTGTAATGGTGAGATGGGCGGACGTCAATCAATATGTGTGCCTCTCCACTTTTAACTATTTTGCTGTACTCCTTGCTGCTTATTCTTGAGTCTGCTGGTAGAAGCTTTAACTTCAATGGAGCCTGAAAACCATTGAAAATGCCCCCAACTTAATAAAGGAAGAGATATCCTAAACTGTTGCTATTGGTAAAAACTAAAAACTTATAATGCAAATTGATACTCCCTCCGTGATGTTCCCATTTGCCATTTTTGTTAGTCCCAAGAAGATATTCCCATTTCCATAGTTATTAAGTTTAAATTATTGAACTTTTAAAATTGCCAACCAAGGAAGAAGAGGGAGAGAGGAACGGATGAGAGCCAACCAAGGAAGGAGAAATGAAGTACGGACTAATAAACAAACCTCATTAAGGTTAGTGATTGAAATGAAAATAAGTTGTTAAAATGTTTGAATATCATTAAGGGACCGGGGAGAGTATGTTTTAAGCTGCTAGACATGTTAGTAGCAAGCTATTGGACTCTGTTGTTCCCAACCGGAAAAGTTGGCAGTTTGATTGGCATTGCGAGTGAAATAACAAATATGTTCCGAGTCTTCTGACGTCACAGACTCACAGTGTTAGCTTTTCTGGAAAAAAAAAAGGGTCAAACATTCCTTGTCTAATAGTTCTAAATAAAGCCAAAGGATATGAGCAGAAAAATTGTCTTTATAAGTTGTGGGAAGCAGTTCTTTCTATCATCACTAAAATGGATATAACATTAGTGAAAATCTAATAAAGATAACCAATGAGAAGACGGAAAATAAGATTAGCTTCAAGTATGCCATCACAGACCCAAGTTCTTAACAGATGACCACCTTAATCCCTCCAACAATACTCCCTTCGTCCCAAAATAAATGTCGCACTTTTATTTATGTTACAAAGGAACTTTGAGCAATAATTTTAGGTTAATTTGATTATCCTAATGAAAATTTAAAAATTGTTGTTGATAGTATTTATAATGGTGTATCAATAACAAGTTTTATATATTTATTAGGATGACTAAATTAACCTAAAATTATTGCTAAAAGTTCTTTCGTACTAATATTAAATTCTGGGACACAGGGAGTATGCATCAATGCTAGAGTGCATGTCGCATCACATAGCACCAAGTGTGTGCAAAAAGGTTTACCTCTCAAAAGCGAGGCAAGCCACAAAGAAAAAGCGCAATGAAATATAGTGGAGAAAATAAAATTAGGTCCCCTATATGAGGTAAAGGACAAAAACATAGGTGAAAAAACTGGAGATGTAAAAGAGACGAAGCATCTGCTGCTTAATAGTGGAGATAACTCTCAAGCATTCTGTTATATGGCATAAATGCATACCGTGGAAAGTAGCGACTGAGTGAAACTCTCATAGTCAAAATGTTGAAATTTCTCTTGGGTTATTGCAGTTTCTCCACAAGCTTCACACTGTAGTGACCTTCCTCTGAGTTTGACCTAAGCAATGAGATATTATGAGATCGAAATGTTCAGAGTGGGATCAATACCAAAGGCATGCAACATAAGGAAAGGAACAAGCCAACAACAAAATTAATTCCTTTTTAATATATGGTTTCTTATTCAGCCAATTAGGAGAATACATTCAACAAAATATTAGCATGCTGAGCAACAAAGTTTAGAGTAGCCATTGAGATTTGGTTTTATCAAGCTATATGGAAAAAAAAATAGGGACCATATATTATAGACTAGCAGTAGCAGAACATTCTGGTGAAACAGCGATAAGAGTTGGATTATATTAGATTGAAATTTAGTATAGGCTCTCAACATATTTTAGTGCAGACCTCAAATTACCACCAATCTTGATATCTACGTCATCTCTTTCACTCATGAACATGTCTACCATCTAAGAAACTTAAGGTTCTTAAGCTACGGGACACCAAGGCTCCAGCCAAAGCAAAAGCAAATGTAAAAATTAAGCAACAATGGTACAAATAAGTAATTGTCCAGGCAAAAGAAACACCCTGAAGTTAATTCACCTTTCTTACTTTGACACTTAAATCCAAGCTTAATGTAAGGACGTTTGACTATTAATACTGAAAACAAGCAACTCAGATTTTCATGAAAATGGCCTATTGCGGCATGCATAACATTCCTGAGACTTACCTTCAAAATAATTATCGTAAGTGGAACAAAAAAACTTACTGTGCGTATACGGGCTGATAATGCATCAAAAAGAAGCATCCTTTGCGATAGCGGTTCACCAACTAAGCTTGCTAGCTTAATAGCCTCCAGGGCTTGAAGACAGCCGATGACACCAGGAACTATAAATTGAATAGTGACAAAAAAGACAAGTGTACAAACTATTATCAACTGAAAGGGCATAATACATAACTAAAAGGGAAGTTTAAGAGTTTTGGCACACTCAATATGTTCGTATAGGTGCTCACTTATTATCCATTCTGCCTCATCATATATCTATGCAGATCACTTATCAAACCGATGTACTCCCTCTGTCCCATGTAAGATTTCACTTTTGCCATATTGGGCGTCCCATATAAGATTTCACTTTCCTAAAATGGCAAAGAATCTTTACTATTCCTCCCATTCATTCTCTCTCCCACTTTACTTTTATACTCACAACACCAATCAACTTACTATTCCCTACTCCACCTTCTCTCTCCTACCTCACTTTTCATACTCACAACACTAACACCACTTGCACATTTTCTTAATTCCCGTGCAAAACCCATTTGTGAAATCTTATATGGGACGGAGGGAGTACAATATACAAATTTAATAGCTTACCTACACCAAGAACTCCACTATCAGAGCATCTTTGACATGCTGATGTGGGTGGGGGAGTTGGAAAGAGGCAACGATAACAAGGGCCACCATTGTAATTGTAAACTGTGAGCTACACAAGAAAGTGCATAAGCAAATGTGAGAAGACCTTAAACATTTTAATGAGCGGTGGACTCTAGAATCAAACTCCATATTATCTATGAAATCAGAGACTAGTAAATGGCCACTACATATATGGTACCTGTCCTTCCAAGCCCACTGCAGCACCTGATACAAGAGGCTGCATGAAGAAACATGTTGCAAGACAAAGATTAACTTGACAGGAACATTAGCATGGGTTTCATTCCGAACATGGGTAAGATCATAAGATATGAATTTCATATGATTACATGCCACATTTGAGTAATATGACTTATATATGATAAGTAAACTATAAATTATGCTACTCGAGATTTTTTAAGCTTCATACAGTTTGCCACTTCTTTCTCTCTCTCTCTCTCTCTCTCTCTCTCTCTCTCTCTCTCTCTCTCTCTCTCTCTCTCTCTCTCTATATATATATATATATATATATATATATATATATATATATATATATATATATAACATTTCTTTAGTTGTACTACTAATGGATACACAAAAGTTTCTCTCTCTCTTTCTCTCTTCCTTTTCCCAACAATATCTCTGATAAAACATAAAGATATCTATAAAAACACCTCACCTTTCCCAGCACAACACAGCAATCACTGATCATGTAACGACTAGGAGCATTATCTGTCGCATCTATTACTATGTCATATCTAAGATACTAGTAGTCAAGGGAATTACAACATAAGTCATGAGCCAAAAAGAATAGATTTAAGAAGGAAAAATATAAGCGATAAACAAAAGATCAGTTATAGGATTTCATAATATAGGATACTTGCTCAAAATCCCCAAAGCATTAGATGCACGTAAAGCTTCTTTGTGCTCCACTATCTGTGTGGTGGAATTAATCCTGAAGCACAAATTCAAGTGAGATGGAGGTGAATAACTAGCATCCCCGTAGTCCCATAGGTAACTCAGCATTACAAAAGAATAAATTTATCTTTCAGATGAAGACTGTTGGATAGAATAAAAAATGTACATTAAAAAAATTTGATTTTTTTTGGATATGATCAAGAAAGAAAACATACGAGCGACAAGCTGCAGCAGCAGATTCAACTTTTGCTTTGCCGATATATGCTTCACTGTGGATGATCTGAAATTCATTCAAGGACATTAGGCTATGAAGATGCAACTTGATTACATACTTAAAAGAGCAAATTAAGAAGCAGGTTCAAGAATCAGAATGCCCAATGGTTGAACATTACTAAATGCAGAATATCTAAAAATGCACTGAAAATGAGAGTTACTTTCTTCTGGTTTAGAAGCGTTGGCAAAAGCAATTGAGGAATATACAAGTCAAATAACAACTACAGCACACCCACACTGGTTATCAAGCTGAGAGCTAGAGCAGGACATCATAGGTTTATAGAGTCTGATAGAAATGGAGGAAATACATTTGGCTTGTAGTTTGTTTTAGAAATCCATTGAACCAAGACATATATATAGAGAGAGAAGTTATGCGCTGCACCTGCCTATGCAGATTGTTAAGCTCAACAACATCATGGTCCACAATTCCTAATCGACCTGTTAATATTGTTAACAGAGAAATAGTTAGTACTAAAGAGAGGAACGGTGCAAGTGAGTAGTACGATATCTACAAATCCATTTAATACTGCTCATCCATTTCAGTGACCATGGGGGATTGTATGATTATAATTGTACACAAGATATTAAACTGACAACTTGTTAAGCTAAATGGTAACATTGCACTTCTATATCCACTTCATCCAGAAAGCATGGTCCACCATTCTTAGCTGGAAACCAACCAAAAATCATGGCCTCTAAAAAGGTACCCTATTCATATTGAGGAAAGCAACCACCATCGAAATATCTGGTAGAAGTGTAGAACACTGATGACGCCTTATATAGTTTGACATCAATATCGAAAATTCTAAATTTAGACATAGTGAAGAGGAAGCAGTACTGAATCTTTCACATAATAAGAAAAATTGGGGCTACAGAGCAGAAACATTACCAACGCCACAAGCTGCGAGATATAAGAGAGCAGGTGAGCCCAAACCTCCAGCTCCAATGACCAAAATTGAAGACTTCAAGAGATTTGCCTGCCCTATAGCCAACCAAGAAAATGAAAAGTAAAAAGTCATATTGTTTAAAGTTTAAACAAAACAGCCTTGTTACATCAAAATGCATACTATGCAGCTTAAGACATTCTGGAGTAATCAGCTTCTCTCTTTTCATTTCTATATTTGGAAGCACAATAGTAGCCAAAACATCTTTTTGCCTGCCTTCCAGTAAAACTTATTATTCAACCTTCCTTATTCAAAACAGTGACAAAAGCACCACTATAATTTTAGTCTGCCCTACCTCTACTAGTAATAAAAATTCATGCAATAATCTAATCCAAAATTTAGTTTATTCAAGGATTAATGCTTAAAATTTGCAAAGCAAACCCCAAAAAGGAAGGAACAAAGGATCCAAAATCATATGAGAATCATATGTGAATGTCATATGTAATTATTCCTCAACTTATACACATAATTAAAAACATATATTTACACTTCAATAATTCTGTTCTGCTCTTCCCACTACAAGTTAAAATCCATTGCCGCCAAATTTTACTTCACTCAATTAACAATGCTCAAAATTCACCATTTTGCTCTGTCAAATAACATAAATTCTCCTAGCAAATGATTAACAAAGTCAAGAGCTAGCCAATTACAAGGAAATCCGAGGCTGCAACCAACAAACGAACGCACGCAGGTAGATATCAATATAAACAAACACAAACAAGCAAACTCAGTACGGGTGCAAACCTTGAACACCAAAAGACGGAAGCAAGAGTTGACGACTGTATCTATATATATCATCAGGAGACAGGCCATGACCGAAACCGTAATCTCCGTTCGGTAACGACGGACATAAGCCATTGGAATTGAGTGAATTTTCCTTCGATTGAACTTGTCGGAGCTGAAATTCCAGAGTCGATATACGTTGCTCGATTTCCGTTTTCGAAGCTTTCAACGACTCGATTTCATTGAGTAGTCGGGAAGCTTCGTCGCATCCGTTGGACGCCATATCGGATGGGAAAGCAATTCGGTTGCCGGAGTCGGAGGTTCAAACGCCGAGGAGTTAATAAACCCTAATAAACTGTTGTCAAGTGAGTGGCGGGTTGCTGAACTGGACGCGGGGGAGGGTTATACGGTCAAGTCAACTAAAAAATTGTTGCATGGTTAAAGAAAATGAGTTGGTCTTATAAAAAATTAGTTTTTTCTTAAGATAAGAAAAAACGTGTTTTTAAAATAAACGGTGGCAATTTTGTAATTACTAACAATCATGTTCAAAATAAACGGTGGTATTTTTGTAATTATTGGTTTCTCCGTTTATGCCAGTGTCTGTTTAACAAACTGCCAGTGTGATAAAGTGCCAGTACATGTATCACAAAATGCCAGTGAAAAAGTGTCAGTACCAATTTAACAAAGTGCCAGTATAAACTGGCACTGACACTTTGTTAAACTGGCACTGACACTTTTATACGGGCACTTTTATATACATGAACTGACACTCTTCACACTGGCACTCTGTTACACTAACACTGGTACTTTGTTACACTAATATTTTTGCTGGCTCTCAAAAATACAAGCACTGGCATTCAAAAAAACATGAACTGGCATTCAAAATCACGTACACTGGCACTCAATTACACATACACTGGCACTCAAAAAACACTGGTACTCATTTTTGCTGACATTCAAAAAAACATGGACTGGCATTCCATAAAACATGGACTGGCACTCAATAAAACAAACACTGGCATTAGTATACACTAGAACTGGCACATCAAATCCCCCAGCAACCCCTTTGCACTGGCACTCCTAAATACATAAACCGGCACTAAAAAAAAACAAACACTGGCATTAGTTTACACTATAACTGGCACATCAAATCCCCAGTCCATAAACATGTCTGTTAACTCAATCGGCAACAACAATTAACACACAAAGCCAAGAAAAACATCGTCATAATCAACAAATCGATTCGCATTTGTACACCACATACTCCTGTGGATTTCAGAACGAGCTCCATGACTGATTCCGCCTCCGGATTGTTGCCGTTGCCGCGGTATTACAGTCTTCGCCGGTAGTATTGGTCTCTGTTGTCGGAGCTTGCGTTGAATTTGATTCGTACGATCTGAAATCCGTTGAATTTGATTCGTCCTCAACCTCCATTAACAAAAAACTGTTTAGGCGATTTAGGGGATTGGGTCGCGGTGGTGAACGGTTTTGGAACAGGGGCGTTGTTTGGTGAAGGTCGCCGATTTTGGGAGAGCTCGAAGATGAGAGAGAGAGAACACGGTGAGGCGATTATGGAATGATTAGTTTGTTGTTTGGTTGGGAGGTGATTTAGGGAAGAAGCGCCGGTGAGGAATTTGGTGAGGAAGACGACCGGGGAAGGGGCTCTCTGTTCTATTATTTGCGTATAGTGAGAGAGAGAGAAGAGTGTTTGCGTTTAGTGAGTGAAAGTGAGAGAGTTATTTAAAACACGTTTTTTTTGATAAGTTAACAAAAAATGCGTTTTTTATAAGTTTTTGGCAAAGAAAATAAAGTGAAATAAAATAAAATGTGTTTAGTGAAGAGTTGGTCTTATAAAAAATGCGCTTTTTCTAAACTTAAGAAAAAATCATTTCTACATTGGCACTTAATAATATATGCACTGACACTTTTCATACTGACACTTTATTATACTAACACTGACACTTTATTACACATGTACCGGCACTTTTTATACTGACACTTAATATACATGCACCGACACTCTTCACACTGACACTCTTTTACACTAACACCGACACTTTGTTACATATGCACTGACACTTTTTTTACATTGGGGGCGATCGCGCCCATCCTTGGGGCGATCGCGCGGTGTCGTTCTGTGGAGATGGGGCTATCGCACCCTAGGGCGTGCACTGACACTCTCACACTGACACTCTTTTACACATGCACTGACACTTTGTTACACATGCACTGACACTTTTTTACACTGGCACCAGCAGGAGAAACAAAACAAGTTTTTTTCTAAAGCTTAAGAAAAAACACGTTTTTTGTAAGATTTTGGCGTTTAGTGAGGACAAAAATTGTCAAAGAGTTTAGATGGATTGATACACCTTGTGAATTAAAATTGTCAAAACCTTGGGAAAAAAAAAAACAATTTTCCTAAAAAATAAAATAAAATTGGGTGTTGACATTTTTGTAAATAACCAGAGCTCTTATTAATACATCCTGACACTCTCTAAAACTACATCTGAATCTGATGCTCGTTAACACTATATTGGACATTCTTTAAAACTAACAATGGCAGTCAGAAGCACCACGATTGGGTTTTCACATTAGCACTGGCACATTTTAACAGTTTAACACAAACTGGCAATCACCCGATTTGATTCCGATCCATTTTTAAAAATTGGGAATTTGCCCCATAAGTTTCTTTTGGAACAAATCACTTCCCACTAAGTTTCTCATTGTATTAAAATGACCCATAAGTTCTCATGTTGTATTATGTATAATACAACATTTAGTTATGCAGTAGTTTAAAATCATAATACTGCATCCGCACCACCGCCTTCGCCACAGCCCAGCTCCGCCGCCGCCGTCTGCTATCGCCGCATGCCGGATTCCGGTCAATTTTCGCCGGTATTCGGTCAATTTTCACCGGAATACGGCAATTTTGGCCGAAATCCGGCCGCCGGTCGCCGGAGGTCGGAATCTGGTCGCCGGTCCATGGGCTTCGGACTTTGGTCACGGCGGCGCCGAATGCAAGATATGGCCTTAATTGATGTTATATTTTCGAAACATAATACAACATCATAATACAACATCATAAAAGGAACTTATTGAGCATAGATTTAAAAAAAAAAAAGAACTTATGGGGCAATGACCCTAAAAAATTTGTATGCATTAAAAAAACTAATATTTCCAGAAACCAACTACTCCCTCCGTCCCACGTTAGTTGAGACTAACTTTTTGGGCACACCAATTAAGGAAAAGTAAGTGAGAGAAAAAGCGAAAGAAAATGTTGTGAGTATGAAGAATTAAATAGGAGAGAAAATGAGTGGGAGGAATAGTTAGGAGAGAGAATGTTGTGAGTGTAAAAGTGAAATAGGAGAGAGAATGAGTGGGGTAAATAGTGAAGATTCCTTTGCCATTTTGGACAGTCTCAACTAACGTGGGACGGCCCAAAAGGGAAAGAAGTCTCAACTAACGTGGGACGGACGTGGGACGGAGGGAGTATTTAAATTTATATACATAATTTAATTTAATATTATAACTTACAAATCTATTTACATATTTTTTTGTACGATAAAAGTAAATGATTTACTAGTTTATATATTGACAATATCATAGTAGAATTGCACTAAAAGTGCTTTCTTATTTATAATTATAAGCTTGAAAATTCCAAACCCCTGTGCACTACCGTTCAGAAAGGTGAGAAAGCAGTAATACAGTATATAACCAACTTGCCACCCTCTATCATCACTAGATGGAAAATAAAGCCACAAGAATTTGAAAGGAAACAACCTAGCTAATCTACTCATCGATCCAACCTGCCGAGTTCTGAGCAAAAGGCTGACGAATGGCCAGAGCAAACCCCGACGGTGTGCATTGACCTTCAGGTCCAGAAACCGGAGGAGAATTATAGACCACACGAGTACTAGGTGTAGTAAGTGGCTCGAACCCTGAGGTTGACCTCATCCTCCCATGGTTCAACTCGTCCAGTCTAGGGGCATAACGGTCCATTGTTGGTGTGTCTACGGACTCTGCAGCCTTAACCAGATGCCTGTGCCAAGATGGAGTAGGAAATCCGGGAGTATGGCCCACTTGTTCCGGTTTCTCCTTTACTGGGATTGGAATTAAGCTATCAAACTCATGATCGCCCTTTGAACTATTACACACAGTTACTGCTAGGTGATTCTCCAGATTTTCTTGTATGTCTGATAAATGGCCATGTTGATGAGCGATTTCCCTATGATGAGGGCTCCAATCCCCACGGCTCCAAAGATAGAGTGGTGGTGGGGTCACATTCCATTGTTCTATTCTTTCGCCGTTTACATCAACTGACCCAGGCAGATAAAATGACTGAAAGTGTGAAGAAAATATCAATTTAGGCAACCAAGAGAAACTAATCTCACAAATAACAATTAGTCTCTTTCAGACTAGATTATTTGAAAAGAAAAAAAAATCAACTTACTTTGCCAGAAAGCATCTCATCATCCCTCCAAATCAGGTCATAGTAAGTATTTCCTTTATCTAACCTGGTTATGGGTAGAAGATGTGTGAAAGGTACGGGGAAAAAAAATTGACAATCCAAGGAACAATGCTAGGGGCACAAAAAATCGCACAAAATCTTGGCCACAAACACAGTTGGCAATCAGTGACTGGATGTTTAATTAATGAGTAATGGGGCCCACAAACATAACATCCAATTAACTATTGCCAGTCATGTTTGTGACCAAATTTTTTCAAGACTTTTTTTTGTGATTCTAGTATTACTCAAAGCGAAGAATTTAAGTAACTACCTTTTTGTTTCTGGGGGAGCAATAATGACAAGTAACTTTGGTTTGAATTTAAGTGCATGGTTTATAAGCTCGTTTGCAAGGGAGTTATTGACTCCAAAAGGAGGATTTAATCCCATTATCTGGTCATGAATAAACATATAATTGGTGAGGCAACTCAGAATACAACCGAAAACTGAGTGTTGGAAGGAAGAGAGAAAGTGTTCCAAACCAGTTGAGATCCGAGCGGGAGTTCGTTTGTCTCCACTGTCATCCAATCCCGCTGCTCAAAGTTGAAGGCATTCTGCAGTTAAAGATTAAAAAGCTTCCAATTATTGCGGGGAAACTTGCAACCAATACCATTTAACTTCTAACCAACTCACACAAAGTCTCTGCTTGTAAGTATGAAGTAGTTGTACGTAATGATAATGTTCAGATTACACAACCTACAGCCCACTCATAAAACAGCTACTACCTCTGTCCCAAAATGAATGTCCAGGACCAAAATAAATTCAAATTTGCTCTTGATCAAGAGCAAATTTGTTTTTTCTTTTCATTTTGGGACGGAGGGAGTATTTCTGAAAAGGAATTATCAGCATCAAGACAAGCTCTTCACAAGTATGGAGAAATAAATCTAAAGGGGTCTCTAGATCTCCGAATCATCAACCGAAGTTATAGGAACAATACATGGAAACACGTTATACAGACTGTTGACTTCATTGGGAAATACTGTCCCATAAATAATAAAGATTTTACCATTTGTCATTTTTGTTTGTCTCAAAAAATAGTCTCATTTCCAAAAATCATTGAACTTCCATTATATAATTGCCAACCAAGAAGAGGAAGAGAGGAGAGAATGAACATCAACCAAGGAAGAAGAGGAAGTAATGAAGTAATAAGTAAACCTCATTAAGGCTAGTAATGGAAATGAAAATAGGTTGTTAAAATGTTTGAACAGTCAAATGGGACTATCATTATGGGACGGAGGGAATACTTGAGACTAACCCCTGAATTCCTATTTGAAAAAAGTCAGTTAGCTCATCTAAGACATCTATCACCACAATCTCATCGAGCAATGGAGGACAACCGTCCTTCTCTAAATACTCCCTCCGTCCCAACATTTTATAGACTTTTGCCAAATGCACGGGAATTAAGGAGGAAATATTATATTGAAAGTGTTGTGAGTGTGAAAATAAAATAGGAGAGAGAATGAGTGGAGAGAATAGTAAATTATAATGGTGATGTGAGTATTAAAATAATAAAGGAGAGAGAATGAGTGGAGGGAATAGTAAAGATTCCTTTCCATTTTTGGAAAGTTATATATTTTTGTGGGACGCCCAAAATAGAAAGTTTATATATTATTGTGGGACGGAGGGAGTAATTCACTATAAGAGCTTCTATTTTGAAAAGGTGTCAGAAATTTGACTCACAAATCACAACAGGAACCTAGGGTTTTGCACTCTAAGAATCATGAATTTAAATTAAAAACAATTTAACTTTTTTAAGATTTCAAATATATCAGTTAAATTGTACTCTCAAAAAGTGGGACAAGGAACTTCTTTCATAAAAATGAACCATCTAAGACATTTGATAAACAGATAAAAGGATAAACCCAGAGTACAAAGCTGAAACACTGCAGAATCGAGAAAATGTATGTTCTTTTATCTAGATATATTACTTCCCAATAAGTTGTTCCCATCGTTAAATCCCCCACATGTCTGGAGTCAGATTAACGCAATTATACCAGTATGCCAAGGCTTGTCACTTATGCCTATAAAAGCATAATGATGAAGAATAATAGACAATCACAATAGAGTAACACTCTTAAACAAGCATTTTAACAGGTTTCACACTTAGATACCAATCCTGAATCACAAAGAATATTTTTCTATTAAAAGTTCTTTCCTAAGACTCAACTCGGCAGAGAGAAAAGAGCATGCTAAGCTCTGCTTTCCATCTAAGACTTCATTTACTCCAAAATTCAATAAGAAAATCACGACATGAAAACTAACATATGCTGTATTTGATGATGTCACAGAAATAACTTTACACGGGAAAAAAGTCTGCGAGGTATAATGCAATGTAACAGAACTACCAATCCAAGATTAGGGCTTTCATTTACATCCAAAAAGATAAGGCTCTACCCATATATTAAAGTACTCAATAATCCAAAATTAACTACGAGGAATCACCTTTGCTGGAAAAACATCATAATTTTTGTAGTAGCACTTCTTCCCCATCTTTTCAAGCTTTGTTTTCATGAGGCAGCTGAAATCATTAGCACCACAGCAGAAATCCACTATCTGTGAAGAGAAACCAGAACAATAAGGAAATGAAGTTCAATTAAACTTATAAAATAACTCAATTACATTTTTTCAAAAGTAACTGAATTTAGTTTCATCTACATGATATGCGGTATAAAACCATCAAATATAAATTTCATCTAAATGATATTCTCATTAGAAGTACACGAACTTCTAATGAGAATATTTAATGTGCATAAGTTCAGACAGACTCGCAGAAAAACAAGCTGACGGTGTCAAATGTCTCACCATGTCACCCTCTTGAACATACCAGTGCAGCAGATTCACAATCTGCACAAAACATAACATACATTTAGCATTCTAATGTACTCCCTGCAAGCTTTTCCATTTGTAAATTACACAGAACAGACACAAAAATAAAATAAATGAATAAAAAATAACGTTGTTCCTGATCAGAAAACCAAACCAAAAACTCCAAGTATGAGATAAGAAGTTGTGTAGAAAACTATCAACAACTGTATGCATAGTTTATCTTGAGACAAGTATGAATCTCATCAAACCTCTTCCAGCTTCTCTTCCTTTGTAAAATGGCGACCGTAAGATGTATACCGCGGACCATGCAGAAATGGAGCAAGATACACTTTGAGCTTGTTCTACACCAATATAGCCACAACATGAAGACAAAAGTTTTGAAGTTATGGACATAAAATTTGCCATGAGAAAGATATGGCACGACTAAAAACCTACAAGCTATAATCGAGTGAAATAAATAAAATGACAACAGATTATTTTCAATTCGAATCAACTCACCATCACAATAGAAATCCGTAACCAAGTTCATCTACTAAGAGTCTAGAACTATAGGTTTGAACAATTAGGAAAATACACTCCTACACTAACAAAGATGATTGATAAGGCGTCAAAGATTCCTCAAGGAGAAGACTGAAGTACAACTCCCTGTCTCAAAAAGAGAGATACGCTTTGTCTAATTCGCAAATTAAGAAAATAGTTGGCAATTCATCAACAATTCAACAGATTCTAGTGAAGCAGCTAAATTGACTCTTGAAATTAAGCCCATTTGCTCCACCAATAACATGGCCCTTAGGAAATATCCATAACATCTTCAAGTTGATTTCTAACCCCAAAATGACCCCCATAAGATCTATCTTGCTTTAATTGGTATATTTTGTTCTTCTCAATTTTTTATTTGGTATAGTACAATAGCGCTCCACTGCTCCCACTTCATCATGTAATCTACACTCACATGTAAATATCTCATCGATAAGCACGTGAAGCCACCGACTTACACCTGAAATTAATTGTTCTTATGATCGATATGGTGGTCATACCCCAAAACCAGTGTTCGCCTTCCTGAGAGATTGATACACTCATACACCACACCATGAAGAAGTACCATTCACCTAAACATGAAGTGAGTTGGTGTATGAGAGATCCACTCAATAACCCAATCTGCAGGACATTCATATGCGCGTGTGTAAACAAGATAAATAAGACCATCACCTTAGATTTACCGACTGTCATACACCCTAAACTTCCAATAAAGTCTTTAGCTACCTACTGTTAAATATTAGCTTGTGTAAGATGAAATGCAGGCATTCTCTTAGGTCTACTCAGCTCCACTTATCCTTGAATGATGGCATGTTCAAATAGAAATGAGAAGAGGCAAGTCCTCATATGCACATAACACTACAGAATGTAAACAAGGACCCTGCAAGCCCCTGCTAAAAAATATAATCCATTTAAAAGACTTGCTTCAAGGAAAACAAGCTTCACCAAACTCCACAAAAGATTCTTTCACCGTACCATCCACCAGAAAAGGAATCCTAAAGAAGACCACTTTTCAGTTTTCACACAGAGTAAGATGCTTCGTCTCCATAGTAAAATTGCATAAATGGTATCAGAGATTTGACAAACCAGAAGAATAAAAGAGCAAAATATCCGAGACTAACTCATCTTGAGTTTATTGATTTCACAACTGTAAGGACAAGGATAAATAACCATCAAGATGACAAACACCGGATCAAACTTGATAAATACCTTCCACACATTTATCTGCTTGAGAAGCTCAGGCCCACAAACTGCTTTTGCATTCTCAATACTGAATCCTTGTTCTAATATCTGTAAAGCTTCGTGAAGAGCCTACAAACATCAAAAAAAAATTAAAATGAAACTTGAATTAGAGTATGGATTTCATCTGTACCAACTTTATTTATAGCTGTGAAGCATGTTACAAAGAAAGGACATACCTCAATAGACAATTCCACTTTTCCCAAGGTAATGGATTTGACCTCAGCACTCCTTGACGAGCATGAGTGAGTCTTTGGAACTTTCTGAGAATACAATGTAATAATATCTCCCAACGTGACGGAGGAAGCAGCATCCCGCGTGATACCTATTATCCTGCAATTGAAGAATATGTAAAAAACAAAGTATCAGCCCAAATATGAATGAAAGATTCATTGCCAAGAACAACATAACCACTACCACAACATCCAGTTTAGCAGAATGGTGGGAAAATAATGATGAATTGGAACGATAACTAATGCATCACCTCCTTTGAGTATCAGCATCCAGAGGCGGTAAAGCACTGGTTTCATTCATAACATTCTCTTCTGTTTTGTTTTGCTTATGCTCATTAGTGTTATCGTCCATAATTTTAACTGGCTTGTTAACCTTTTCCGAGGGATTCTTATTCAAAGGGATCTGCACTGTATCAGGTACTTTTCGTTTCTTCGAGGATTCCTGATTTGACAGTATTCCTGGTCTCTTTTTGGATGAATTTCCATGTATGACTGCAAAAGACACATCATTGTCGACTTTCGGTGGTTCCACAAGAAGTCTCTCACCAGCTGAATCTTTGAAAGCTAGACATTTCTCCTTCGCTGCACGTTTTCCTCTGCTTTTCATCGACGGTGATGCCTGCCTGTTCTTATTCTCGCCAAAAATTGGGAATTTGATGTGATTTCTTCTCGGAGATTTATGTTTATTATCAATCTCATGTTTTCTGATAAGATAAATTAAAGTCAGATCACTTTCCAAAAGAGAGAGAGAGAGAGAGAGAGAGAGAGAGAGAGAGAGAGAGAGAGAGAGAGAGAGGCAAGAATCAAGCAATGAGGAACTTACAGGCAATATATCAATATACGATTATTGGGCAATAGATTTTCCCAAGATCTTACAAGTTTAACTGTCCTGGATAATGTGACCGAAGGATGAATCATGAATAAGTATGGTTCAAAAATCTAAATTATGTGAACGAAGGTAATCGAGAGAAAGGGATATCAGAATAAAGAATAAGGGATACCTGGGCAAGCATTTCCGGTGGTACGAGATTGGACAGCGCTGACATATAGCGAATCGCAACTCAGGATCTTCATGAACTTCTATTTCTCTGCATTTATCGCACTTGTGGGAAGGACAGGTAAAGGCCTCCCCAGAAAGAATCTTTTGCTCAAGCTCCTCCACTTCAGCATTGTTCTGACAATAAAGTTGTTTTGCTACACAATGTGCGTGGTAGAAACGCCCACAACCGCCAGCAGCACACCGAAAAACCTTGACAACATGCAAGAAAATTAAGTTGAGTTCATCCTATCCAGACCCAATCAGTGCTCACAAACACTGCCAAATATTTATTAATAAATACAGTATTTGAAATCGTTCAGTCAGCAGAGAGCCCTTTATCGCGACTATCCATATAGGTGATTATCAGAAATCACTAGCGTTAGGATGCAGCTACCACAAGGGCACATGGAGATATTTCTTTCATAAATGAAGCATGGTTCCGAGTTCTTCATATGCATGTTAGCAATGGGAAAAGAGGTATGCCCTAAATATCCAAGTCGAATTTAAAGAAGGGATGTAGATGACAACTGATATTTCAAAAATTTGAGGGAATGAGAGAGGTCAATTCATATATCAGAGTGAAAATGCAAAAAAATAAAATAAAAAAATGGAGATATTAAATCAAGCATCTTGGTTCATGTCATGATAATGTGACAAAGTTTTACATTGGCCCTCACATGCCTACCGCAACCCTCCTATTTCCCGTTTTCCCCAAAAATTCTTCTTTAGATTTTCTTCTTCGCTTTCGATTGGTTGTTTAAAAAAATATTTTTTTATTATAATTTTTTCCCACCTCTTTTCTTTGACTATTCCATATGACGGTTCATCTTAGCTGACCCCAAATCAATTCGGGACTAAGGCTTTGTTGTTATTGTTATTGTATTAGATTATGCATCTTACATAAAAGCAAATGGTTAGTTTTTATGCTTATCAAGTAAGACAATCTATTGAAGCTTCCGTCATTTTGAATTTATTCCTTTATATTTACTCTGCTCAAGTACCGTGGTTGAAAGCATTGGCAGACTTATAAGGCAGAGGAAGGGCAAGTGCCCAACCTCAAGTTTTGGGAAATTTTTATACAGGCATATACACCTCCGTCAAAAAAGGTAAAAAAAAGTTCGGCCATACCATTTTTGTCTGTCCAAAAAATAAGTCACACTTCTGAAATATGAAATAAGGGTAAAATATCAAAAAAAAATAATAAAAAAAAAAATCCCATATGCTTATACACATTTTCCAAGTGACATTATGTGATCTTTTTTTAATAGCTCCCGCTGCCAAACAGACTCTTACCGAAGTTAACTGAGACAGCAAATTTACTTTCTTACCCTCTTCAAAGTATCTAAGTACCCACCTAATCTACCTAACTAACCCAAAACCTAAAAAAGCATACTTCCCCCTCATCTGAACAATTCCCTCCGTTTCTCTTCTCGCTCTCTCTCCTCCCTCCATCTCCTCCCTCTTCGTCTACATTATTCCCCACCTCCATCCCATCAACACCCTCCTTTCTCATTTTTGTATCTCTTTCCTCCCTCTTTGCGTCACTTCTCCTCCTTCACATCCTATCCCCTCATCTCTCTCTCTCTCTACCATTTTTATTTATTTATTGTGGGCAATGCAGTGAATAGTTGTTGGTTTGCTGTTAATTTTTTCCCTGCATGATGGTAGTGGCGGGTGGTTGTCATTTTGGTGTGGCTATAGGAGTGACAGTTGGTGGTGGTGGTGGTGACGGCAATGGAGGGGTGGCAGATGGAATGGACGGGGTTTTGTTATTCTTCTAGAGGTTAAAGACAAGGGTAAACTGGTCATTTCAAATCATATTTATGTTGATATATATATTTTTCCCTTTTCTTTTTACTTTGCATTTTGACCTAACGGTGTAAGAATTTTCTTTGAGAGTGGCCTAGATGGGGATTATTTAAAAGAAAATAGGACCATATAGGGGCACTTGCTGAAAGATTTTGTTTGTCATTGTTGATTGTAGAATATCAGGATTTGCTGAAAGTGGTTTGGCATTTTGAGTACATAGTTCATTTGAGTCAAATTAAAAATCCATTTTGAAAAGTTCCAAATATGGCTTTATTGTCATAATACGAATTTCTGGTGGTTCAAATCCGTAATTTCATCTTTTATCTCCCTTCTCTTTTGCACCAAAAATGAATAAAGAATGGATGAATAATTACCAGACCCAACAATATAAGGAATACTACAAAGGAGGAGCAATAGCATGTTCCTCTACATAACTAAGACAATGCAAGCAAGATTATAGAAATGAACATCTTGGAAAAATCTTGACAACATGATTTCATATTGGAAGTATTCTCCAAACAATCGATCAAGTAGCATTAAATGTATTGACAGAAGTATTAGCTTACTCTGTATAATAGACAAAATCCCAAGTAACTTTATCAAGCTCAAAAGAGAAGAAGAAGAAGCCATGAGATATAGAATACTTGAACATTTTCAGCAGAAACCATACCTCAGCACCAGACGATATATCAGAAGATCCCAATTCTCCACAGACAAAGCACTGGTGTTGCTTATACAGACAATTATTACAGTAGAAAACCGGTATTGCCTGCATATGGATGGATCTCAAGGAAATTTCAGAAAGTTGCAAGCAAAAGGCAAGGCAAGGCAAATGAAAGAGTCAATTATAAAAATGTTACTATAATCCCTGTGACCTGGGAAAAAAAGTAGCCTTGTTTGACAAGTAAAACTTTTTATGGATGATGTTGTACTTGTTTGTATCTTCTTGAAATTGCAAGCTCATGGCCCTTTTCTAGAAGTGGAACTATATTTTGGGAAAAACGAAAAAGGAATGTGGATCTAGTTTTTAATTTTTATTTATTTATTTATTTATTTTGGGGGGGAGGAGGAATGCATGTGTGCGTGTGTGCATAGGTAGATTCAATCAAAAAATATATACCTCTACTTGCTCCTTGGATAATCCTAGAGATTTGCACACCGGTTTACAACTAGATCCAGATTCTGTAGTTGGATGGAACGATCTTAAACAATCTCCTTCACAACTACATGAGAATTATATTCATCCAGCAAAGCATAACACCATCACATGTTCTGAAAACCAAATAGACTGAGTAGTATAACAACAACAACAACAACAACAACAAAGCCTTAATCTCAAAATAATTTGGGGTCGGCTAACATGAATCCTCATATCTCATCGTGAAAGATAAAAAAGTTAAAAGAAGAAATAGGTGGGAAAAAATTTAGAAAATGAAAAGAAGAGAAGAAAATAAAAATAGTGACAATAAAAGAATAAATATATAATAGATAGGGAAAATGAAAATAGTAGTAAAAAAAAAATCAACCCCCATCACCCACATGAATTTTTGCCCTCCACTCCGGCCTCTTCAACGCCATATTTTCATCCAATCCAAGTAAACTCGTATCGTTTTCAATCACCCTAATCCAAGTTTGCTTGAGTAGCATAACATGTTATATATATTGCTCATCTTACTTATAAAATGGAAAAAGAAAGGTACTATTTGAAAATGTGCTATACACTTCCCTTCAATCTAGCCAAAGCAACTTTTATTAATTCTTTTTTTTCAGTTTTTTCAATGTACTTGAAGACTTGGAGTACTAATATTGGACCAGTGAATGCCAATACCATTAATAGAAAGTTATTCTTCCTGGCCGTATTCTTTTCCCTCTTTGTATTCCTCCTCCTTGAACCTTCTGAAATAATCTCACCTCGCCTTCCTTTATCCCATTCTCGTGACAAAAGGTACACCGTAGGGTCCCTCCCTTCTTGTCAGTGCTGTTATCTGTAGCATATATATAGGCTTTGTGCATCCCTATTTCTATGAGTTAATGAAAGATACACACACACATTACACAACAAATAATAAATTTTACCAGGCAGTTACAACTATGCAGAGAACAAACAACAACATAAAAGACTGCCACCATTTCTACAATTTCTTCCTATTCTTTAAATCAAACGCGCTTTATTAACATTCTACTTCTTGCTTTGAAATAAGAATGAAGATAAAATTACAAGTGAAAATGACAGGTATAATCAAAGCCAGAATATTTTATACATATAATGAGGGTCTTATTGAATTCTGGTGCGCAATATTGAGCATTTAAAACAACATTAGCAACAACATTTGCTTATTCTGCAGTTAATAAGGCGGCAACAAAGTGGAGAAGCAAAGGAAGAGGAAGCATATGTTATAGGTATGGGCATACGTATTGTTCAAAATATATAAAATGGATTATTAAGCAGTCATGGTTTATGAAAGAATCGGCACAGCTAATGAAGATGAAGAAGCAGAAGTTCTTACCCCAAAAGCTCACCCCCATTCTCACAAAGTGCACAAACACACAGCTCTTCAATCACCTCCTCATCTTCCTCGTCACCTGGCAAGTCATCTTCTTCGACTTTGTCATTCACATCAGCAATTTTAAGTTCAGTCTCCATGGTAAATCAATCACCTTACCAAACCAAAAGGTCCACATTATATCAACACCATATATAACGAAAGTGCAATCAGAATTTCATCAAAACCATTTTTTTTCTAGAATTATCTTCCAAAAAGGAAAACAGATGAACATGAGATACAATTAGAACGCAAGGACTGGGTCTAATCAAACCTGGCATAGAGGAGTCGTTACACTATCAAATGCAATACGTATCATCCATGAGGACCATGACTAATGACTTACTAATGATTTTTTGTCCTTTTGTGAATCATAACTGATCCATTTTCCTTAAAAACATGATAGCTACACAGTACTACTACTACCTTTCAGGTGACATTTTATCAGGACCGATTGACATCCCATGTTTTTTTATTGGGCCTATCGACATTTAGAACCCTTGTACTTTGCTTAAGCTTCGGTTTTAACCATCGTTGTTATTTTTAGCAGTTTTAACCCTTGTACTTTAGAAACACACTTATTTACCCCAAAAGTAGTGAAAATTAAGGGATTTTTTAGCAATTTTAACCATCGTACTTTAGGCTTTTTGGAAAAAATGAGTGTGTATCTAAAGTACAATGGTTAAAACTGCTATAAATAAACAATGATGGTTAAAGCCGTAGTTTAAACAAAGTACGAGGGTTCAAAATGTCTATTGGCCTTTTTATTGAGGGTTAAATGTCAGAATACTGTGGCAGTTGAAAGATTAATTCTAGTTTGAACAGGTCAACCAAACACAAAAAGACAGACAAGAAAACTTAAGTGGCAGTAGGATACGTATTTCGGCAACTTTGGATTTGGAACTGCTCAAGCATAGATTTCGCTCTTGCTCTCCTGCCGTAAAAAATTACTACAACTTGAAAAATCCCAACACAAAATGTAAAACATTTGTAGTGTACGTAATGTAATATATTTAGTAGTACACTTAGAAATGTAAAATATTAACAAACATATGGAAATGTTTTACATCACGTACACTACAGATGTATTACATTTTATGGTGTGATTTTTACTAGTAGTAAACTTTTACGCGTTAGTGAGTGCAGGAGGAAAATCTAGGCTTGAGCAAATCCAATCCGGCAACTTTAAATGAAGATTTAACTTAACTCACTTAATTTTCAAACTATTTGGTAACAAATCTTTGAGAAGAATGAATAGTCAGATTCATTCCATAAACAGTACTCTTAACTTCCTTCAAAATTCCTTTGCGGCGTAACTCAATAAATTACAATCACACAACCACAAAGTGCCATTAAACTCAAAATACTGTGATAATTTCACAAGTAAATATTCACTTATGTAGCTTATGCTTGTCTCCCTTGCTAAACCAAGTCCAAATTATTTGTATCATTTTTGCCCGTAACATAGGGATTTGATGCATGTGCAGTCCAACTATATAACAGTCGGATTTTTTAAGTAATGAGTTACATTTTATAGCAATAGCAATAGTAATATGAATTATGTTTCATAAGTAAATGAGTTACATTTTATATTGTAGTAATACTAGTATTCTCTTACCCGTGTCACTAGCACAGTGACAGTACACAAATTAAAGAAATGATGAAATCGCATCCTCCCATCCAAAAAATAAAATAAAAAATATATACTCCCTCCGTCCCACTATAGTTGACACCCAAGGGGTGGGTTCAAAAACTAAGAAAAAAGAATAAAATAAAAAAAGTGTGGTAGAAAATGAAGAGAGAGAATGAGTGGGGTAAATAGTAGTGTTGGTTGAATAAATTGAGTGGTGAAAAATGAAGAGAGAGAATGAGTGGTGGGGTAGAGTGAATATAAAAATATAAAAACTTGGTTATTTTTGGAAGGTGTCAAGTATAGTGGGACGACCCAAAATGGAAAGAAGTGTCAAGTATAGTGGGACGGAGGGAGTACTCAATATCCTGATTGATTACTTTGTTCCATAATCAGCATTTGATGGAGGGTGGTTTGTTTGTGTAACTGTCCTAGGAAACATGAGGAATGAGGAAGTCGATTATCCGGACCGTTGACCAAAATACTGTTGACCAAAATTACATTTCATAGTATATCGTACGACCTATAATTGACATCACATCATTCAATAATGGTGAGATGCTAGATCACTAGCGGCAAACATAACTGTTGTAGAAAATTTCTACTCCAAACTTTCCATCAATTACAATTTTCGTTCCGATCAAATTAAAATTGCTACGAAATAAAAAAAAAAAAACTTGAAGCAGGAATCAAAACTAATCTTTAGGGTTTAACATGGATATCAGCTCGAATTAGCTTCACCAAAAATTAGGGCACATGATAATTATTAAAAAGAACGACAGAATAATAACAAAATTCTGAGCATCGATTCGAATAAACTAATCGAAAGTTACCAGGAACAGGAATTTTTGGGGAGCTTGGAAGCCGGAGTAAAATTAAAATTGAAAGGATATGCACCGTAGCTTTAATCAACCAGCGCGTGGTCGGTGACATTAATCGGTAAATTTATTCCCCGAAAAGTGTAAAAGGATGGTAATTTCTTTTCATTAAAAAAAAAAAGTTTATTACAAAAAAACTCACTAAAAAACCAAAAACTTATAAAAAACGCGTTTTTTTTTAACTTTAACAAAAAATGTGTTTTTCACTCGCCGCGCTCGGACTCTCTCTCTACTCTCTCTCTAAAAGCAAACAGAGTTCCTCACCATTGTCGGCTCCCTCAATCGTCTTCTTCATTGTTTTCTCTAATCTGGACGCCAAAATTAGATCAAACCTGAACATAAAAATCCAATTAATCTCACTTAATTTAGGGTTTTTGATTTGGGGATAGTAGTGTATGAAATTGTAATTGGTTCGTTAATTACTACCTACTTAATTGTTGTTGAAGAATTGTTCTCTGTATTGATACCAAAAATGGTTCATTAATTACTTCCTACTTAAGATTTGTAAGATTTTTGGTTAGTTAATTACTTCCTACTTGTGTTCTTGGATATTCCCCTCTATTCAAAATGTGATTCTCCTTGTTATGGATGAATTATTTATCCTGTTCCTAATCTGTTTAAACTTGTTTCGTGAACCAGTCCATGTGTTTTGAAGTGCCAGTCCATGTGTTTTCAAATGCCAGTCCATGTGTTTTTGAATGCCAGTTAGTTCCAATTTTAATTCCAATTTCAGATGCCAGTCCATGTGTTTTGAAGTGCCAGTCCATGTGTTTTCAAATGCCAGTCCATGTGTTTTTGAATGCCAGTTAGTTCCAATTTTAATTCCAATTTCAGTGTCAGTCCATGTGTTTTGAAGTGCCGGTCCATGTGTTTTCAAATGCCAGTTCATGTATTTTTGAATGCCAGTGCTTGTATTTTTGAGAGCCAGCAAAAATATTAGTGTAACAAAGTGCCAGTGTTAGTGTAACAGAGTGTCAGTGTGAAGAGTGTCAGTTCATGTATTTAAAAGTGCCCGTGTAAAAAGTGCCAGTTTCATGTTTATAAAATGCCAGTATGAAATCACTGGTCATTTGTAATATTAACACTGGTATTTATCATGGTTGCCAGTAATTACAAAAATGCCACCGTTTATTTTGAACATGATTGCCAGTAATTACAAAATTGCCACCGTTTATTTTGAAAACACGTTTTTCCTTATCTTAAGAAAAAACTAGTTTTTTATAAGACCAACTCCACTAAAAAAAAGATCGCATTTACAATAAAAACATGTAAGATGAAAAATTACAAAAAAAAAAAAAATTGATTTTTTTTTGTCAAACAACTGATAATTTTAATTATCAGTTGTTCAAACAAGTGATAATTTCAGTTATCAGTTGTTTACAACTGATAACTGAAATTATCAGTTGTTTGAAGAATAATTTGTGCTTCAAACAACTGATAATTTCAGTTATCAGTTGTAAACAAGTGATAACTGAAATTATCAGTTGTTTGACCAAAACTGATTAAAAAAAGCCCAAAAAAAAATTTTGTAATTTCGAACTTATGTGTTTTTTTTTTTTTGTAATTTCAATCTTTCTAAAGTAGTTATTTGTAAATGCCTCTTCATTAAATAGGACATGGTTCTGGTGTAGCTTTTTTTTTTTTCCTTCAGCGATTCACCCGAATTTTTCAGCTTGTTCATTTTTTTATGGTCAAGATTACTTTTAAAAATTTGTTGCCCGACAAGCTTGATACATCTTAACCGTCAAGCATGAAATTAGGTCGTCGTGTCACGATCATAGATCGAGGTGGAGTGAGCGATGTATAAAAAAGAGTCGCTGAAGCGGTTCGAAATCTCATTGAATAAGGGTCAGATTTGCTTTAAATGTTTTGGTTAAAATATCGTAAAAAAATGACAAAAAAATCACTTTCATGTTTTTTTTCCTCAATTAATTTTTTTTAAAAAAAAAATATTTTCCTACTAGTCATAGCGAATTTACCCTTTTTCTTACTGAGTGAGTGAGATCATTTTTATCAAGTACTTACCCTGCCCCATATGAGTGAAGACTTTTTCGTCTGTCTCATATGAGTGAATACTATTCAAAATGGCAAAAATTTTATACTATCCATCTCATACATTCTTTCTCATACTTTACTTTTATACTCAGAACACCAATTAACCTATTATTCTTCCCACTCATTTTCTCTCATTTTTATTTTTCATACTCACAAACACCTTCTCCCACAAATTCTCTTTCTAATATTTTCATAATATTTGTGCCAAGTTTTTTAGCTCTACGTGGGACGAAGGGGGTTCTTTTCAAGGCTTAATACTTTTTTATAAATGAATAAAATGAGAAAAAAATTGTCACCCTCTAGTAGAATTCTAATGGCGAGTGGAAACTTAAAAAAAAAAAAAACAAACATTTGATTATTTACTCCGTCCGTCCCAATATGTCAAAAAAAAAATAAAAAAATATTAAACAATAGCACTTTTGTAAAAGCCAAAGTCTTACAAAAAACACGTTTTTCCTTAAGTTTAGAAAAAACGTGTTTTGTTTCCCCCGCTATGCTAGTGTTAGTGTAACAAAGTGCCAGTGTTAGTGTAACAAAGTGTCAGTGTTATTGTAATAAATTGTCAGTGTAAAAAGTGTAAAAAAATGTCAGTGCATCATGATATTGAGCCGATTCAATAGCGTCAAAAGCTAATCCATTCATTGAAGGTAGAAGCGCAAGATTTATTATCTCTAGGGAATTAAATCCCGATTGTGAAGTAAAAAAATGATGAGATTATGGAAGTATATTAAGTGTCAGTGTAAAAAGTGTCAGTGTTAGTGTAACAAAGTGCCAGTGTTAGGCGGTGTTTGGGAATGCGTTGAAATGGGGTAAACGCGCGGCCACTTCCGATCTCGACGCGAAGGAGTGTTTGGGGGAGAAATTTGCGGTCACGTTCAAATCCCAAATTCCGTGAAATATTGTGTTCCCCGTGAATCAGCTCAATCCCAGCTTTTGCCAAAATCACTTTCGGAATAATCTGCAAAAAAAAATAAAAAAAAATCAAGAAAATCAAATCCTTGATTTACCCTTCCTTCCTTCGATGGATTTCAATGCCTTCTTATTTAAACTTCCTTCTCCGGTCTTCTGCCAAAATCAATTTCAAACACCCGTTGGTTCTACCGTCTCTCTAAGGTTAGTTTCTTTCTCCCTTAATTTTCTATTCAATTTACTATTTGCTTGTTCTTTCAGATAGTCTGTCATGTTTGTTTTGATTGTATTTGTCATGTTTGTTTTGATTGTATTTGGTACAATAGTTGATTAGCAAGATGGTAATGGTGTATTGAATACTAGTAGAACATGATTCTTAGTGCACACCAAGTGTTTGTATGTATGCCTAACCCAAGTTCATGGATGTGTTCTCGTAATGTCAATGCAATTATTGCTGTAAATCTGGGTTTTGTGGTCCTTATGCAATATCTTGACTTAATTTTCTTGAATTTCAGTTAACTACTTGTGTTATGGTTCTATTATCTGATTATTATGTGGTAGCAATTCATTTTACAATTCTTGCAAAGTACTCTGATGGCTGCTGTCCAAATGGCATGTGGTATTCTGTTAATAAGTTCTAGATTGTTCTAGGTACATTAGCGATAATTATATCTTACCTCTGTCGACGTATGTAGCTCCAAAATTGTTGTTATTTATGTCGTTGCAATCAATTCTAGCTTACTCATATGCAGTTATTTACGGATCAAATGCAACTATATATTCAAAAATCTCATAACAGATGGCTGCATGAACTTGTCAAACATAATGCTGAGATCTCAAATACACTTTGATCTCATGGTGTTTTATCTAACAAACTATATAGCCAGTTTCTGTTTCTGTTTTTATCTAACAAACTTTGATCTTAAATACACTTTGATTTCATGGTGTTTTTATCTAACAAACTATATAGCCCGTTTCAGTTTCTTTTTTTATCTAACAAACTTTGATCTCAAATACACTTTGATCTCATGGTGTTTTTATCTAACAAACTATATAGCCAGTTTCTGTTTTTATCTAACAAACTTTGATCTCAAATGCAACCATTTCTGTTTCTGTCACTGTATAGCCAGTTTCTGAGTCCAAGATCAACACAAACTTCCCTGCAATGAATATGCAAATCCATGGTGTTTTTATCTAACAAATTTTTTACATATTTTTCAGTGAAATGAATAATTATCAAATGAGTTCATCCGCTATGCAAAATGCATCTGGTTTGGAAAATGCGGATGCTAGTAAAACAGGAAACCCTATTGCAAAGATTAATGCTACTTGGAATCCTGAAAGCCACAAGACTTTTATTAACTTATGTGTTGATGTGGTACGAGCTGGTAATAGGCTATCAAGTCATTTTAATAGAGTTGGGTGGAATAATATACAAAAAAAATTTGCTCAAAAAACAGGAAGGAATTATAATAGGTTATAACTCAAGAATCACTGAGATAGCATAAAAAAGAGTGGCTTGTATGGGAATCTCTTGTTGGAAAGGAAACAGGACTTGGATGAGACGCTAAAAAAAGACAATAGATGCGTCTGATGAGTGGTGGAACAACAAAATACAGGTGCGTAAAATTTTTAGTTTCTTAAATTTATTTTCATAAAAAGTTAAGTGTTTAGTAACAAAGAGTTAAAACACATGCATAGAAATCCTAAGTGTGCAAAGTTTAGGGAGAAAGGTTTGGAGCATTGCTTTGAATTAGATGAGTTGTTCATGGACATAGCTATCACTGGAGCTAGAGCTTGGGCTCCAAACTCGGGTGAAATGCCTCCAATATTCTCTCAATCTAAGTGCATTGATCTTGAGTTTACTGACTTGCCATCTGACGATGATATTTCTGATATTATGGGCTTAAACAATATAAATGCTAACACTGAAGTTGAGAATGGTGTGGAGCATAAAATTAAAAGAGCAAGGGTAGTTAAAAAACACGCAAGAAAAATATAAGAAAGTGACAACAGGCAACAAGTTAGAAAGGCACCTTGAACGTCTAGTTGATGCAGTGGAAGCTAGGAACCGAGCAGTGGTAGTTCCCAAGAATGAAGAGATGGACATACAAGAGTGCATGGATTTACTAGATAAGATTCCTGATATTATCCGTTTGGATAATCTTTTTATGTTTGCTACCAACTTTTTCTCAAATCTGAAAACAGGTCGATGTTCATTGCGCTTCGTGATCCGGAGGCACGAGTTGCTTGGCTTAAGCATGTGCAAGAAAGAGAATACAACTCTCATTTGGCTAATTAAGGACGTCTTTATTTCTTGAATTCTTATTTGACTAGTTATCTTAGGCTTAAATAAGAGCGCGATTGCGTTGCTCATTGAAATATTTCTTTATGTTTATAATGGAAATACTTATTTCTTGAATTTTCAGTTTACTTGTTACCTATCCCATTTTTATTTTTTAGTTATATAGGTAACACATGGATAATGAAGATGAGTTTGATGCACTATTTATAGTAGGAGTGACTACAATAGTGTCATATTATTCCAAATATATTGATAAGCAACCTTGTAGAATATCAAAACAAACCGGTCATATGTTTGTTATGGAAATACTTCACGGACATTGGCGTCGATGTCAACAACAATTCAGAATGGAGAAAGAAATTTTTTTTTATCTCTTTGTAATGAGTTAAAGACAAAATACAACTTAAAGAAGTCTAGAGAGATCAGCACGAAAGAACAAATTGCAATTTTTTTGGTGGTTCTCGGACATGGATATAGTAATAGAATGTTGCAGGAGCGTTTTCAACACTCTGGAGAGAATAAGTAGGCATTTTCATTATGTTCTTGAAGCAGTTATCGCATTATCACTTGATATGATCAAGCCACCTGAAAATTTCAACTCCGTTCTAGAACACATTCGCAAGAATGACAAATATTGGCCACATTTCAAGGTTAGTGAGTTTGACACTATTATTATGTAAACTTGCTTAAAAGATAGTGATTTACACTAATATTTTCAGGATTGTATGGTTTCAATTGATGGGACACATGTGAAAGCGATTCTCCCGTCAAATGAACAAGTTCCATATATAGGTAGAAAAGGATATCCAACTCAAAATGTAATGGCTATTTGTGACTTTGATATGTGCTTTACATTTGTATGGCCTGGGTGGGGAGGTAGTGCTCATGATACACGTATTTTTAACCAAGCACGAAGAAATCCAGAATTAAATTTTTCACACCCTATAGGAGGTTAGTATTACTCATACATTAATTTAATTTTTATATATATATATATATATATATATATATATATATATATATATATATATATATATATATATATATATATATATATATAACTTTAATAATTACTATAATAATTGTTTTCAATATATGTGCAGAAAAGTACTATTTGGTTGATGCAAGCTACCCAAATACTAAGGGTTACTTGGCTCCATATAAAGGAGAGAAGTACCACCTGCCCTGATTTTTGTCACGGGGGACAACCAACGAACACACAAGAGAAATTCAACCAAACTCACTCTTCATTGAGAAGCGTAATCGAGCGTAGCTTTGGAGTGTGGAAAGCTCGATGGAGGATATTAAATGACATGCACTCATTTAACTTTGATGTGCAAGTTATTGTAGTATGTGCTTCAATGGCTCTCCATAATTATATCAAGAAAAAAGCAAAAGCAGATAAAGCATTTCGCGATTATGAGAGACGTCATGAGTTTGTATCCATAGGAGACTATGATGTAGAGCACATAATCTATCCTAAAGTAGTTGCAGATGAATGAGAAATTGATGAATTTCGTGATAACATTTAGTAGCTAATAAACATTACTCCCTCCGTCCCAGCGAAAGAGTCGGTAAATTTGTCCGACACGCAAAATAAGAAATGTGATGTAGGAAAGAGAAAAAGTTTAAATGTTGTGAGTATGAAAAATTAAATAGGAGAGAGAATGAGTGGGAGGTGATGTAAGAAAGATAATGTTGTGAGTGTAAAAGTAAAGTAGGAGAGAGAATGAGTGGAGAGAATAGTGATTTAAGGTTTCCTTTTTGGGAAAGTGGCTTTTTAAATGGGACGCCCAAAAAGGAAATAAATGGCTCTTTCGCTGGGACGGAGGGAGTATGCTTTATTTTATATTAAGTGCTATTTTGATTGAACAATATTACATTTTATTTTATATTTTCAAATTAATATGTTGATCTTTTTTTTTTTTTTAATTTAGGAGGATTTTTATGAGTTTAAATGTGTAGGGATATTTTAGTCGTTATAAAGTTTATAATCACTTATATAGTGTGGTAGCCAAACATATTTGAAAATCACTTTTGACATAAAATCACTTTTCAAAATTGTAAGCCAAACACAGTATTGAGATTTGAACAATCACTTTTACTGAAATCACTTATTGAGAATCACTTTCAAATAATTAGAAGCAATGTCAAACCCACCCTTAACAAAGTGTCAGTGTAAAAAAGTGTCAGTGCATGTATATTAAGTGTCAGTGTAAAAAGTGCCAGTGTTAAGTGTAACAAAATGTCAGTGTTAGTGTAACAAAGTGCCAGTGCATGTATATTAAGTGTCAGTGTAAAAAAGTGTCAGTGCATGTATATTAAGTGCCAGTGTAAAAAAGTGCCGGTGTTAAGTGTTATTAAGTGCCGGTGTAAAAATGATTTTTTCTGAGCTTAAAAAAAATACGTTTTTTGTAAGACCAACTCTTTGTAAAATATTTGAAAATTCATTTTTGAGTTGAAATGGAGAGATAGTAACATTTAAGTGAAGTAATACTGAATGAGTTAACATAACTTGAGCAAAACCACACCCTATTTCCACTCTATCACAGACCCTGAAATCCAACATCACATCACATACATATTTCATCACATTTGTATGCATAATGCAAAGAACAAGTATTAATAATAATTTTTAGAGTTGAAAGAGATATCTAAATTTGAATAAAATTATGGTCAAATTATAAAAGTCGGAAAACACTTTCCGGGACAGAGGGAGTATATCATCATCATCTTCTTCACATCTTTGAGATAATCGCTTGTTATACTTCTGGGCGGATCCAACTCAATGGAGCATTAAACCAGACTGGTCTAAGACCCGGGATCCACCCCTTAAATTCTCCAACATTCATGTCATATAGCCCTCTACTTGAATATGTCGAATTCGCTTGATTTTCTACACGGGTATTAGAGTCATCAATAAAATAGATGCAGTTGCCTCTAAATCCTCCGGTAGGCCTCACACCTCCTTCTTCATCAGCAGCTTCAGTAATGATGGACAACGAATTATTATATCCAACAAAAAGAGTTCGGTTTCCCAAATCCTCAACCTCAATCCACTCACTTCTTTCATCATCAAACTTGTGAACTTTAAAAGCAATTTTTCCGGTAGTTTTAACATACTTTGAAACAAGTAATAAGTCCCCCGATGATTCCATCAGGTAGTCATTCCTATTCGGGTAACTTCCTCGTTCCCTTTCCCTATCAATGTGAAGTATGTCTTCTGGCAAGCCTAGAGTTTGCTGAGTTACTATCTCAGGAACCTTAGAGGGGTCTATTTGTAACATTTGCCCACTGCAATAGTAAACATGGAACTTGCCCCTATAGAAAGTTGCAGAACTAAACATGGATACATTGTCGTTATCTATCTTTATCCAACTTGAATCCCCTAATCTGCAGAATGCCAAATGCTGCTCTTGTGGATAAATGGCCAGAATCATGCAGTTGGGATCGGAAGTAGGGCTGGCAGACAATATTATTCTCAGTGTATTGGTCCACCTAACTCCGTTTGCATTTGGAAGCCTAATTTGAGCATATGAAACCGCGTTTATTAGAAAAATTTCACGTGGTTTCTTACATCGAATTGATATCATCCAGCCATGAGAGGTACCCGAAATCCAATTTCCACTTAATTCAGCTGGTAAAGAAAACCTGCGATCATTTCTTGATAGGCAGTTGTAGAAAACAACCCCCTTGTCAGTGTTTGTATTGTCACTTCCTAAATCCCTTTTTATAGTGTCAGAAAATAATATTAACGGAGGCAGATTTTTAAGGTTCTTGCGTAAAGACTCACTAACAACTGAGTACCATGATGTACAGACTCCCGAACAGTTAAGGAGATCCAAAGGGTCTTTCACACGATCAAAGATGAGCGATAATGTATCTTTATCAGGGTTTGACCAAGGTTGATATGACCTGTCGGGTGGCGGATCATCCATCTGAGACAAACACAGAATTATAAATTGCAATAAAACTTTACTGTTTCTCAATTTTACAAAGATTTGACTTTTGGATAAATCTGTTAGGACATTTATAAAATAAATTATACTACCTCCGTCCCAAGAAAAAATGTCTATTTTTGTTCTTTATCAAGTGAAAAAAGGACATTCATAACAAAGGGGACAAATGAAACTAAAACATTGGGAATTTTTTTACATAAATAATTCTACAAATCCTCCCAATTCTACAAATTTGATTTCTTCTTAGTTAAATCCTACTAAAATAAGAAATTTGGGACAAGTCAATTTCTTCTTAAAATTACTCCAGCTAACAAAGAGATCTCCTTCTCTAGAGACGATTTGAATATAGATCAAATCCGACAATAAGTAACTACAAATCTAACAAAATAATTAACTGATTTATAATTAGAACAAAACGAAAACAGTTCAGAAATGAAAAACTGCTAATAAAGTAGGAGAATTCTATGAGAAGAATTTAACAGACCTTGAAATGGAGACTTAGGGAAGATCGATGGCGAAGGATAACACGGACGGAGGCGCTTGGTTGATCGAGGGTGAGAAGGAGACAGTCCTCGGCGTGATGACGGAGCTGAAGGGCGGAGGAAACGAAGCGGTGGCCGACGCTATTGAATTTCTCATACCTATAAGGTTGGGCTTTGGGCTTTGAAATTGGGCCACGAAAAGGATACTTTAATGGTTTTGATTTTAATCTGGGCTTCAAAGTTCTCCACTTTTTTGAAGACCAAATGACCCTCACATATGAGCATGTGATTGGATTTACATGTACAAAAATAAATAGAAAATGAAGGTGTAAGATTTGGAAAACTTAATTTTTTTTATTCACAACTTGTAAATATATAACACAAAGAATAGAGTCATATTCTAAACACAATATTGAGTTTTCTAATCTAAATACAATATTTAGTTACCTATCCTAAATACAAAAGAATATTTATAATATTTACAAGAGTCCTAATCACAATGATTGAATAGCTTTAGGAAACCTTAGGAGGAGATGTATCCTTAATACGCCCCCGCAAGATGGACAATCAGTGGAGAAGGACAATCTTGGAAATGAGTTGTTGGAAGCGTGCACGAGGGAGTGGATTTGTCAGAACATCAGCGAGCTGGTCATTACCAGAAATGTGTTGCACACGAAGGGATCCAGACTGAACTTGTTCACGAACAAAGTGAAACGAAAGAACCACATGTTTCATCCGAGAGTGAAAGACCGGGTTTGCGGAATACGTTGTTGCACCAAGGTTGTCACAGTAAATAATTGGTGTAGAGGATAAAGTAATTCCAAGCTCAGCAAGTAGATTTCGAACCCAAGTAAGCTCAGCAGTGGTGTTAGCAATGGCACGAAATTCGGCCTCAATGGTGGAGCGGGCAAGAGCACGTTGTTTTTGAGAGGACCAAGTAACCGGGTTGCGTCCGTGATAAACAAAGAAACCAGAGGTGGATACATAGTCATCTTTGTCGCCAGCCCAGTCCGCATCACAAAAGGCATGAAGGGAAGGAGGCGACTTGGAAAAGATCTGAAGACCCAAGTGCATAGTGCCATGAAGGTAGCGGAGGATCCGCTTGAGGGCAACCCAGTGAGTAGGTTTGGGGTTTTGCATGAACTGAGCTAACTTGTTAACTGAGAAGGCAATGTTAGGACGAGTGAAAGACAAGTACCGAAGGCCACCAACAATAGCACGAAGGAAGTGGGGTTAACAGCGAAAGTGGTAGTGAACCTCGTGAGAGGCGGTGATGTGACCATAGGGGTGGGGAGTGGTTTACAGTCAATCATGTTGTGACGAGTGAGAAGATCATGAATGTATTTTGTTTGGAAGAGGAGGATTCCATTTTGGTTGGGGACAACCTCAACACCCAAGAAGTAAGGCAAAGGACCGAGATCTTTAATAATTGACAAGTATTAAAATAATTAGAACACGTTATTATAATAATCGACACTTAGGCCTCATTTGTTTTTCATTTTTAACTCTTATTCAAATTTGAATGGGTGGTACATCAGACATAATAGAATTCAAACTATTTGTTTTTTTTTTCTCCATTCAGATCTGAATGCCTCTTATTTTCCACTTAATTTTCAGATGTAAAACTATCACTTATTTGCCTCTTAATTGATTTTTTTCATATATATCTCTTCCATAAACTCGTAATTTCGAAAATGCCCACCCAAACACTAGATCAATAACCATTCATCTCATCTCTCTACTCCATTAAATGTCGTAACATTAATTTCAGATGTGAATTCAGATGAATATTCAAACAGTTTGAGTAATTCAGAAATCAGTTCAGACGCTACCTCATATCAATTCAGCCAAATTCAGACGTAAAATTAAATTTCAGCACTTAACACTTAAAAAAATCAAATGCCACCTTACACACTTTCCATAACTTTTTCTTTACATAAAAAAAAACCTCCTTTCTTAATGGTCAAAGTGCAATTGCACAAGTTAACATAACTCGAGCAAAACCACACCCTATTTCCACTCTATCACAGACCCTGAAATCCAACATCACATCACATACATATTTCATCACATTTGTATGCATAATGCAAGAACAAACAAGGGAAATGTATTGAGTGTGGAGCTATGGGGCACTTCAGGAAAGATTGTCCTAAATTTCAACGGGGTCAAGCTGCGGGTGGCAGACAGAAGGGTGGCCAGCCAAGGGGTGGCGTGAAGAGGGACAATGAGGGAAAGCCTAAGGAGAGAGTGCAAGGTAGAGTGTTTGCCTTGGGTCGAGGCGAGGTAGATCCCACCGCGGTCATTAGAGGTATAGTACCTGTCTCGAGAGTCAGGGCCCGTATTCTTATAGACCATGTGTCATCCCATTCTTATGTGGCATCTCATTTTGCATTCACTTTGCATAAGTTGCCTAAGTTGTTGCCTTATGTGCTAGAGGTCTCTACTCCTGTGGGAGAGTGCCTCGAATCCTCTTTGATTTATCATGATTGCGAGGTGATCATATGTGGGCATGTATTGCTAGTGGATTTGATAGAGTTACTAATCCGAGATTTTGATGTCATTCTAGGCATGTATTGGTTGAGTAATTGTCATGCCTTATTAGACTGTCGCAAGAAGCGAGTCTCTTTTTCTATGCCTGATGTGCCTGTGTTTATATTTGATGCAGATAAGTCTTTATTTGGCATTCATGTTATATCTGCATTAAAGGCTAGAAAATTATTGTCAAAAGGGTGTGAGGGGTACTTGGCGTATGTGTTAGACTATAGTAAGAAGTCTCCTGAGCTATCTCATGTTCCAGTTGTGAATGAGTTTATTGATGTATTCTCAACTGAGTATTCTATGCCGCCGGATAGAGAGGTAGAGTTCTGTATTGACTTATTGCCAGGTACTTCACCAATTTTCAAAGCACCTTACAGAATGGCTCCAGCTGAGTTAAAAGAATTAAAAATTCAGTTGCAGGAATTGTTAGACAGGGGTTTCATTCATTCAAGTGTTTCACCCTGGGGAGCACCAGTTTTGTTTGTAAGGAAGAAGGATGGTACGTTGAGGTTATGTATTGATTATAGACTGTTGAATCAAGCTACTATCAAAAATAAATATCCTCTTCCGCATATTGATGATTTATTTGATCAGCTTCAAGGTTCCGTTATCTATTCCAAGCTTGACTTGCGTAGCGGATACCATCGCTGAAAATCGACTGATTTGATATTTCTAAAATGTACTTCTTAACAAGGTACGGCCATTATGAATTTATTGTTATGCCTTTGGGTCGAATTCAACGCACCTACTGCATTTACGGACACGATTTAACATAATTTTCAAGCCTTATCTCGAGCAGCTTTGTCATGTCTTTATCGATGATATTCTGGCATACTCTAAATCCTCGAAGAACATGAGCAAAGATTGCGAATAGTGTTGTCTATCCTTCGTGAGAAACAGCTTATTTGCAAAGTTCATCAAATGTGAGTTTCGCTTGAATAAATTTCTTTCGGGTCAAACGCAAGTGTCGAGTACGCGTATCGGCCAAAGGATCCTACGAAGATTGAGGCCGTAGTCAACTGGAAACAGCCTTCTACAGTGATTGAGGTTCGTAGTTTCCTTAGGTTAGCGGGTTACTATCGGAGATTTATAGAGGGATTTTCGAGAATTGCAACTCCGTTGACCAGATTGACTCGGAAGGATATACCATTTGTTTGGGATGCGAAGTGTGAAGCTGGTTTTACTGAGTTGAAAAAGAGATTGACTTCAGCTCCGATTCTTACCCTTCCAGATAGATGCGAGAATTTTGTAATTTTCAGAAGGATTGGGTTGTGTTCTTATGCAAAGCGGGAAGGTAATTGTGTATGCTTCGAGGAAGTTATCACCAGCGGAGCAGAACTATCCTACTCATGATATGGAGTTGGCTGCAATTGTCTTTGCCTTGCATAAGTGGAAGCACTATTTATATGGAGCAAAATTTGAGATATTCACTGATCACAAGAGTCTGAAATACTTGTTTACCCAAAAGGAGTTGAACAACAGGCAGAGGCGTTGGTTAGAGCTGCTGAAGGACTATGATTGTGTCATTTCCTATCATCTGGGGAAGGCTAATGTGGTAGCAGATGCTATTAGCCGAAAGGCTCATTTATCATCCTTAATGTCCCGTGAATCGAGAGGTGAGATGCTATTTGCGAATGTCCGAGTAGTTCCTACTCTATATGGAGATCTTAGGGAAACTCAGCAAAGTGACACTGAATTGAAGAAAATTTTGGGGAAATTACAAGATGGAAAGACCGGGGAGTTTGTGTTGAGCAAAGATGGGATTCTAACATTCAAAGACAGAATTTGCGTAACTTCTTCACAGGAGATCAAAAGGCAAGTATTAGAGGAAGGCCACAAGTCCAGATTTGCTATTCATCCAGGAAGCACGAAAATGTACCAGGATTTGAAGAGAGGGTATTGGTGGCATGGAATGAAAAAGGAAATTGCGGAGTTTGTCTCAAAGTGCTTGACTTGCCAGCAGATCAAAGCTGAACATCAAAGACCTGCGGGATTACTTCAACCACTGGATATTCCGGAATGAAAATGGGAGGGAATCTCGATGGATTTTTTGACTGGATTGCTCCTACCTCGAAGAAGATGGATGCTATATGGGTGATAGTGGACAGATTGACGAAGTTTGCACATTTTCTACCAGTTTCAACAAATTATTCATTGGAGAGATTGGCCCAGTTGTACATTCGCGAGATTGTGAGACTTCATGGAGTACCTGTCAACATTGTGTCAGATAGGGATCCGAGATTCACCTCGCATTTTTGGAGGGCTTTACATGAAGCTTAGGTTTCCAAGTTGAGTTTTAGCACGACGTTTCATCCTCAGACCGATGGGCAGACTGAGAGAACCATTCAGATTCTTGAGGACATGTTACGGGCGTGCGTGATGGATTTTCACTCATCTTGGGAAGATCATTTGCCTTTAGTGGAATTTGCGTATAATAACAGCTACCAGTCCAGTATTGAGATGGCACCATATGAGGCATTATATAGGAGGAAATGTAGATCTCCAATGTGTTGGGACGAGGTTGGTGAAGCTAGACTTTGGGGTCCAGAATTGGTTAGAGATTCAACTGAAAAGATTAAAGTGATTCGGGATAGATTGAAGACAGCCCAGAGTCGACAGAAAAGCTACGCTGACACCAGAAGAAGGGAGTTATCATTTCAGATTGGTGACTTTGTGTTTTTGAAAATTTCACCGAGGACGGGAATTAAAAGGTTTGGCAACAAGGGGAAGTTGGCACCAAGATTCATTGGTCCGTTTGAGGTTTTAGAGAAGGTGGGTGAGTTAACTTATCGACCGGCTCTACCTCCATCTCTTTCTTCTCTCCATGATGTATTCCATGTCTCCATGTTACGAAATTATTGCCATGATCCTTCGCATGTCTTGAGTTCTCCACCTGAGGATGTTCAGGTAGATATGTCTTACGTGGAGGTACCCTTGAGAATTCTGGAGTGGCAAGTCCGGGAATTGGGTACCAAGAGTATTCCTATGGTGAAAATTTTATGGAAAAAACATACCATAGAGGAAGCTACTTGGGAATTGGAATCTGAGATGAGAGAGAAGTATCCTGGGTTATTTGATCATTCAGGTAAGTGAATTTCAAATTCGGGACAATTTTTTTTTAAGGGGGAGTGAGTGTCACGACCCTAAATCTAGGCACCATTTTGGTCACGTGTTGAGCACGTGGGGGGTGGGGTGCATTTCATCTCATGTTAGGCATTATATGATAATTGAAATGTTTATGTGGTTATTTTTATATTTTGGCTAACTTATGTGATTTAGGTTGGTAATAAAGTAATTTTAATTATATAATGTCTAAATAGAATAAATAGAAATTTTGTAGTAAAGTTATAATATTGGAAATTTTAAATAAAAGGTTATAAAAAGTGCTGAGGAGCTTTAGCGTAAATATAAATTTAAGGTGGTTGGTTGTAGGAGTTAGAACTTGGAGGAGCTAGAATATAAATAGTGTTATATAAATCTTAAAGCTTCTCCCAGAAACTTCAATCTTTCTCTCTCAGTTTCTTTCTCTCTCCCTACATACCAGAAACATCTATCAACCTAGGGTCACCTTCCAAAAATCCCTATAATTCAACCGTCGATCCGTTTTTCGTTTTAACTTCATATAAACACTCAGGAAATCGAGTGGAACATTTATAGCCGATTAGAATTTTTTCTTATTTTCGAAATATTTTGGTAAGTTATTATGATTTCTTTTCATAATTGTTCATATTATGTTTAAATATGATATTATGATTATATAATTGGTTCTTGATATTTTTGGGTAAGTTATTTGGCCTTTGAAATTAATGAAAATACGGGTTGAAAGAAGGACAATGAGGTTTTGATGGATAAAATTCCACTGTGTAATAAAAATCTTGCAAGTGTACAAGTTACCGAAGTAGCAATATACAAAAGTAAGGGTCGAACCACAGAGACTTGAGTGAATTAACAAGTTGATTTAATTAGTGTAAACGAAACAAGAGGAAGGGGTTTGATTTTGATTGATTAAAATAAACTAAATTGAAAAGCAAATAAATTAACTAATTAAAATAAAACAGATATTGAAATCAAAAATGATAAGGATTCACGGATTGGGTTTCACAATTATCTCCTTCCTATGCTAATTTATAAAAATAATTACTAATCTTGTTCAAGAAATCGTTCACTTTAATAAGAGTTGGGACGGTTAGATGGCCGGGTTGCAATTCTATTATTGAGTAATTATCAATTATCACGCAAGATCAAATTAACAAAAACGCAATTCATTAAGAACCAAAGAACAATTGATTTTAGACCCTTTTGATTTCCGCAAGGTCTTCAATTGGATCTATTCAATGAAATCTAGGCCAATGTAAAAATTACCCACGCAAGTGCAGTAATTTAAACCCTAGTAATTTAAAGACCAACAAAATCAATCAATAATGTTGAAAGTCTAAAAATAAATTAAGCAAATTTCATTGAACAAGAACAAGAAAAGTGTGGAAAAATTAAAACATTATTAGCATAAGAATTCGACAATTGTGACATCCAATCCGCGAAAAGGAATTTAGCTACTCATAATAAATTACAAAATTAAAATAAATAAAACCTGAAATCGAAACGGAGACGGAGGAAGTAATTATTGTTTCTTCCTCAAAACGACACGGGAATTAATTCCTACCGTAGCCGTATCTCTCAATAATAATAAATCCTCCTCTTTATAATAATCGGTACCTAGGTTAATTAAAAGAAAATGTGTAAGGAAGCCTTGACCGAGGCCCAACAGAAAGCCCAATTCGCCCCAAACCACGATCCGTGAATCAGGTTCCTTTGACTCGTGAAAGCGAGTCGTGCCTTCGGCCCAAGTCGTTACGATCAAATGCTTTTCTTTTGCAAGCGCCTTCTTTGCCCGGCCTTGGCCAGCCATAGCCCTTTCTTGGCCCCATTTTGCTTGCCTTTGCCCAAGTTCCTCGGCCACAAAGCAAGCGACGGCCAATGCCTTGGCCAAACCATGTTGGCCTAGTTTTAGTAACAATATTACTCGTTTCGTTCCGCAATTTCACCGTCGCACTTTGGCCACTATAAACAATTCTTTTGCACTTCGCTCTTTAGGATTTTATTTTTTATTTAATCCCACGAATTTTTATAAATTAAATTCGTCCAAAAATTCCATATTTTCAATTTAGTCCCTGGATTTTCCATTAATTCCAATTTAATCCAAAAGCTTCCAAATGTCAGTTTTGTCCCCGATTTCAGCATTGTTGCGCTTCAGCTCCTGAACTATCAAAACACTAACAAAATACATTAAATTCTCAAGGTTTCGAACAGAAAATAAGCTTAGGAACATATCTTTTGGATGGGTAAAATCACATCCATCAAATACCCCCAAACTTATCTTTTGCTCGTCCTCGAGTAAAACAAAACAAAACTACTATTTTAACAAATAAAAACAATTAACAATAATATTTTTTATATGTTCTCAATATATACAAGGTTGTCGGTCAAACAAGTCTCAGATTCTCACATAATATGCTAAATAAGTGCCAATAAGAATATGCAATTACAATTACATTAATGCATCTAACCCACAATTTTTCACCTCGGCCTGAATGATGAATGAAATATGGAAGATCATTGTCACCAAAGTAAGATATTTTATAGGGTCACTAACCACATGCTCTAAATCAATAATATTAAGATGAAATTTCTGCACAAGGGACACTCATATGCATATTTAAACAAAACTGTCAACCCGGCTACTCTTTAGGGATCAAATATGGCTTTATGGTTTGTAATGTATCGCGATAAACGCGGGCTAGGTTCACGGTTACAAATGAAGATAAGGACATACGAAGTCAAGCAAGTGAAACTAGAAAGTCTTCATCATACATCCTCACATTGAAATTATCACTCCGCTCCAAGCCAACCCATTGATTTAACCCCCAAACTTATAATTTTGTACACTTTCAAACTTGTACTCAATCACCTTTCTTTCTTTTTTATCACTTTCCACTTCAACATTAGAGAGGGCAAGGCAAAAAAAAAAAAAAAAATTTTCTTTTCTTTTTTTTTTTTTTTTTTCATTTTTTCATTATTTTTTATTTGCACAAATATATCACGGAGAATGTGCATTCAATACTTTTTGCTCAAGCCCCTCTTTTCATTACATAACAATTCATAACCCTTTTCTTTCTTTTCATGACCACTTTCCACTCCACCCTTTGATTTTCCAAACATTCCCCAAAATATCCCCATTCTTTTCCTAGTTTCACTTTCTTGAAAAAGTGAGAAAAATAGTGTATAGGTTAAAAGGGTGGGACAATGAGGGTACAAACGAAGGCGAATGGTGGTCTAAAATAACCTCTCACTTTGTGAGAGATTCCATTCTTTTTCAAGCTCAAAAAGGGGTTCTAGCGGAAATTTTTATATAAGTGACGAGAAAGTTAAAGGCTCACAAATAGGGTTCAAAAAAATAGCCACATATCACTTCCCGAATAGCCTAATTGATGTGTTATTTGACAGTCATGCAAACATGTTCTAGGGACCCCGAGAATGTCAAAGTGATCCTATAAAGGTCTCCTAAATTGGTAACAGTGATCAAGAAAAATGATGGAAGTGAATGGTGGTGCAATTGTGTTTTACATGTATTAATGCAATTCTAATTAACATATTCAAATTGGCACAAACTAGCAAAATTCAAAAAAACTCTCTCAAATCATCACGGACATTGGCCAACTTCCAAACATATAAAGAGAACAAAATTTTTAAAATTTTTCTATTTTTTTAGAGGGTGACACTATATACACTCCCCTATAAACCCACAAACTCGGAGAGATATCTACCCCCAAACTCAAAACATGCTATGTCCTCATAGCAAAGAGAACAAAAACATGTCTCGGGTTCAAAGGACGATATGACACAACAAACAAATAAATAAAACAAATAAAACGTACCTACTTGGGTTGCCTCCCAATTAGCGCATTTGGTTAAGGTCGTTAGCCCGACCGTTGCTCCCGTTTGGACTTCACCTTCCGTCCTTTGGCCCACTTCACTGTCTCGCGGGTCTTAATCTTCAGTTCATGCCCCATAAACAATTTTTGAAATATGAAGTCATTTAATGCCCATGAAATTCTTTCACATTTGTGCTCTTTGGGTCTTTTCTCTTGAGGATCTTTTCCATTTTTCTCTTCCTCACAAGAAACAGGAGGTACAATAAGGATGACCAAATTTTCATTGAAACAGCTAGGAAGTGAAAAATCTTCATCCATATCGTAAACCTCCTCACTATCCCTCTTTTCACCACCATAAAACAATCGTTCTAATTCATCACATGCCTCCTCATGCCAAGATTTCACTACCACTTCTTTCCCTACAATTTCCACCTTTTCAATACACCCACTTGAACTAACAAAAAGTGATTCATCCTTAGAGTCATCATTGGGGATTTCATAGACAAAATTCCCCTTTGATTTCTCCGTGAGTTGCTTTTGTTCTAGTGGTGGTAAATGAAAGGCTGAATCATAAACACACTCTTCCCCATCATCATTCGTATACCAAACTAGGGTTGAAGGTGTCTCTTCAGAATAACAGCTAACAGCAGGAGTATGTACCAGATCGGTGTGAGAAGACGAATGTACCTCATAGCTTATGGAACTCTCATCTCGAAGCGTGGTGATTGACTCAACATGATCAGGCTGAATTAGACTTGAATCCGATTCTTGCTTCCTCAATGCCTTTAATATTGTGTCAATGTGTCCATCTATCTTACTCAATACTGCTTCGGTCTGTTTCTCTTGTTCCATTCTCTGCTCTTTCATCTCTTCCAATTGTTCCTCCCAATATTGCTTTTGAGGTGGCGGAGGTGATGGGTCATAGTACATTGGCTCTCGCTCATTCCACGTCATGTTTGAATAATTTTTCCACCCTTGGTTATACGAGTTGGGAGGAATACCATATGGAGGTTGCCATGACTGGAAAGAATTTCTTTCTTGTACCTGTGGATAATATTCAGAAAAATATGTCCTAGAGGGACAAGCATTAGTAGCATGAGAATAAAATCCACAATTTTGACCCGACTCATACATGCTATAATTATTCATTCTATAGTCCATTTGATTTTTTTTTTAATAATAAAAATAAAAACCTAAATAAAATGAGAAGATAATTAAAGAAAACTATTTACACCCAAAAAAATAAGAAAAGAAAATTATTTACAATACACTAATCAAAATTAACTTGTAACTCACAACAAGTCCCCGGCAACGGCGCCAAAAACTTGATGGATAAAATTCCACTGTGTAATAAAAACCTTGCAAGTGTACAAGTTACCGAAGTAGCAATATACAAAAGTAAGGGTCGAACCACAGAGACTTGAGTGAATTAAAAAGTTGATTTAATTAGTGTAAACGAAACAAGAGGAAGGGGTTTGATTTTGATTGATTAAAATAAACTAAATTGAAAAGCAAATAAATTAACTAATTAAAATAAAACAGATATTGAAATCAAAAATGATAAGGATTCACGGATTGGGTTTCACAATTATCTCCTTCCTATGCTAATTTATAAAAATAATTACTAATCTTGTTCAAGAAATCGTTCACTTTAATAAGAGTTGGGACGGTTAGATGGCCGGGTTGCAATTCTATTATTGAGTAATTATCAATTATCACGCAAGATCAAATTAACAAAAACGCAATTCATTAAGAACCAAAGAACAATTGATTTTAGACCCTTTTGATTTCCGCAAGGTCTTCAATTGGATCTATTCAATGAAATCTAGGCCAATGTAAAAATTACCCACGCAAGTGCAGTAATTTAAACCCTAGTAATTTAAAGACCAACAAAATCAATCAATAATGTTGAAAGTCTAAAAATAAATTAAGCAAATTTCATTGAACAAGAACAAGAAAAGTGTGGAAAAATTAAAACATTATTAGCATAAGAATTCGACAATTGTTACATCCAATCCGCGAAAAGGAATTTAGCTACTCATAATAAATTACAAAATTAAAATAAATAAAACCTGAAATCGAAACGGAGACGGAGGAAGTAATTATTGTTTCTTCCTCAAAAACAGTACACGGCAGGAATTAATTCCTACCGTAGCCGCCGTATCTCTCAATAATAATAAATCCTCCTCTTTATAATAATCAGTACCTAGGTTAATTAAAAGAAAATGTGTAAGGAAGCCTTGACCAGGCCCAAACAGAAAGCCCAATTCGCCCCAGCCCTGATCCGTGAACAGTTCCTTTGACTCGTGAAAACGAGTCGTGCCAACTCAGCCAAGTCGTTCTGATCAAATGCTTTTCTTTTGCAAACTGCCTTGCTGCCAGCCTTGGCCAGCCATAGCCCTTTCTTGGCCCCATTTTGCTTGCCTTTGCCCAAGTTCCTCGGCCACAGCAAGCAGCAAGCAATGCCTTGGCCAAACCATGTTGGCCTAGTTTTAGTAACAATATTACTCGTTTCGTTCCGCAATTTCACCGTCGCACTTTGGCCACTATAAACAATTCTTTTGCACTTCGCTCTTTAGGATTTTATTTTTTATTTAATCCCACGAATTTTTATAAATTAAATTCGTCCAAAAATTCCATATTTTCAATTTAGTCCCTGGATTTTCCATTAATTCCAATTTAATCCAAAAGCTTCCAAATGTCAGTTTTGTCCCCGATTTCAGCATTGTTGCGCTTCAGCCCCTGAACTATCAAAACACTAACAAAATACATTAAATTCTCAAGGTTTCGAACAGAAAATAAGCTTAGGAACATATCTTTTGGATGGGTAAAATCACATCCATCAGGTTTCTTGGCATAAGAGTTTAAGTGGAAGTGTCAAAGTTGTTATGGTTGAGTTAAATGGCCTTGGGGAACATTTATATTGGTTTGGAAATGGTATATTGCAGTTGAAGTAGCTGGAAATGAATAAAAATGGTTTTCCTTTGCCTTGGCTGCTGATGTTCACCTGGTACTGATTTTCTGGTGAAGGGCACGAGTCGTGCCCTGTGATACGAGTCGTGCCTTGCTGTCGTGCCTGGTCATGCAATGTATTGGAAGACTGTATCAGAGGGGGTATTAAGGTGGCACGAGTCGTGCCATAGGGTACGAGTCGTGCCCTACCCTGTTGACTCCGAACCATCTTTCAAGCATTAGGAACCTAATATACCTAGTATATAATTAAACTCTCTTTGACTATAATTCTAGTACAGCATTAGGGCTTTATAATGAAGTCTTAAATGGTCCAAAAAGATATAGGGAAGGTCTTTAAAAATGGTCCTGAAAATGGTTGAAAGGCCTTATGAAACTTTAACCAAAGTTGTCAAAACTTGGTAATTTAACCTGTAACCTTTATAGAAGGCACTCATTGTGATGTCATGAATACGTAGGGTTTACTTGTGTTACAAGGTATCTCTACGCGGTTACATATTCATGGTTATTGGTTTATACATGAAATACATGTTGCCCTACTTCATTGGTTTGAACAAGAGTATTAATACCATGTTGTTGGATTGTTGTTATTCAATAGTGTGTAAATATATGTTGCACTATTGTGATGGTTTAACATGAGTAATATTACCATGTTATGTATTGATATCCCAAGTGTGGATTTATTTTCAAGTATCTATTATGTGCTTGAATGTGGTTATATCAACTGATCAGTAGGGGTATAATGGAATATAATCAGTTATGAGAAATTGTTCCATAAGGTGATCAGATTACATTATACCTGTGACTGTCCCCTTCTGTGACCACAGACTGGGGTTGAATGTTTCTGTATCGAGCCAAAAGCCTTACAGATAGCTGTGATCTTATATGGTTCTCTGAAAAATGAGTCTTATAAGATGTGAATATGCCTAAGCAGTTCACAAATGAGTAAAGTTTATTGGTCAGACGGGAAAGGTAAAATAAGATAACGTAATGTATTTACCACTTTACCAATGTGATTATGAGCAACCTGTTTATGTGTTGCATCTTATATGGCATATTGTTGCATCCATAATAGCTTATTGAGATTTATTCTCACCCCTTCTCCCTTTCCTGTTTTAGATCCCGCTGAGACAGGTGGACCAGACCGGTGAGGCCGGAAAGGAGTTTGGGTTGTCAGGGTATGTATATAGTTTGGGAGTAGTGGTGGATGTTATTCTTTTGGGGGAGATTTGTATATAAAACTTCTATAAAACATTTTCAATGTGTTTGTGTTGTAATTAAATATGAAGTTGGTTTTCTGTTGGAGTTGGCTTTTGGTAAGCCTTTACATTCGTAGTTGTTTGTAATTAAACAGGTTATGTTTTTTTAAGATGGTTTATATATCACCTCCAAGTGGAGATGTTTATGTTAGTTTATTAAAGGTTGTTATACTTTCACGTTGATTAAACAAGTAATTTTTTTTTATGGAGGTGGTTTGGGACCCTCCAGCTCGGGACATGAATCTATAGGTCCCGGGTGAGGAGGCCCCACACTTGCTCGCTGGACCTAGCCCGTCACATTTATTCCGTTCATCAACCATTTGACTATTTACTCCGTCCGTCCCAATATGTCAAAAAAATAAAAAATAAAAATAGCACTCTTGTAAAATATTTGAAAATTCATTTTTGAGTTGAGACGGAGAGATAGTAACATTTAAGAAGGGAAGTAATACTGAATGACAGAATGAGCGAGTTATGAAATGTTGTTGTTTTCATCTCAAAATAAGTAATACTTTTAAATAAAAAAAAATTACAAGTATTAAAATAAGTAGAACACGTCATTATAATAATTGACACTCTTGGACACTTTCCATAACTTTTACTTTATATATATACTGGTCAGTAACCCGTCGGTACCCGACGGTGAATAATTTCTTTTTTGATTAAGTAAATAATTATTTATGTGTTTTAATTGATTTTTAAGTAACAATATAAATCGAAATTGATATTCAATGTAGCGGATATTAGGAGTATAATTAATTTAGAAAAAAGATGTTGACACATAATGTAACGTGGAAAGCCCTTGAGACAACTATCTCGCCAGCACAAAACCACGGGTGGTTAGGTCCCTGCCTAACCAAAAAACATTATTAAGATTTTAGTGTTACAACTTTGGAAGATGAAGAGATATGGTTACAATAGCGTGAGTTTAATAGTGTGTGCCTAAGTGTCAACATAATCTCTTCCATCTCCTATATATTTAAAGAAAAACAAAATAAAAACAAAGAAAATAATAAGAAATTGCAATACTTTTGTTTAACCACAAATTGTGCGACATAAATTCTCAGAGTCTGTCGAAAACTTCCTTGTAGACTACATTCAGCGTCTTGTCATATGTTTGAGCATCTGAATCACAAATAATAACTTTAAGTCCTCTCTTGCTGGTTACTCTGGAAAATGCTACATAAAGTTGTCCGTGACTGAAAACAGGTTGTGAAAGATATAGTCCTACATGGGAAAGAGATTGTCCCTGACTCTTGTTGATTGTCATAGCAAAAGAAACGGCAAGTGGAAATTGCCTTCTTTGAAATCTTACCGGAAATTTTGTCACATCTGACGGAGACATTATCATTCTAGGAATAAGCACCTTCATGCCAGCATTCTTTCCCGAAAGCATCTTGGCTTCGACTACGTGCTTACCTACATATATGTAACAAAATTAAGTATTAAATTATATGTATATAAAAAATAAAAAATTACTGTATTTACCTAATTGAGTGACAATCATTCTGGTGCCGTTACACAATTCAGCAGCTTGATCAAGATTTCTCAAAGGCATTACTATTCACCCAACCTTCAACTTAATAATGTGATTTGTCAATCCAGAACACTTGATAGTGTTTAGAAATTCAGGTGAGAATATATCTTCAGCACCATTTTCATCATCCTCATCCTTACAAATGGCATCAGAAATCATATATTCAACTTCGTCTCCCGGAAAGAGTGACATGACATAATCATTTATGTTATCGACAATCTCATTTGTTGGAGCAAGCACAGCTCTAGTCTGGAAGAATCCTTCAACATCCTTATTTTTCAATAAGTCAGGATATATAGATTCGACTATTTTTGCAATAGGATCTGAAGCCTCATGAATCAATATATCATCAGGAAGGTTAATGTCAATTTTCCCGTCATTATCTCCACCGGCAATTCCATCTCCGACACTCAAGAGCCACTAAGCAAAATCTTTTATCTCTTCGAAATTATGAGAAGTAGAATCACCCTACATTAAGTTAAATATATACAAATTACTTAAATTGAAATAAAAATATTTAAGTAGATGAATAAAGGCTATTTAAGAATTACCTGCAATCTCATATTATGCGTCAATCTGAGAACCTCACAGTCATTCCATATTTTGGATGAACAGAGTGCAGCATGCACAATACCATGCCTACTCCCTTTAGGAACAACAGGTAAAATATGTCTGAAGTCACCACTGAATACAATAACTAAACCACCAAATGGTTTATTGAAATATCTCCCCTCAGGTGTCTAAATAATATCTCGGAGGCTACGATCGAGAGCCTCAAAACAATGTTTATGAGCCATTGGAGCTTCGTCCCATATAATTAGTTTGGTTTTCTGTAGAAGTGCTGCCTCATCCGTACCCGACTTTAGTTTACTGCAAGTTGAGCTCTCGTTTACCTGTATCGGGATACCGAACCTAGAATGCGCGGTCCTACCTTTCGGAAGGAGCAATGAAGCTATGCCACTGGAAGCAACAGGAAGAACAATATCTCTCCTGCTCCTTAATGCAGAACACAGTGTTTTCCATAAGAAGGTCTTTCCCGTACCACCATAACCATAGAGGAAAAACACACCACCGTTTCCTCGATCAACAGCCGACATAATCTTATCATAAACACTCTTTTGCTCGGCTGTTAACTGAGGATGTAATCTGAAGTGCTCAGCTTTCATCTCATCAATGTCATAAGATGTCTCATCTAGAATGAGCTTATTTATCGCATCACCAATGACATTGCCCACCGGTTTAGGCATGTCTTTAAATTTATGGAGACTGCTGCAATTCTCGATCAGTAACTTCTCAATTTCCGCCAAAGCAAGATTCTGGACCTGTTCATTAATTAATTTCAAACCTGAAATTATAAAAAACAAAATAAATATATTATAACGTATCCATTGAAGCCTCTGTGTATCGATCATAACATACGCATTAACCATAAATTGCTGCAGCAACCGACCACTTCTCATAAGCTGTGATCCTTCTCTTATCCTCTCCTGAAGTCGAAAAGATAAAAAATCTTTTATTGACAAACTTGATCTCTTTTCCTCGGGAGGTTTATTTCTCGGAATGTCTGTGAAATATCCATCTTCACCGTATACAAATAGCAGAGGATAATGTAGAGGAAGGTAAGATTTATCAAATTCATGAATATGTTTCAGAACCCCATTCTGCTTTTCAATAACAATGTCCCTGACATCACCCGAATCATCAATATCACCTTCAATTATAGCAGCGACCTCTGAGGCTGTCGGCATATTAAACGGTTTTCCATCTCTACCCCGCTTTCCTATAAGCCTCAATTTAATATCTTTCTTCATTCCAATATGTGCTCTGGCCATTCCAATATGTGCTCTGGAAATTAATTAGCAATCTAATGTATGTGAAATTTGATAAATTACACCTTTTATTCTCTCACCCTCTCTCTCTCTCTCTCTCTTCTCTATTTCATACTATGAACTGTTATTATTATGTATTAAAAGGAAAGGTTTAGCATTGCTTTTGAACACTCACATTCCTTGATATGAACATGTTCTCTCGACCAGTATGTTTGCTGCTTTTACTTTTTAACAGGCAATATAGGTGTAAGTGTAACACAGTATGTTCCTTGTTCCTGATTTTTCTTTGAGAATGGTTTCAAAATTTAATTTGTAAAATATGTATAAACACCTTCAGAAAATTTTGCATAAACCTTTATATTCTTCTGGGCTGCTTTATATACTCTGCATGTGCAAAACTCTGCAGGTTTTCAGGCTCTTATCCAGTATCAACAGCGCCAAAGTGCAGTTTCTGCTAGAAATTCCCTTCAGGTATGTGCTTTATTGGGTACTCCAAGGTTTTCCTGCTTATTAGGGTCCTGCCCAAAGTGGGTATTTCTTGGAGCTCTTAAATCCCTACTATCGTGTTTAGAATATATTTTGATGTTGTTTGTCTAAGATTAAGGTCACTATTTGAGAATCAGTGGAAGGATACAAATTAGGGATCAAAGATTTAGGCATTTTCTTCATTGTTTGTTGGGGTGAAATGGTTCTCCGACTAAGACTAATGCGGAGTGCCTCTTGAATCTTATCTCTCAGAATAAATACGTTTTTGCATCAAAAAAATAAAATAAAAATGGCCAATTCATTTTGGGACAAAGTTGGTAAAAATTCTGCAATCAGTATTTGGTAGTATTATTCAGATTTAACATCATCTTTCTTTACAAAGAACCAGACTTAATGTCAAGTTCTAACTATTATAAAGGTTATATCTGTTGGGCATGATTTGAAGTTCCAAAAATAAGGTAAGACAAACTAACAACTTCATCCCTAGGATCCTCTCTTGGTCAATTACATGGTCAACTGTTTTATTTTTGCTGAAAAAGATTATGATGCTACGCTAACATAATTGACTTTCGATCACGAAGGCTGATTGCCGATAAAGTTGCAGCAGCAGGATACTACACCTTGGCCCCTGACTTCTTCCGTGGAGAACCATTTGACCCCAACAATACACAAAGGCCTAAAGATGCTTGGCTCAAAGACCATACTACCGTAATTACCTACCTCTTTACTCTCTACATAGTCAAAACCTGATGCAAATTATTATTTTCAGTCAACATGAATTTAAATTTGTTATCTTTGTAGGAAAACGGTTTTGATGACGCGAAAACACTATTGGCTGACTTGAAAAGCAGAGGAATGTCCAAGGTTGGATTTGTTGGTTTCTGCTGGGGAGGTAACTAATCTTTATAGTCGTACACACGTCTCTTTTTATATGTGGATTTATATTAACAAAACATGGGTTCTGATAAACTCGCTTCTTGAATTATATTATTCAGAAATTTAGTTAGAGATGGCTGAGGATTGTTTAAAGCATGCAAATGATTTAAGTGGCCTGTTGCTAATCTACTCTATACTTTCATTCTCTCCTTCTTGATTTTATACATTCTTGAATGACACAAATAAAAGAGGGACAACACACATATGAACCTAGAAGCACAACAAACATATGAAAATTACCTTGGATGAGTCGGCTGCACAGAAGATTGAATCAGATGGCGATGAAAGAAAATATGCGCTGATGACACAATGATATTGGCGCAGGTAAAGCAGAGACTGATTTTAAACAATGGATAAATTCGAATATTTATGTATATTTAGTAGGATATGAATTGTATCCTTAACCGATAATACATTGTCAAATTATCTCTTATCAGTTTTTAAGATATATGAATTTAAAATCATCACTTATCCATCCAAGTTTGAATTTTAGATAGAAGTTAAATGAATAATACTTTTTATTTTCAAATAATTCGATTTTCTATTGATTTCTAGAAACTGTATACGAAATTTATGGTTAAATTGTAATTTATTCTGGCATCTCTTTTAAATTTCAAAAATTACTAATTATTTTAAATTTTCGAAAATTACTAATTATTTTAAATTTCGAATTTCTATTGATTTCTAGAAACTGTATACGAAATTTATGGTTAAATTGAAATTTATTCTGGCATGTCTTTTAAATTTTGAAAATTACTAATTATTTTAAATTGAAATTTATGGTTAAATTGAAATTAAGTCTGGTATCTATTTTTAATTTCAAAAATTACTAATTATTTTAAATTTCAAAAATTACTAATAATTATATCTCCATAATTATCACCTAAAGAGTTTGAATTATTCAAAAATTGTGCTTAAATTTAGGTAACCATTAGTTTTCAAAATTTCAAAACTGATTAAATCAATCAACTTCTAATTAAGAGGGAACTTTTATTTTAAATTGCAAATTAACTTTAACTAATAATATTACAATAATGCCCTTAATCAAGTCTTACTTGGAATAAAAATGAGTTGGAAATTGAATTGCTGACGTGGCCTTTGACGTGGCCTTTTCTGGAGCCTCTAAATAGTTTTGCTATATTCCCTCCGTCCCACCTCACTTGACACTTATTTCCATTTTGGGCCGTCCCAGCTCACTTGACACTTCCCAAAATAGCCTACTTTTTATAATTTTATATTCACTCTACCCCACCACTCATTCTCTCTCTTCTTTTTTCACCACTCAATTTATTCAACCAACACTACTATTTACCCCACTCATTCTCTCTCTTCATTTTCTACCACACATTTCTTTTATTTTATTCTTTTTCCTTAGTTCTCGTGCCCACCTCAAGGGTGTCAAGTGAGGTGGGACGAAGGGAGTATATATTATATATGATATGATTGGACCACCCTACACTGTTATTTACCATATTTATTTCCACCCGGAATTTTGTCTTCTTATATTCTAGTTTTAAGATCTAGATAGTACTTTCCCCGTTTCAAAATACTTGCTTTTCTTTTTATATTTGTAAAATTCTAGAACTACAAGTATTTTGATACGAAAGGAGTAAAATTTTCAATTAGGTAAAGATGTAATGAGAATGTGAGTCACTAATGTGCATTGAGTCTCATAAGTGGCCAAAAAAATGAGATGGACAAAAAGAAATGCCCAATATAAATGGGATGAAGGGAGTATATAATATGAAATTATGAATCATGATACTGCTTTATAATTCAACTGCACAATCCCACATCCAGCATTTGGTGCGGAAGACTTAAAAATTGTCCTTACAATAACATCATAGTCGCAAAATAAAATAAATAACCTAAAATAAACAAATGAGATAGAGTACATTTTTGTTTATGAGGAGAGAAAAAGCCAAGAAGCTTGATCAACAAACAATAATAAAGAAAGATATTGGTGGTCCTAATAAAAGTCATACCCCCTAATATTGTCTCCATATCAGTATCATCGTTTGACTCCTTCCATGCTTTTACCAATACACTTGCTACAAATGGGACAAATGCTCTAACGAATATATAATCCTGTCCTGCATTATACATTTACCAGTGTATCGTTATAAAACTTGTTAACTGTGAATGCGGTCACAAAAAAAAGTCATGAATAAAGGACTTGGAAAATCCAAAAGAATATAAAACAATCGACGGTTTCGTCAGAAATTTCTTTGAATGAGGATCCAGCTTGTGGATCCGAATCCACTCCTTTTCCCATAGGGAAATATATCGATTCTAGATATATTTTAAAAATCCATGTGTGATCACTCTAGAAAGATTTATTGTTAGCTATTATATTTAAAATTACCACATTTCTTTGAGATAATTGATTACATGTGTTGCAGATATTTAGTTTGGGATAGTTTTGTGACTCTCCTTTTTGTATATTTTACTGATCTCTTCACGTTTTAGCCCATATTATTATACTCCATAGATTGCAAGAAAATAGTTCACTTTCCAACATAGAGTGTATTACATAGCTAACCTACATTTGTCATGTTTCAAGTGAAGGTGTGTTGGACAAGTCAAATTTCAAGCCTAGAATTTGGAATTGAAGAACAAATTGAATTCCACCTCTTCTGATTCCAAATCCAAAGCTTGGTAATTGAGCTTCCAAACAAACCCTTGTAACAACCTGGGCCCAAAAACTTGGTCCGCTACACAAGCACCACACACCAGCCAACTAACTGAACACAAACAACTTGTACACTTGGCTTACAACTGACCCACCCAAAAGTCCATGGATGTTATTGGTGCCCAGCGGTAATCCGTGGAAGATTATTTATCACAATTAAAGTCCACATTCCGATGTGGGATGAGGTATATCACAACCTAAATTTCCATTAAGAGTACTATTAACAGTAATTTTCAGAATTGCACACTAAAGATCAGATTTTTTTAAAGTTTGATATCAAGTTTATAAACAGTCAAAATGGGTAAGATTTTTGGGAGAGGTAATCTGAAATAAACTCAAAATTGCAAGCAAGAATGACAAAACAAAAAAAAAAAAAAAAAAGGAGGTAATTAGAAAAAAGAAAAGAGGAGACAATTTTTACCAGCCATCTCTTGAAAGAAGAGAAATCAACGGAACCATCTCGAATACTGAGGATGAAAGGGTGTCTAGTTGCTCCGGTGTAAATCGGACGGTGCTTTCTCAACCAAGTCTCCGTCACCGGAATCTTGATGTCAACTCCGGGAGCTGCCGGCTTTGCTTCCATTTCTTCTTCTTCTTCCGTTTAAGAAAGCTGAATTTAATTTATTTTTCAAATTCGTGCCGCCACGATAGCCTAAGTAAAGACCTTCTTATGGAAATCCATGGTGATTTTTGGTTAGTCGAAGTTAAAATTTGTCAAATCCGCCGATTGGCTTGGTTGGGGTTTGTCAACTGATAAGAAATCATTGTGGAATTTTTGAGCTAATTGAAAAGTCAGCAATTGCGGATATGATTTTGTATTCAATGTTTATCTCAAAAAATTTGAAAAACTGTATTTATCTCAATAGGGTTGCAAAATAAGTTTGTTAATTTTGTTTTTATCAAAAATTATAACAAATATCCTCTACATTATCTTATTTTTTAATGAAATAATTATGAGTTGGAAATTGAATTGCTGACGTGGCCTTTGACGTGGCCTTTTCTGGAGCCTCTAAATAGTTTTGGTTTATATATTATATATGATACTTAGTAAAGAGGACACGTGATATTTTTTTAATTAAAAGTGAGGGCAAAATGAAAAAGGGACAACTTAGTGAAGGTAAAATGGGAAAAAAACTTTTGGCACTATTCATACAACTATTCATCCCACTTCCCTCATTTATACTATACTAGAGCAAGCCCGTGTCCAAGAACACGTTTTTTTTTTTTTAAGGGTAAAATGGAAAAGGAACAACTTAGGGAGGCGAAATGGAAAATTTGGCCGGCATTCGTTATCTTATAGCAGTACAAGTTGCCATTTATACTATATATATAATATATATATATATATATATATATATATATATATATATATATATATATATATATATATATATATATATATATATATATATATATATATATATAATAAAAACCTCCTTTTCTTAATGTTCAAAGTGCAATTGCATAAGTTAACATAACTTGAGCAAAACCACACCCTATTTCCACTCTATCACAGACCCTGAAATCCAACATCACATCACATACATATTCCATCACAATTGTATGCATAATGCAAAGAACAAGTATTAATAATAATTTTTAGAGTTGAAAGAGATATCTAAATTTGAATAAAATTATGGTCAAATTATAAAAGTCGGAAAACACTTTCCGGGACAGAGGGAGGGAGTATTCAGTATCATCATCATCATCATCATCATCATCATCGTCTTCATATCTTTGAGATAATCGCTTGTTATACTTCTGGGCGGATCCAACTCAATGGAGCATTAAACCAGACTGGTCTAATACCCGGGATCCACCCCTTAAATTCTCCAACATTCTTGTCATATAGCCCTCTACATGAATACGACGAATTCATTTCATTTTCTACACGGGTCCTAGAGTCATCAATAAAATAGATGCAGTTGCCTCTAAATCCTCTGGTAGGCCTCACACCTCCTTCTTCATCAGCAGCTTCAGTAATGACGGACAACGAATTATTATATCCAACAAAAAGAGCTCGGTTCCCCAAATCCTCAACCTCAATCCACTCACTTCTTTCATCATCAAACTTGTGAACTCTAAAATCAATTTTTCCAAACCTTGAAACAAGTAATAAGTCCCCCGATGATTCCATCAGGTAGTCATTCCTTAGATTGCAACTTACTTGTTCCCTTTCCCTATCAATGTGAAATATGTTTTCTGGCAAGCCTAGAGTTTGCCGAGTAACTATCTCAGGAACCTTAGAGGGGTCAATTTGTAACATTTGCCCACTGCAATAGTAAACATGGAACTTACCCCTATAGAAAGTTGCAGAACGAAACCTGGATACATTGTCGTTATCGATCTTTATCCAACTTGAATCCCCTAATCTGCAGAATGCCAAATGCTGTTCTTGTGGACAAATGGCCAGAATCATGCAGTTGGGATCGGAAGTAGGGTTGGCAGACAATATTATTCTCAGTCTATTGGTCCAACTCCACCCAACTCCGTTTCTATTTGGAAGCCTAATTTGAGCATATGAAGCCGCGTTTATTAGAAAAATTTCAAGTGGTTTCTTTTTCTTACATTGAATTGATATCATCCAGCCATGAGAGGTACCCGAAATCCAACTTCCACTTAATTCAGCTGGTAAAGAAAACCTGCGAACATTTCTTGACTGGCAGTTGTAGAAAACAACCCCCTTGTCAGTGTTTGTATTGTCACTTCCTAAATCCCTTTTTATAGTGTCAGATAATAATATTAACGGAGGCAGATTTTTAAGGTTCTTGCGTAAAGACTCACTAACAACTGAGTACCATGATGTACAGACTCCCGAACAGCAAAGGAGATCCAAAGGGTCTTTCACACGATCAAATATGAGCGGTAATATATCTTTATCAGGGTTTGACCAAGGTTGATATGACCAGTCAGGTCGCCGATCATCCATCTGAGACAAACACAGAATTATAAAATGCAATAAAACTTTACTGTTTCTCAATTTTACAAAGATTTGACTTTTGGATAAATCTGTTAGGACATTTATAAAATAAATTATACTACCTCCTCCGTCCCAAAATAAATGTCTATTTTTGTTCTGTATCAAGTGAAAAAAGGACATTCATAACAAAGGGGTCAAATGAAACTAAAACATAGGGAATTTTTTTACATAAATAATTCTACAAAACTCCCGATTCTACTAATTTGATTTCTATGTAAAGAATTTAACAGACCTTGAAATGGAGACTTAGGGAAGATCGATGGCGAAGGATAACACGGACGGAGGCGCTTGGTTGATCGAGGGCGAGAAGGAGAGAGTCCTCGCCGTGATGACGGAGCTGAAGGGCGGAGGAAACGAAGCGGTGGCCGACACTATTGAATTTCTCATAGTTATTAGGTTGGGCTTTGGGCTTTGAAATTGGGCCCCGAAAAGGATACTTTAATGGTTTTGATTTAATCTAGGCTTCAAGTTCTCCACTAGCAAACTCTTTAATTTTTTATTTTTTTTTTCCGAGTTTGCGAGAATAGAAAACTCGAATCCTTTTACGGACTCTTTAAAATATTCATTTTTTTTTTTTGGCAAATGGCCTTACTTTTTTTTTTTTTTTTTTTACGGACTCTTTAAAATATTCATTTTTTTTTTTGGCAAATGGCCTTACTTTTTTTTTTTTTTTTTTTTTTGCGATGTCTAAATCAGAAGGCAAAGAAATCAAACTTAAGCTTTCACAGACAGATGATGAAGGCCAAAATTGTCCTTAGCCCGTGGACAAAATTTTGGCCCGTATCCCGCAGCTCGTGTAGCCCGTTATCCGCAGTCCGTGTCCCGGCCCTTGGTTCGGCCCGCCTATGTTGACGGTACAGGCTAGGCTGTGGTTTTTGGTCGACGGGCGGGCCAAGCCCGCGGGCTTCCAAAGCCCGTTTGCCCAATTTCCGTTTGACCCGTTTTTTTATTTTTATAATTTATATTTAAAATTTGGATAATTAACAGCAATAACATTCTGTCCAAGTGGTAATGTGGCACCCCAATTATTCCATTTCACCCAGGTTCGAATCCCCCCATCCCCATTTCTGCTTTTGTAAAAAAAAAAAAGGTGAAAACCCGTTTAGCCTGTGGATCCTTGGATCCGGGCAAAACGGGCGGGCCTTACCCCCATGAAACCGACGGGCCGGGCTTTAGACCGTTTGTCCTCACGGACGGGCCGGATAAAGCCCGTTTGTCCGTTTAACCCGTGGTTGACGGGCCGGGCTACCCGTTTGGACATCATCACAGACAAAATATGAAAGTTGGCTTTTATCAATGAACCAAATTTTTGAAGACCAAATGACCCTCACATGTATGACTATTGGCAACAAATTCGTGCGATGCACAACGATTATATATAGCCATGCATGTACTGAAATAGTAAATCAAAAGACCAAAGTGTAAATACTACTTAAACATTTCAAAATACTTCCTGAAACAAAACATTTTTAGCACTTGAAGAACTATCATCTCCTCCGACAACAGTTTTCCACCAAATATTGTTTCACTTATACTCGAATCAATACTTTTCAAGATATATTTCAATAAAAAATAAAGAAAATTCACATAGTAGGCTATTCTTTCCGAAAGTATGCATGCACACCTTTTTAAATCTCTAAAATGAATGTTCAATAATTTTTCAAATTTGCTATTTAATTAAGAGAAAATTTAATTTTTTTAATATTTATTTTAAAATAGAGAGAGTAAAAATAAAGACTTGCTCGAATAAATTGAAGCTTATAAAATAGAATCATATATCACCTTTTATAATTTTCTAAAACATTTTTTCACTTTCTTTTTAACCAATCTTTTTCTCTCTCCCCTATACTAATTGGGTAATAGTAAGGACACAAAATAATTACAAAAATTTGCTTACAAAACCGTAAATGTAATAATTTTATTATTGTTTTTAATTAGAGAGTATTCAGTCCATTACAGATGCTATCATAAATATCGTCAATTAATTTCGTTAGCAAAATTTTGTGGACAACTTTCAATCTGCCACCCAAAAATCTCAAATCAGCTTCAAATAAATTATTTTCACATTTAATGATACTTTTTACTTCAAACACAAAGAGAAATTTAACCTCTTTCTCATAGTAAGTCCATTACCCCTAAATTATGTCTATAAACTAAAAAATAGAGTCATGGCTCTATTCCCCATTTAATTTTCTCGATTTATCGATTTTCACATTAAAAAGATCACTTTTTACTTTAAAATATTATTTATATTAGTAACCATTTAAAAAAATAAATGCATCATTTTAAAAATTATTATTCTATATTTAAATTTTATTTAATTTTATGATAACAAAACATTGAATGAAGTTACAAAATAAAAAAAAAAGAAATAATCTATTTCTATAAAAAAAAATATGTCATCATAAATTAAAAATTAATGAACAAGTAATAAAAAAATTTAGTTTTTAAACAAAGTAGCTAAAAATCGTTTAAAAAAACACTCAAAACAAAGTAGCTAAGTTCAAAGAATAAAAAAAATAGCTTCCAATTTTAAGCCTAGAAATTCGTCAATTTCAAGAAATAAGTTCGTTTAATGAAATTTATAATTTTCAAAGTAAGAAGGTTTTGCTTAAAAAAATGTGAAGAAAAATATTTTGATAATATTATAAAATAGTTTTTTATTTTTTGAAAGATAATATTAGAAAACAGTTAAGGCAGGCACTTATCAACATTTTAGTTGTATGACTTTTATTGAAAATAGCAGTTATCTTCTTACCTTTTTTTCTCAATTAAATTATCTTCCTTCTTCAAACAAATAAATAAATGAGTAAATCTCAATCATCTTAATTGCTTAAATTTGAAATTCTGAATATTTTTTTTTTATTTTTTCAATCATTCATATTTTTGAAAGTAAAAATTCATATACTTTTTTTTTTGAAAAAATAAAGGATTATTATTTATAGTAGTAGAGTTATTTTTTTAAAGCAAAATGAGATTTTCAACTATTAAGCCTAATAATCCGGATCTATAAGCCTACAAATATGCATTAATAGTAATTGCTATATAACATAATAAATTTATTTTTTAAATAAAAAGTACCCAATTTTTGCCTCCAAAACTTCCCTTACCTCCCCCCCCCCTCGGCCCTCCTTATAGTCACCTATATTATCTCCACATTCTTCAAATTTTTATTTTTTTTAAAAAAAGTCTTCTTCTTTTTTTCACAAAAGTAAAATAAAAAAATGTCTAACTAATGATCATCTATCTCGAAAACATAAGAAAAATAGTTATAATCTAAATATATATTCTTATATTTTAGACTAAAAGTGAAAAAAATAAATTAAATATTCACATCTAAATTTAAAAATTATCGTTAATACAAAAAAAATCTGTTATTAATTAATAATTAGAAAACAATAAATTTATTCTAAAATTTAAGAATATATATTTAGATTAAACTATTTAATAAGTTTATTAGACTAAAAATGAGGTATTTTTTTCAAATTTTCTGAATTAAAAATAATAAATTTAAGCTCATTAAACAATTATTTTTTAAAGAAATAATTAGAAAACGTTCAAATATTGCAACCTAGTCTAGACACCTAGTGTTGATTAATTAATGAAAAAGAAAAAAAATTGCACATTTCCAAAAGTTTTCAAAGAGTGAGTAGTAGATCATTTTTCACTCTCTCTCCACCCATGTTCCAAAACCATTTGCCAAAACCATTTGCTAAAACAATGTATCGAATCAATTTCCATTTTTAACCCCTTGATAGTGACATTTAACATAAATATAGGAAGTATTTTTTAAATATCACTAGTTTATCATCGTGCATCGCACAGGTTTGTTGCTAGTTTATAAAAAAACCTAGTTGAAGAGCATTGCACCCCCTTCATTTCTGTAGCCAATTAATAGTTTCAAGAGTGAAACATCATCCTCCTTGTGCAAGAGGACTCAAAGCTCATACCATCCTACTTTATCTAATCTATATACCCAAACATAGGAAGTAATAAGCTAGGTCTTGTCGAGCTTCACAACGGATAGGGTAGTATGTTTATTGACCATATGAAACTTTTCACAAGCTTCAATAATTAACCAAAAAGTTTTAAACTATATTGAGCAAACTGTAAACAAGGAAAAGTTTTGAATCCTCGCCAGATTCGTGAATGCGCAGAGTTACATGTCTCTGCTCCGACTCTCTCATCCCATTAGAAAAAAAACGACTCTTTGCTGCCAATATTGCAGAAGTAATGTGTATCTTCACTCAAAGAACTGTTGAAGGGTCTGAACATGAAGGGTCTGAACTTGAAGGATCACTGCCTTCAGTGGACCTACCCACAAATTTATAATTCAATTTACGAAGCATGAACGAGAACAGATCAACACACACATGCAAGAAAAGGACTTTCTAATCGCTCCTGCTTTCTTCACTATATCTTTTCTGTAGGGTACATGCCCCCCCCTCCCCAAAGAGCGTACAAGCTTATAGCATCACCTTGACCATGCCACACACTATTTCTTAATTCGATAGCAATGTCTTCAGGGGGGGGGGGATTGTCAGCCAACCGGAAGCACATAGCTTAGCCTCTCATTGATATTGTCTTATTGACCAAGTTCCCTCCTTAAAACACCCACCTCTACCATAATCTTGAAGATCATTTTGCTGCATTATTTGCCAACATTCAAATAGAGTCCTAGGCTCTCAAGAAGATGACAAAACTAATGAAAAACATATACGACCTAACTAAGCTCAACTTTAAAAAAAGATGGCACTGGATAAACAGAACTGGAAAAGTTTGTGGCATAAGCAACAATTTTACAATCCATCCACAGGTAATCAATTGCGACGACCAACTTTATGGACCAATCGAATTCAACCCATAAAGCAAAGAAAGTCGAGCCCAAAGTGAGAACGAAAGATGAATGAATGAGCCGCTAGAATGAGAGAGGAGGGGGCAGTAGGGTTTTGATCGTTAATGAATATGATCGAACTATACGAGGGTAATGATTAGATTATAAAAAATATGCGAAGGTAAAAGTGGGATAATAAAAAAATTTGTCAAGCTTCCAATTTCTTTCCTTCCAATTCCTCTCGATTTTGGGAGGAAAATCCTAAAAATTTTCCTTCCCTTTCTTTCCACTTCCTCCCTAAAAAATCTCGGAAGCAAGCTAGCGAAGGATTTTTTTTTTTAATTTCCTTCCCTTTCTTTCCCATTCTCTCCAATTTTAAACTCGGAAGCAGGGGTAATATAGGTGACTATAGGGAGGGCCGAGGGGGGTAAGAGAAGTTTTGGAGGCAAAAATTGTGTACTTTTTATTTAAAAAATAAATTCATTATTATGTTATATAGTAATTACTATTAATGCATGTTTGTAGGCTTATAGATCCGAATTATTAGGCTTAATAATTGAAAATCTCATTTTGCTTTAAAAAAAAAAACCGCTACTACTATAAATAATAATCCTTTCTTTTTCAAAAAAAAAAAAAAGTAAATGAATTTTTACTTTAAAAAAATAAATATGAATGATTGAAAAAGTAAAAGAAAAATGTTCAGGATTTCAAATTTAGGCAAATATGATGATTGAGATTTATTCATTAATTTATTTGTTTGAAGCAAGAAGATAATTTAATTGAGAAAAAAAAGGTAAGGAGATAACTGCTATTTTCAATAAAAGTCATACAACTGACATGGTGATAAATGTCTGCTTATGATGACATTTTTTTTTTTTATAGAAATAGAGTATTTTGTTTTTTTTTTTATTTTGTAACTTCATTCAATGTTTTGTTATCATAAAATTAAATAAAATTTAAATATGGAATAATAATTTTTAAAATGGTGCATTAATTTTTTAAAATGGTTATCAATATAAACTAGCAGTACACATGTGCGATGCATGAAAATAGCATAATTTAACCCATAAAGCAAAGAAAGTCGAGCCCAAAGTGAGAACGAAAGATGAATGAATGAGCCGCTAGAATGAGAGAGGAGGGGGCAGTAGGGTTTTGATCGTTAGTGAATATGATCGGACTATACGAGGGTAATGATTAGATTATAAAAAATATGCGAAGGTAAAAGTGGGATAATAAAAAAAATTGTCAAGCTTCCAATTTATTTCCTTCCAATTCCTCTCGATTTTGGGAGGAAAATCCTAAAAATTTTCCTTCCCTTTCTTTCCACTTCCTCCCTAAAAAATCTCGGAAGCAAGCTAGCGAAGGATTTTTTTTTTTTAATTTCCTTCCCTTTCTTTCCCATTCTCTCCATTTTAAAACTCGGGAGCAGGGGTAATATAGGTGACTATAGGGAGGGCCGAGGGGGGTAAGAGAAGTTTTGGAGGCAAAAATTGTGTACTTTAAATAGTAATTACTATTAATGCATGTTTGTAAGCTTATAGATCCGAATTATTAGGCTTACTAATTGAAAATCTCATTTTGCTTTAAAAAAAAAATAACGCTACTACTATAAATAATAATCCTTTCTTTTTTCAAAAAAAAAAAAAAAGAATAAATTTTTACTTTCAAAAAATAAATATGAATGATTGAAAAAGTAAAAGAAAAATGTTCAGGATTTCAAATTTAGGCAAATATGATGATTGAGATTTATTCATTAATTTATTTGTTTGAAGCAAGAAGATAATTTAATTGAGAAAAAAAGGTCAGGAGATAACTGCTATTTTCAATAAAAGTCATACAACTAACATGGTGATAAATGTCTACCTTATGATGACATATTTTTTTTTTATAGAAATAGAGTATTTTGTTTTTTTATTTTGTAACTTCATTCAATGTTTTGTTATCATAAAATTTAATAAAATTTAAATATAGAATAATAATTTTTAAAATGGTGCATTAATTTTTTAAAATGGTTATCAATATAAACTAGCAGTACACCCGTGCGATGCATGAAAATAGCATAATTTACCTTAAATCAAAATTAGTACATTGATACGGGTGGATTACATATTTCTAGGGGCAGTTACCAAATCATCCCTCACCCTAACAAGAAATATCAGATAAATTGTTATATAGAAATGATTCTTAATTTTTTTAAATGAAGTTGGTTGTAGGAAGTGTGTATGTTATATAGTACGTTAGCGACATTCAGGTATGTAATCTCATCTTTCGGTGGTTAAGATGATATTTGGTCCGAGAAAATTGTTTACATAATCGTATTATGCTATTTTCGTTAAAGTTGATTGAAAAGTTCGAATCCAAGGCGAATTAGAGAAAGGTCAAATGGTGTTTGCTTATGCGTTCTGTTCTGTTTGAAGTTAACAGTAAACTGTAAAGGGAAAAGGAGAGGGGGTTCGGAGTTTCTTTTAGCTTTATTAGTGAGTATATATTGCACACAAAAGGCTTCTCTACCTTTAGTATGCGAGAGTTAGGGTTTGGATAAAGTATGAAGAAGAAATTGACCAGGGACTGTAATAGCGATGAATCTGCTCAGAATCCGAAGCTGAAAGAACGACATATTGTTACATGGTCTCAAGAGGTTCATTTCATTTATCTTTGTTTTTGTTGATTTCTATTGTGTTGATTTGAAATATTCTTATTGTTATTGTGGTTGTTTTTCTTTGCTCTTTATATATTTGTGCAGTTGGGCAATCATTGCCTCAAAATTTAAGGATAAAACAACCAGGCAGTGTAGAAGAAGGTTAAAAAAAAATTAAAAAAATTAAAAAAAAAATTCCTTTGCTTTGTTCATCCATACCTTACTATTTACTTATGATTTCTTAATTGATAATATGGATGTAATATTACTATTGCATGCAGATGGTTCACTTATCTGAATTCTGATTTCAAAATACCCCTGACTCTGCTAGCTTCAGCATCCTAAAAAGGCTGTAGAGGTTTAACATTACAAACTTACTGAACTTTTTGTGTTCAGGAGGAGCCATATTGCTGATGCAAGTGAAGATTGCAATCTTGGAGAAGGAACTCACCAAGAGTGTAAAGCAATAGAGCAGCAACTAAGAGCTCAGTTTCTAACACTTGCACAGAACTTTCATGAGATGATTGATTCGCAAAATCAGTCCCATGTACATTTCTGAAGAAGGATGATCCAAAGATTATTGCTTTGATGCAACAAGCGGAACTGCTTAGCTCCCTAGCGCTCAAGGTTAATACAGAGCATATAGATCAGAGTCTTGAAAAGCGTGGAAGGTAGAGCTTGGAATATTACTGGGTTTCATCTGTCACATACTTCAGTACTTGTCGGTAGCAAGAATCTTATTTACTTGCATACAGGCCAATGACCATATTAGCACCAATATGATGCAATACCAGAAACTGTTATTGAAATTGTCTATGGCTTAGCAAAAGTGAGACGAAACTCACAAGTGTTGTCAATAGTATTGATAGAAATACTATAACAAGTATTCAATATATTAGCACAACGGCTATAAATCTCTGAACCACATGTACAGTTTAGGAATTCCAAAGTAGGGAATCCTACAACAATATAATATCATAAAGATAGAAATACTATAACAAGTATTCAATATATTAGCACAACGGCTATAAATCTCTGAACCACATGTACAGTTTAGGAATTCCAAAGTAGGGAATCCTACAACAATATAATATCATAAAGATAGAAATACTATAACAAGTATTCAACATATTAGCACAACGGCTATAAATCTCTGAACCAATCCCAAAACAATTTAGGAATTTCAAAGTAGGGCATCCCAGCATTTATATCGAAATATATCAATGAGTCCAAACAAGACTGTCGAACAATTCCTGAGTCGTAATTAAAGTGCTTCCTTAGTTCCATTTAAACCCAAATTAAGGTGCCCTTAAATGATACAATTGCTCTAAGTATAACTTAGGTTAAAAGGATTAATTTCATATTCCGGAAAGGTTAGGTTCCAAACTTTATATTGGTTAAGGATCATGCTAGAAGGTTACTAGTGAAATTTCAGCGAAACAGGGAACTGGACCATATTCTGCCAACATGGGCGACCGCCCAGGCCACTTGGGCGACCGCCCAAGTGGGGTTTCCAAGGATTTAAGTTACTGCCCTCTTGGGCGGCCGCTCACCACCCCTTGGGCGACCGCCCAAGACCCTTTTCCAGCCACATTAATTTTCAATCCCTTTTTACTTAGGTTCATTTCCCTTTTAATTCTTTCTACAATTCAAGATCACCAAAGGAATCTCCTAACTTGCCAACCTCATCCTAAATCACTTAACCCCAAAATAACATAGATCTAGATTGTTCACCACAAGAATTCCAACCCATTTCATTAACTCATTTCAAGTTTAACACTTTTAATCTAAATCAACCCATGTTCTTACACTCTTGATCAACAATAACATTCCTTCCAAAAGATTAATCCATTCTTCAACTCCCAAGAAGATTTCCAAAGCATTTAAACAATCATCTAAATAACAATAACAACATTAAATAACTCATGAACATTTAGATGAAGGGAAGTCATAACAACTCACCTAGAATAGGAGATGGATCATGGATTTCTTTAGCTTAATAGATTCTCCTAGTTGTCCCAAGCTCAAATGTACTCTTGGATTGAAAAATGGAGAAGATTTGGACCTAGGAGGTTCTTGGGAAGCAAGGCTTCACATTGAAGCTTCCATGGAGATTCTTGCTAGGGAAAGTATGAGAAAATGAAAGAGTAAGGAGGAAGGAGGGAGGTGGAGTATATAATTGGTAAAAGGGGAAGGGGGGGCCGGATTTAAGGAGGGATATGGGGAAGGGTATGGGAAAAGTAAAAGAAAGGTATGGGATGTTTGACAATTGAGGAAAATGAAGAGTGATTTAGGGAGGATGGTCCCCTCACTCTACTCATCATTTTAATCTCAAGGCTTTCACTACCATGACAATTTATTTCCCTTATTTCCCAAAGCATATAAATTAAAATCCCCCCACCCAAGTATTTATTCCACATACTATAATCCTCCTTCCACATTTTATTTATTTTCTATTTTTATATTTCCCTTTAGAACATTATTTTATTTCCCAAACATTTCATCCTAATATAAGAATTTAAAGATATAAGTGAACATATAAAGTTAACATTAATATTAAAAGCATATAATGTGATATTAAAATTGTGCCTAGGGTTAGGGTCGTTACAGTCATGTTTCTATCTCGCCTTTCTCTGTGGGAGTGCGATCTAACTGACCTTACTGGCGACCTGCGCCTATCTCTCTATGTGGCGACCTGCGCCCATTTCTATCTCGATGGGATTGCGACCTCTCCGTTCTGGCAGGCAACCTACGCATATTCCTTTCGGCCTCCCTTTGTCGCCTCAAGTCTGACTCGGCCTCATGTTCCCTTTGTTCGTCGAGACTTTCTCTCAGGTCGACGCTTGGATCTATGGAGATGTGGGAGGGAGGAGGCATCTCGATCCTCGGCTGCTCAGCAGATGGTCTGGAGCCCCCATTCTGTCGAGCACTCCCATTCTGTCTAGCGCATCCATTAGGTTGCCTGTTAGAGATTTGGGAGGGAGCTGCTCTTTGCGATCTCCTATCATCCTGATCTGGAGATTCTGGCATATCGAGTAACTCTTGCAAGATTCTAGCCCGCTCCAACAACATCTCCTTCCTACTGAGGTGATTGGTTGAGGGACCTGGATTGTCGCCTGCAACAGTTCGACCTACCTGTAGGCGTTTTAGAGGTGATTGTGCTTCTGGCTCGGCCATGGGCCTCTTTTCCCTTCTGTTATCTGGCAAGCCTCTTTCATCAGCAACGCTGTTTGAACATGTCGATCTCCTGGCATGACGTTGTGGAGGAGGAGGCGGCTTGTTAGCATTACGATTTCCAGCACCGGCGTCCGTATTCATACCGGCATTCTCCTGATTAAGATCATCCGAGGCATCAGAAACATGACCGTCAGATGCCATTGCAGTGGTGTGAGAAAAGTTTCGAGGTAAAAAAGTTACGATTCCCGGCAATGGAACCAAACTGATGTTGCAGGAATCGTGTTGTTATCAATCTCCGTCCAGCTGCAGATTGATCACCTAACTTTTGATCTGAAACATAGAACCCACGACTAGCCGGAATGGTCTCCGGCGAAGACCCTCGGGCGTGAGAGTAAGTATGGTGATATGAGAGCTAAATAATTATAATGAACAGATGTATTCAAGATAACAAATGACAATTACCTCAAAACCGTTGATGTTGTGAAGTATTTATAGGTCTTGATAAGTGATATAATTGTAATAGGATTGTGTGAAATCCCTAGAATCATGGATCAGATTTGTATGAGAGATCGTGTCCATATATAACTCCTGATTTGTAGGACTCCTGTTATGGAAAGAATCATATATGCGTCATGACTATGTAGGTCGACGTACGCATTGTAGGTCGAGGTCGCCTGTGTGGATCTAGGCCGACCTGACTGAATGACATAGCCGGGTAATATCCGTATAATAGATGGATCGTATGTCGGACAAAGCTAGGTAGGGACCAAGGAGGTAGGACAATGAGCTAGGTCGACTGATCTTTGGCTGATGGGCCTTGGGCCTTTGGAAGAATTTGGTCGACGCATTAAGAATGTGGTGGCAATCATGTACGTAAAATTGGGCTTGCTGTCATGACCCTAAACCTAGGCACCATTTTGGTCACGTATTGAGCACGTGGGGGTGGGGTGCATTTCATCTCATGTTAGGCATTATATGATAATTGAAATGTTTATGTGGTTATTTTTATATTTTGGCTAACTTATGTGATTTAGGTTGGTAATAAAATAATTTTAATTATATAATGTCTAAATGGAATAAATAGGAATTTTGTAGTAAAGTTATAATATTGGAAATTTTAAATAAAAGGTTATAAAAAGTGTTGAGGAGCTTTAGCGTAAATATAAATTTAAGGTGGTTGGTTGTAGGAGTTAGAACTTGGAGGAGCTAGAATGTAAATAGTGTTATATAAATCTTAAAGCTTCTCCCAGAAACTTCAATCTTTCTTTCTCAGTTTCTTTCTCTCTCCCTACGTACCAGAAACATCTATCAACCTAGGGTTACCTTCCAAAAATCCCTATAATTCAACCGTCGATCCGTTCTTCGTTTTGACTTCATATAAACGCTCGGGGAATCGAGTGGAATATTTATAGCCGATTATAATTTTTCTTATTTCCGAAATATTTTGGTAAGTTATTATGATTTCTTTCCATAATTGTTCATACTATGTTTAAAGATGATATTATGATGATATAATTGGTTCTTGATATTTTTGGGTAAGTTATTTGGCCTTTGAAATTAATGAAAATATGGGTTGAAAGAAGAACAATGAGGTTTCTGGGCATAAGAGTTTAAGTGTAAGTGTCAAAGTTGTTATGGTTGTGTTACATGGCCTTGGGGGAACAATTTGTATTGGTTTGGAAATGGTATATTGCAGTTGAAGTAGCTGGAAATGAATAAAAATGGTTTTCCTTTGCCTTGGCTGCTGATGTTCAGCTGGTACTGATTTTCTGGGGAAGGGCACGAGTCGTGCCCTGTGACACGAGTCGTGCCTTGCTGTCGTGCCTTGCTGTCGTGCCTGGTCATGGCCTTGGGGGAACATTTGTATTGGTTTGGAAATGGTATATTGCAGTTGAAGTAGCTAGAAATGAATAAAAATGGTTTTCCTTTGCCTTGGCTGCTGATGTTCAGCTGGTACTGATTTTCTGGGGAAGGGCACGTGTCGTGCGCTGCCCTGTTGACTCCGAACCGTCTTTCAAGCATTAGAAACCTAACCTACCTAGTATATAATTAAACTCTCTTTGACTATAATTCTAGTACAACATTAGGGCTTTACAATGAAGTCTTAAATGGTCCAAAAGGATATAGGAAAGGTCTTTAAAAATGGTCCTGAAAATGGTTGAAAGGCCTTATAAAACTTTAACCAAAGTTGTCAAAACTTGGTAATTTAACCTGTAACCTTTATAGAAGGCACTCAATGTGATGTCATGAATACGTAGGGTTTACTTGTGTTACATGGTATCTCTACGTGGTTACATATTCATGGTTATTGGTTTATACAGTGCATGAAATACATGTTGCCCTACTTCATTGGTTTGAACATGAGTATTAATATCATGTTGTTGGATTGTTGTTATTCAATAGTGTGTAAATATATGTTGCACTATTGTGATGGTTTAACATGAGTAATATTACCATGTTATGTATTCATATCCCAAGTGTGGATTTATTTTCAAGTATCTATTATGTGCTTGAATGTGGTTATATCAGCTGATCAGTAGGGATATAATGGAATATGATCAGTTATGAGAAATTGTTCCATAAGGTGATCAGATTACATTATACCTGTGACTGTCCCCTTCTGTGACCACAGACTGGGGTTGAATGCTTCTGTATCGAGCCAAAAGCCTTATAGATAGCTGCGATCTTATATGGTTCTCTAAAAAATGAGTCTATAAGGTGTGAATATGCCTAAGCAGTTCACAAATGAGTGGAGTTTTTACTCCCGATGTTGTACGACTTATTGGTCATACGGGAAAGGTAAAATAAGGTAACGTAATGTGTTTACCGCTTTACCAATGTGATTATGAGCAACCTGTTTATGTGTTGCATTTTATATGGCAATTTTACCGAACCCGATCCGTTTCGAAGGCAATCCGATCCGAAAAAATCGAATTTGGCAGAAATTTTCCCGATCCGATCGGAATTCGGATCGGGTTCGAATTATGGTATGATCCGATCCGATCCCGATCCGAAATGCATTCGACCCGGGATCCGATCCGATCCGTTTTATTAGGGTTTTGATTTTCAATTATACCCCTCATGTTTTGTTAAATTTACATTTAAGTCTTATTATATAAAGAAAAATCTACCTAGGTTTTCATTCATTCCAACCAAGGCCCCTCTCTCTCTCTCCGAGCTCTCTGCGCCGCTCACTCCCCCAGCCCCTTACGCCGACGCCGCACCGTTCTTCCTCTCTCTGGGGCCACCAGCAACCTCCTCTCCTCCCTGCGCCTCTCTCCGGATCGTCTATTCCTTCTCTTGTGATGGCACCTCACCTCCTTCTCCGGAGAATCCATCTCCCCCAGATCCATCAATCGGCGTCGATCTGTTCTTCAACATGTTTTGATCTATATCATTCCTTCCGGGTAAAATCCATCCAAACTCCGGCGAATTTGCTTATTAATTTCGTATTTTATAGCTTGCCTATTTAGAAAATTATTTGTAGATCATTGTTTTTAGAAAATTATTTGTAGATCATTGTTGAATGCCCGCTATCTCACTGCCTTCGACATTTTTTTTCTTTTTTGAAATGCCTCGAATCGGATCAGAGCTCGGATCGGGGCTCGAATCCTAAACATTCGGATCGGATCGGATTCAGATTCGGATCAGGTCTTACTTTGTTCGGATCGGATTCGGATTAGGGCCGATCCGAGCCGATCCGATCCGATCCGATTGCCATCCATATTCTCACCCCTTCTCCCTTTCCTGTTTTAGATCCCGCTGAGACAGGTGGACCAGACCACCGGTGAGGCCGGAAAGGAGTTTGAACCGCTTACTTTTGGGTTGTCAGGGTATGTATATAGCTTGGGAGTTGGAAGTAGTGGCGGATGTTATTCTTTTGGGGGAGATTTGTATATAAAACTTTTATAAAACATTATCAGTGTGTTTGTGTTGTAATTAAATTTGAAATTGGTTTTCTGTTGGAGTTGGCTTTTGGTAAGCCTATACATTCGTAGTTGTTTGTAATTAAACAGGTTATGTTGTTTTTAAAGATGGTTTATATATCACCCCCAAGTGGAGATGTTTATGTTAGTTTGTTAAAGGTTGTTATACTTTCACGTTGATTAAACAAGTAATTTTTTTTATGTAGGTAGTTTGGGACCCTCCGGCTCGGGGCACGCATCTATAGTTCCCGGGTGGGGAGGCCCCACACTTGCTCACTGGACCTAACCCGTCACATTTATTTCGTTCATCAACCATTTGACTATTTACTCCGTCCGTCCCAATATGTCAAAAAAATAAAAAATAAAAATAGCACTCTTGTAAAATATTTGAAAATTCATTTTTGAGTTGAGACGGAGAGATAGTAACATTTAAGTGAAGTAATACTGAATGACAGAATGAGCGAGTTATTAAATGTTGTTTTTTTTCATCTCAAAATAAATAATACTTTTAAATAAAAAAAATTACAAGTACTAAAATAAGTAGAACACGTCATTATAATAATTGACACACTTAGACACTTTCCATAACTTTTTCTTTATATATATATATATATATATATATATATATATATATATATATATATATATATATATATATATATATATATATATATATATATATTATAAATGGGAACGGGTCTTCTGACAACTGAATAGTTCCAAGTGCCGAATTTCCCATTTTGTCCTTACTAAGTTGTCCCTTTCCCATTTTGCCCTTAGAAAAAAAAAAAAAAAAAAAAACGTGTCGCCGGACGAGCACTTTTATATATATATATATATATATATATATATATATATATATAACCTCCTTTTCTTAATGGTCAAATTGCAATTGCATAAGTTAACATAACTTGAGCAAAACCACACCCTATTTCCACTCTATTATCACAGACCCTGAAATCCAACATCACATCACATACATATTCCATCACAATTGTATGCATAATGCAAAGAACAAGTATTAATAATAATTTTTAGAGTTGAAAGAGATATCTAAATTTGAATAAAATTATGGTCAAATTATAAAAGTCGGAAAACACTTTCCGGGACAGAGGTAGTATATCATCATCATCTTCTTCATATCTTTGAGATAATCGCTTGTTATACTTCTGGGCGGATCCAACTCAATGGAGCATTAAACCAGACAGGTCTAAGACCCGGGATCCACCCCTTAAATTCTCCAACATTCATGTCATATAGCCCTCTACATGAATACGTCAAATTCGCTTGATTTTCTACACGGGTATTAGAGTCATCAATAAAATAGATGCAGTTGGCTCTAAATCCTCCGGTAGGCCTCACACCTCCTTCTTCATCAGCAGCTTCAGTAATGACAACGGACAACGAATTATTATATCCAACAAAAAGAGCTCGGTTCCCCAAATCCTCAACCTCAATCCACTCACTTCTTTCATCATCAAACTTGTGAACTCTAAAAGTAGTTTTTCCAGGAGTTTTAACATACTTTGAAACAAGTAATAAGTCCCCCGATGATTCCATCAGGTAGTCATTCCTATCCGGGTAACTTCCTCGTTCCCTTTCCCTATCAATGCGAAGTATGTCTTCTGGCAAGCCTAGAGTTTGCTGAGTTACTATCTCAGGAACCTTAGAGGGGTCTATTTGTAACATTTGCTCACTGCAATAGTAAACATGGAACTTACCCCTATAGAAAGTTGCAGAACTAAACCTGGATACATTGGCGTTATCTATCTTTATCCAACTTGAATCCCCTAATCTGCAGAATGCCAAATGCTGTTCTTGTGGATAAATGGCCAGAATCATGCAGTTGGGATCGGAAGTAGGGCTGGCAGACAATATTATTCTCAGTGTATTGGTCCACCTAACTCCGTTTGCATTTGGAAGCCTAATTTGAGCATATGAAACCGCGTTTATTAGAAAAATTTCACGTGGTTTCTTACATTGAATTGATATCATCCAACCATGAGAGGTACCCGAAATCCAACTTCCACTTAATTCAGCTGGTAAAGAAAACCTGCGATCATTTCTTGATTGGCAGTTGTAGAAAACAACCCCCTTGTCAGTGTTTGTATTGTCACTTCCTAAATCCCTTTTTATAGTGTCAGAAAATAATATTAACGGAGGCAGATTTTTAAGGTTCTTGCGTAAAGACTCACTAACAACTGAGTACCATGATGTACAGACTCCCGAACAGTTAAGGAGATCCAAAGGGTCTTTCACACGATCAAAGATGAGCGATAATGTATCTTTATCAGGGTTTGACCAAGGTTGATATGACCTGTTGGGTGGCGGATCATCCATCTGAGACAAACACAGAATTATAAATTGCAATAAAACTTTATTGTTTCTCAATTTTACAAAGATTTGACTTTTGGATAAATCTGTTAGGACATTTATAAAATAAATTATACTACCTCAGTCCCAAAATAAATGTCTATTTTTGTTGTTTATCAAGTGAAAAAAGGACATTCATAACAAAGGGGGCAAATGAAACTAAAACATTGGGAATTTTTTTACATACATAATTCTACAAATTTGATTTCTTCTTAGTTAAATCCTACTAAAATAACCAGGCCATACCTCTGACTAAAAGAAATTTGGGACAAGTCAATTTCTTCTTAAAATTACTCCAACTAACAAAGATTTCTCCTTCTCTAGAGACGATTTGAATATAGATCAAATCCGACAATAACTAACTACAAATCTAACAAAAAAAAATTAACTGATTTATAATTAGAACAAACGAAAACAGTTCAGAAATGAAAAACTGCTAATAAAGTAGGAGAATTCTATGTAGAGAATTTAACAGACCTTGAAATGGAGACTTAGGGAAGATCGATGGCATAATGCAAAGAACAAGTATTAATAATAATTTTTAGAGTTGAAAGAGATATCTAAATTTGAATAAAATTATGGTCAAATTATAAAAGTCGGAAAACACTTTCCGGGACAGAGGTAGTATATCATCATCATCTTCTTCATATCTTTGAGATAATCGCTTGTTATACTTCTGGGCGGATCCAACTCAATGGAGCATTAAACCAGACTGGTCTAATACCCGGGATCCACTCCTTAAATTCTCCAACATTCATGTCATATAGCCCTCTACATGAATACGACAAATTCATTTCATTTTCTACACGGGTATAAGAGTCATCAATAAAATAGATGCAGTTGGCTCTAAATCCTCCAGTAGGCCTCACACCTCCTTCTTCATCAGCAGCTTCAGTAATGACGGACAACGAATTATTATATCCAACAAAAAGAGCTCGGTTCCCCAAATCCTCAACCTCAATCCACTCACTTCTTTCATCATCAAACTTGTGAACTCTAAAATCAATTTTTCCAAACCTTGAAACAAGTAATAAGTCCCCCGATGATTCCATCAGGTAGTCATTCCTTAGATTGCAACTTACTTGTTCCCTTTCCCTATCAATGTGAAATATGTTTTCTGGCAAGCCTAGAGTTTGCCGAGTAACTATCTCAGGAACCTTAGAGGGGTCAATTTGTAACATTTGCCCACTGCAATAGTAAACATGGAACTTACCCCTATAGAAAGTTGCAGAACAAAACCTGGATACATTGTCGTTATCGATCTTTATCCAACTTGAATCCCCTAATCTGCAGAATGCCAAATGCTGTTCTTGTGGACAAATGGCCAGAATCATGCAGTTGGGATCGGAAGTAGGGTTGGCAGACAATATTATTCTCAGTCTATTGGTCCAACTCCACCCAACTCCGTTTCTATTTGGAAGCCTAATTTGAGCATATGAAGCCGCGTTTATTAGAAAAATTTCAAGTGGTTTCTTTTTCTTACATTGAATTGATATCATCCAGCCATGAGAGGTACCCGAAATCCAACTTCCACTTAATTCAGCTGGTAAAGAAAACCTGCGAACATTTCTTGACTGGCAGTTGTAGAAAACAACCCCCTTGTCAGTGTTTGTATTGTCACTTCCTAAATCCCTTTTTATAGTGTCAGAAAATAATATTAACGGAGGCAGATTTTTAAGGTTCTTGCGTAAAGACTCACTAACAACTGAGTACCATGATGTACAGACTCCCAAACAGCAAAGGAGATCCAAAGGGTCTTTCACACGATCAAAGATGAGCGATAATATATCTTTATCAGGGTTTGACCAAGGTTGATATGACCAGTCAGGTCGCCGATCATCCATCTGAGACAAACACAGAATTATAAAATGCAATAAAACTTTACTGTTTCTCAATTTTACAAAGATTTGACTTTTGGATAAATCTGTTAGGACATTTATAAAATAAATTATACTACCTCCGTCCCAAAATAAATTTCTATTCTTGTTCTTTATCAAGTGAAAAAAGGACATTCATAACAAAGGGGCCAAATGAAACTAAAACATTGGGAATTTTTTTACATAAATAATTCTACAAATCCTCCCGATTCTACAAATTTGATTTCTTCTTAGTTAAATCCTACTAAAATAACGAGGTCATACCTAAAAGAGATTTGGGACAAGTCAATTTCTTCTTAAAATTACTCCAACTAACAAAGAGATCTCCTTCTCTAGATCAATGATTCCCGATTTGAATATAGTTCAAATCCGACAATAAATAACTACAAATCTAACAAAATAATTAACTGATTTATAATTAGAACAAACGAAAACAGTTCAGAAATGAAAAATCGCTAATCAAGTAGGAGAATTCTATGTAAAGAATTTAGCAGACCTTGAAATGGAGACTTAGGGAAGATCGATGGCGAAGGATAACACGGACGGAGGCGCTTGGTTGATCGAGGGCGAGAAGGAGACAGTCCTCGGCGTGATGACGGAGCTGAAGGGCGGAGGAAACGAAGCGGTGGCTGACGCTATTGAATTTCTCATAGTTATTAGGTTGGGCTTTGGGCTTTGAAATTGGGCCTCCAAAAGGATTACTTTAATGGTTTTGATTTAATCTAGGCTAAAAGTTCTCCACTCGCAAACTCTTTAATTGTTTTTTTCTTTTTTTTTTCCAAGTTTGCGAGAATAGAAAACTCGAATCCTTTTATGGACTCTTTAAAATTTTACTAGTAGGTAATCCGTATTTTGCACGGGAAGCTAATTTGTTAATATTATGATTTATTTTTTATATTATAAGTATATTATAAATGAATCAAAAATTAACATTTATAAAATTAGAAAAATTGTGTTCAATTTTAATAACTTTGTTGCACATAAGTTTAATAGAAATTGCATTGTGACTAACAATGTAACAGTTTTTGCTATTTTATTTTTGATGTTCATACTTTATGTCATTTATTTTTGATGTCATAATTTATGTCAGTATGCAACATTTTTTATGGACGTTAACAAAGTGAATGAAAAAAGTGACCTATTTTCTTTTCAAATTACAACATTTTAAATACAATGTAGGGGGTTTCAACCCTTAACTTTCCCGAGAAAAGTAAGTCTTTAAGCTAAATACTCATTGGCATTATTAACGACCTACTTTGATATATATATACTCCCTCCGTCCCACGTGAATGCAAACTTATTTCCTTTTTGGTCCGTCCCACGTGAATGCAAACTGCCCAAAATGGAAATAAATTTATTATTTTATATTCACCCTACCCCACCCACTCATTCTCTCTCTTCATTTCCTACCACACAATTTATTCAACCAACTCCACGCATTCTCTCTCTTCATTTCCTACCACACATTTTCATTATCTTAATAATATTTCTTAATTATCGTGCCCGGAAAAATGGTCCACAATGACGTGGGACGGAGGGAGTATATATATATATATATATATATATATATATATATATATATATATATATATATATATATATATATATATATATATATATATATATATATATATATATATATATATATATATATATATATATATAGTAACTATTATGATTAATTAATATTATTAATAGTAATAGTTAACATATATTGTAACTATAATACTATTACTTAACCTATATAGTAAATTAATACTATTTATAATAATAGTTAACATATATAGTAACTATTATAGTTAACTAATACTATTAATAGTAATAGTTAACTTATATAGTAACTATTATAGTTAACTAATACAATTAATAGTAATAGTTAACATATATATTAACTATTATAGTTAACTAATACTATTAATAATAATAGTTAACATATATAGTAACTATTATAGTTAACTAATACAATTAATAGTAATAGTTAACTTACTATTATAGTTAACTAATACTATTAATAGTAATAGTTAATATATAGTAACTATTATAGTTAACTAATACTATTAATGGTAATAGTTAACTTATATAGTAACTATTATAGTTAACAAATACAATTAATAGTAATAGTTAACTTATATGGTAACTATTATAGTTAACTAATACTATTAATAGTAATAATTAACATATATAGTAACTATTATAGTTAATTAATACAATTAATAGTAATAGTTAACTTATAAAGTAACTATTATAGTTAACTAATACTATTAATAGTAATAGTTAACATATAGAATAACTATTATTATTAACTAATAGTATTAGCTAATAAGGAGAATATCAAAAGTCATATAGATTTTGGGATAGTGATGACGTGGCTTCTTCAAAATCAAGAGTTTGCCTCAACTTGTCCATGTGGCGAAGCCATAACCCTCCTCACCAACTTTAATATATATATATATATATATATATATATATATATATATAGATTTCTTTCTTTTTTTTTGGCAAATGGCCCTTACTTTTTTTTTTTTGCGATGTCTAAATCAGGAGGCAAAGAAATCAAACTTAAGCTTTCACAGACAGAATATGAAAGTTGGCTTTTATCAATGAACCAAATTTTTGAAGACCAAATGACCCTCACGTGTATGACTGTTGGCAACAAATTCGTGCGATGCACGACGATTATATATAGCTATGCATGTACTGAAATAGTAAATCAAAAGATCAAAGTGTGAATACTACTTAAACATTTCAAAATACTTCCTGAAACAGAACATTTTTAGTACTTGAAGAACTATCATCTCCACCGACAACAGTTTTCCACCAAATATTGTTTCACTTATACTCGAATCAATACTTTTCAAAAAATATTTCAATAAAAAATAAAGAAAATTCACATAGTAAGCTATTCTCTCCGAAAGTATGCATGCACACCTTTTTAAATCTCTAAAATAAATGTTCAATAATTTTTCAAATTTGCTATTTAATTAAGAGAAAATTTATTTTTTTTATATTTATTTTAAAATAGAGAGAGTAATGTTGGAAAACAGTATGTTTTGAATGTGTTTTGAAGGAAATTAATAGATTAATTTCTAAAATGTAATTTTGTCAAATTACCTAATTGATTTTGTGTTTGTGAAATAAAATATTTATTTGTCCAAAATGGTTTTTGGATGAATTAAATATGAATGCTCAAAGTATGTGGTCCATATTTTGCTAATAAATTTTGATTTTGTAAATCAAAAATGGGTTTGACTTTGACTGATATGCTTGACCGAGCAGAGTGTTGACTCGCCCGAGCATAGCATGGCAGAATGACAAAGTCTCTGGAAAGCCATGCTCGGCGAGGCATATGCCTTGCTCGATCGAGCAGATCTTGGTCAAAAGTTTCTAGACAGCCTTGCTCGGCCGAGCAAGGCACATGACTCGGCCGAGCAGATTATGGGCATTAATGATTGTTTGATTTTCAAAGTGTAACAACCATGGAAATGAATATCAAAACTGAAAATGGGGTTAATATTTTCAGTTTAATGGAGGTTAATTTCGGATTAATTGTGATTAATATCAAATTAAATCCTAAATATTCATTTTTCCTAAGGCTTTATAATAGAGATTTGACAAAGGTTGTCAAACAACTTGGAAGAACTTTGAGAAAAACACACCAGAGATAGAAACACTTGGTTTTCTGCAAATCCTCCTCCATATCCTCTTGTTGCATCTTGTTTATTCCTCCTTTGGCCTCCTAGTTTGCATTATATAAGAAGAGGTGATCTAGTCCAAGCACGATTCAACTCGCCGGGAACTTTATGTGCAAAGTGCCCCCGGTCCGCACGTTCTATCCTGGGAGACAAGCGATCCAAGCAAACTCAAGCACACTCGGTGAGGGGTTGAATATGTCTTAAGGAGACAGTGGTTTCATTGGGCTCGTGCATCAAATTCAACAACTTATCCTTTGTATTTTCAGTTTATAGTTTAATTGTATTTTATTTACATTTTTCTGTAATTGTTTTCCTCGGCACCTTGTAACAATCTTAAGACATATTCCTAACCGAGGGAGTCGATTACAAATTCTTTAAAACAAAAAATACTAACTAAGTTGTTGTGTTTCAGATGGCGACTAACAACAACAACGTGGAGACCCAAATTGGATCCCAAACTGGACCCCAAACTAATCCCCAAACTGGAAAGGGAAGTGGCTCGACTATTGTGACAAATCCTCCTACTATCCATATCCCTACCCCTCATGCGGAAAAACTCGAGAAGTTTGTTGGCCACGATTTTAAACGTTGGCAACAAAAGATGCATTTCTACCTCACTACCTTGAATTTGGCAAAATATCTGAAAGAGGATATGCCAAAGGTGAGTGAAGGAGAAACCGATGTTACAACCTTGGCTGCGGTTGAAACATGGAAGCATGGGGTATACTTGTGCAGAAACTATGTCCTAAATTCGCTTTCAGATTATCTTTAATTGTGTTCAATGAGAAGAAATTTGCAAAGGAATTATGGGGTTCTTTGGAACACAAATATAAGATTGAGGATGCGGGAACAAAGAAGTTCATTATTGTCCGTTTTCTTGATTTTAAGATGGTGGACAACAAGAGTGTGAAATCTCAAGTTGATGAGTTTCAAACTATTTTGCACGAGATTCATGGCGGGGGTATGATCATAAGTGAAAGCTTCCAAGTGGCTGCAATCATTGAGAAATTGCCTCCATATTGGAATGATTTCAAGAACTACCTTAAGCATAAGCGAAAGGAAATTGATGTGGAAGGAATCATCCTTAGGTTGAGTATTGAAGAGAACAATAGAGCTGCTGAGAAAAAGTTTGTTTCTAGTGTGGCTAAGGCCAATATGGTGGAGCATTGTGAAATCTCCAAAGGCAAAAGCTTTGGGAAGGGAAAAGGGAAGGTTGTGACAACTTCCAAGCGTTCTCACTTGGGATCAAAAGGTGGTGTTTCCAAGAAGAATTTCTTAGGAACTTGTTACAATTGTGGCGGTGAAGGCCACAAGGCTCATGCTTGCAAGTTGCCAAAGAAGGCTCGTGAGGCAAACATGGTGGAAGGCATTGCTAGAGACGTGTCCGAGATGCACCTCACAGCTGTGATTTCCGAGGTGAATTTGGTGGGTTCAAACCTAAATCAATGGTGGATTGACACCAGTGCTACTAGACATGTGTGCTCCAACAAAGACATGTTTAGTACCTTTGTTGCTAAGGATGGCGAGAAGCTATTCATGGGGAATTCAGCCACTTCCGAGATCAAAGGTGAAGGAAAAGTGTTTTTGAAGATGACATTCGGGAAGGAGTTGACTCTCAACAACGTGCTTTATGTGCCCGATATTCGGAAGAACTTGGTGTCCGGATCGCTTTTGATAAACCATGGTTTTCGTATTGTGTTTGAGTCCAATGTAGTCACTTTGTCAAAGAGTGGAATGTTTGTAGGTAAAGGCTATGTCAATGATGGACTGTTTAAGCTAAGTGTAATGGTGGTTAAGCCAAAAGCTAATTATATGAATATCTCTTCCGTTTACTTGCTTGAGTCATCTAATTTGTGGCATTGTAGAATTGGTCATGTTAATTTTGATTCTATACGTCGTTTGACAAAAGCAAATTCTATTCCAAAGTTTAAAGTTAATTGTAAACAAAAATGTGAAATTTGTGTAGAAGCAAAATTAACAAGAAAGTCATTCCATTCAGTTGAAAGACATAGTGAACCACTTGAATTGGTTCGCACAGACTTATGTGACTTTAAATCAACACAATCACGGGGCGACAATAAGTACTTCATGACTTTTGTAGATGATGGCACAAAGTATTGCTATGTGTATCTTCTAAAAAGTAAAGATGAAGCTATAGAGAAGTTTACTCTCGATAAAAATTAAGTTGAGAATCAATTAAACCGGAAAATTAAGGTGCTAAAAAGTGATAAAAGTGATAAAGGTGGTGAATATGAATCTCCATTTGAAGCAATATGTGCTCAAAGTGAAATTAAACAAATAACCTCGGCACCTTATACACCCCAACAAAACGGTGTTGCCGAAAGGAAAAATCGGACATTAAAAGAAATGATGAATGCCATGTTATTGAGTTCGGGATTACCGGATAACATGTGGGGGGAAGCCGTGTTGTCGGCTAACTACGTGTTAAACAAAATACCCCGAAAGAAACAAGACAAAACTCTTTATGAACTATGGCATGGAAGAGTGCCAAGTTATAAACACTTGAGAGTGTGGGGGTGTCTTGCAAAGGTAGCCATACCTCCTCCTAAAAAGGTGAAAATTGGACCTAAAACTGTTGATTGCATATTTATTGGATATGCACATAATAGTAGTGCTTATAGATTTCTTGTGTATGAGTCGAAAATTGAAGCTATACACAAAAATACTATAATGGAATCTGTAAACGTGTCGTTCTTTGAGAATATATTCCCGAGTAAGTCAAGAAATAAGGCAAGCTCACCGACTAGGGTTATAGATTCAATAGAAGAAGAACACGTTCATGTTAAAAGTGAAGAAGAAGAGGTGGAACCTCGACGGAGCAAAAGAGCTAGGATTGAAAAATCATATGGTCCGGACTTTCTAACCTAGATGGTAGAAAGTGAACCACAAAGTTAAAAAAAAGCCGTTAGCTCTTCGGAAGGACCTTTGTGGAAGGAAGCAATTAAAAGTGAAATTGATTCCATTTTGAAAAATCACACATGGAAATTAGTGGACCTTCCTCCGGGAAGCAAAACACTAGGATATAAGTGGATTTTCAAAAGGAAAATGAAGGCGGACGGAACAATTGATAAGTACAAGGCCCGACTTGTAATTAAAGGTTACAGACAAAAAGAAGGCCTAGACTATTTTGACACGTATTCTCACATCACGAGAATAACGTCAATAAGAGTTGTACTTGCAATTGCCGCATTGAGAAATCTTGAAATACATCAAATGGATGTAAAAACAGCCTTTCTAAATGGAGATTTAGAAGAGGAGATTTACATGGAACAACCTGAGGGGTTTGTTGCGCGTGGACAAGAAAATAAGGTGTGCAAATTAGTAAAGTCATTATATGGCTTGAAACAAGCACCAAAACAGTGGCATCAAAAATTTGATAATGCCATGATGCAAAGTGGATTTAAGATAAATGAGTGTGACAAATGTGTCTATACTAAAACCACGGAAAATGGCTGTCATTTTGTGTCTTTATCTAGACGACATGCTTATCATAGGGAGTTGTGATAAGATGATCAAATCCACGAAAGACATGTTGAATTCGAAGTTTGACATGAAAGATATGGGACTTGCGGACGTAATCCTTGGAGTTAAAATTTCTAGAATATCCAATGGACTTGTACTAAGTCAAACTCATTATGTGGATAAAATTCTTGAGAAATTTAGCAAGGATGACAATGGAATAGCGAGTACTCCAATCGACCCAAATCTTCATCTTTCAAAGAATAGAGATGAACCGGTGTCTCAATTAGAGTATTCGAGAATCATCGGAAGTCTAATGTACTTGATGAGTTGTACTAGGCCGGATATTGCTTGTACTGTTAGCAAATTAAGCCGGTATACAAGTAATCCTGGAACAAATCATTAGAAGGGTATAGTAAGAGTACTAAGGTACTTAAGATATACTCGTGATTTTGGATTACATTTTACGAGACATCCAACGGTAATAGAAGGATATAGTGATGCTAATTGGATATCAGATATCAAAGACTCAAGGTCTACAAGTGGATATTTATTCACATTAGCATGTGCAGCTATATCATGGAAATCTTCTAAGCAAACTGTTATAGCCAGATCAACCATGGAATCTGAGTTTATAGCATTAGATAAATGTGGTGAAGAAGCCGAATGGCTACGCCAATTTTAGAAGATATTCCAAGATGGGAAAAGCCCGTGTCCGCAATTAGTATACATTGCGATAGCCAATCTGCGATTGGAAGGGCACAAAGTCATATGTATAATGGTAAGTCTAGACATATATGTTGAAGACATAATACCATTAAACAACTACTTGCAACTGACACCATATCTATTGACTATGTAAGGTCAAAAGATAATTTGGCGGATCCGCTAACCAAAGGGTTAAGTAAAGAGATAGTTGCAAGGTTGACATTGGGAATGGGATTAAAGTTTCTTGAGATGTTAAACACAGCGGAAAACCCAACCTAGCTGACTGGAGATCCCAAGATCTAGGTTCAAAGGGACAACCTAATTGTTAAAAGACTTGTAGCGTCACTTTGGGGGTCAACCCTATACTCATTCCTTAAAGTGACATCTCGAGATGAATGAGGTTAAGCCTATGACTTTTAATGATTCTTATGTGAAGTAAAATGGATTACTTAAAAGAATCACCTATGTGAGAAAGAAGTAGAGGCCGCTTCGAGGAGAATTGTGTGAGGCTCAATTCTTAGACCTTCTCACAGAACCAGGCATTGTGATCCAGGGTCATGAATGGACACAGCTATGAGAGTTGAATTGTGTTAGGGAGATACCTGTGTAAAGTATATGATCGACTAAACTAAAAGCTAGCAGTTCAAAGACATCGCGTCTACTAATTAGCGAGTAGAGTAAATATATTTTTACAAGGGAAGGTTCAAAGGGCAAACCCCTACCGATCCTATGCAGGTTTTCGACTGCCGGACTTTATCACCTATCCTCATGAATTTCCTTCATGTGGGGAATTGTTGGAAAAACAATGTGTTTTGAAGGAAATTAATAGATTAATTTCACAAGGGTAATTTTGTCAAATTACCTATGTGAGGACCCCGACCCGAAACCTACACGTGTCCCAAGCTGGAGCATCCTCAAACTAACCCAATTTTTCCTAATTTTTTAAAACTTTTATTTAAATTTCAAAATTAAATACAATTATTATAACCATTTAAAAATAAATCTACACCTTTTCACAATGGAGAAATAATTGACTAACTTAGAAAGTAAGAAACGGTTTTAATTACAAAAAGGCCTCGGTTATAACATAAAACAAAGATTTATAAATACAATTCCATAAATGAATTATACCAATGTACACTTTCTATACCAACCTAATCATACCCCGACAATTCCCACAATATAACTTCCAAACTCCTCACCGCCCTTACTTGGCTGGTCCACCTGTCTCAGAATCTAAAAACAGAAAAGGGAGAGGGGTGAGAATAAATCTCAAAGCAAGCTATTATGAATGCAAAGCAAGATGCCAAACAAGATGCAATACATCAAAAGACATATCCACATAATCGAGAGGCTCCACTGCCGCCAACCGTCCCATCTTGGGTTGGAAACAACGACTTGACTCATCATGAATATATCACAACACATAAGTACGATAAAGTAACACTTAGAAGGATCTTGAGCCAAGGTTTTAACTCCAAAAGGATATACACATCCGAGCGGCGGCAACATTTGATGAAGCGGTTCCGGAACCATGAACAATAACGGTACCATAGGGATTCGACACACGGTCATATCCCCGGTGAAACTAGACCATCTACCTCAAAAAGAGATGCTAGCCCACTAATCCCACACAAGGGGGACAATCGGGTTACCAATGTATGAATTATAATGAACTTGGCTCGGTGCCATTATAATTCCATAACATTGCCCAACAAACAAATACCAAATTTGGATTTTCATAACTAAGCACAGTAATAACATACTTGCTTAACCAAACATTGTATGATCCAAAGTAGGGATACATACCACAATAGCATATCATGAAGATAGCAATACTATAACAAGTATTCAACATCTTAGCACAACGGCTATAAATCTACGAACCACATGTATGCAGTTTAGGAATTCCAAAGTAGGGAATCCTACAACAATATAATATCATAACGATAGAAATACTATAACAAGTATTCAACATCTTAGCACAACGGCTATAAATCTCTGAACCACATGTACAGTTTAGGAATTCCAAAGTAGGGAATCCTACAACAATATAATATCATAACGATAGAAATACTATAACAAGTATTCAACATCTTAGCACAACGGCTATAAATCTCTGAACCAATCCCAAAACAATTTAGGAATTCCAAAGTAGGGCATCCCAGCATTTATATCGAAATATATCACTGAGTCCAAACAAGACTGTCGAACAATTCCCGAGTCGTAATTAAAGTGCTTCCTTAGTTCCATTTAAACCCAAATTAAGGTGCCCTTAAATGATACAATTGCTCTAAGTATAACTTAGGTTAAAATGATTAATTTCATATTCCGGGAAGGTTAGGTTCCAAACTTTATATTGGTTAAGGATCATGCTAGAAGGTTACTAGTGAAATTTCAAGCAGCTTGAGGGAGGCGAACCATTTTACGCCAACATGGGCGACCGCCTAACCACTTGGGCGACCGCCCAAGTGGACCTTAATGCCAAAGTGATTTGCCGTGTTGGGCGGCCGCCTGGCCCGTGGGCGACCGCCCAAGCCTTCCTCCAGCCCAATTTAAGATTTTTACCCATTTTGAACCTAGTCTTCCCTTCCTTATACCATGCCTACCACAAGAACACCAAAGGAAACCTTAGCTTTACCAAGTCTCACTCCAAACAAGTAAACCCAAACCCAAGTAACCTTAGATTGATTATTACTACAAATTCCACCCATTTCAACCCTTTAGATTGTCTTCCTTGAACCCTAACTTCAACTAGTTTCATTTTTCAATCATCCAACTTCCATTTAAGGTTTCCAAGGCATGAAATCAATATCGCAAGAACAAGAACAACATTTAAAGAACTTATGAACAAGTAGGAGAAGGAAATCATAACAACTCACCTTAGGGTTTTATAATGGAAGGTGATCTTTCTAACTTGATGGATTTCCCTAGATGATCCCACTTCAAAAACACTCTTGAACTTGAAAATGGTGGAGGAATGGCTTGACTTCAAGAAAATGGGTTGAGAGCTTTCATGGAGTTTTTCTATGTCTTGCTAGGAGAAGTATGGAGTAAAAGAAAATGAAGGAGGGAGAAGGAAGTAAGAGTGAGGGGTTAAAGGGGGGTAGAGTGGAGGATGAATGGGGAGGGGAACACTTGGCAAGGATTTGGAATGAAGAGGGAATTGGCCCCCCCTCTTCTAAATCTAGAGGCTTTCACCACTTTTTAAAAATAAAATAAATTCTTATCCAATTAATTCATCCTACCCAAATAACCTCCTTGTACTATTTATCATATTTTCATTTTTATTATTTCCCCAAGTTTCTTTATTTAATACTCAATAATTTCTCAAAAGATTCTAAATTTACTTCTCATCCAATTTATCTTAAATTAAGAATCTAAAGACAAAATTGAACACATAAAGCTATCATAATCATTAAAAGCATATAATAAGATATTTAAATTTAGTGCCTAGGGTTGGGGTCGTCACACTCACTCCCCCTTAAAGAAAATTCGTCCCGAATTTGACTGTCACTTGCCTAATTGATCAACCCGCCTCGGTTACATGTATACCTCAGACTCCAATTCTCAAATAGTCTCTTCAATGTGTGATTCTTCCCCAAGATTCTAATTTCATTAATAATATGATATTACAACTTAGTGTTCCAAGGATACCTTACAATATCACTAACCCGAATTTTTACGACCTCAATAACAATATAAATAATGAGAGTATTACAACCTATGCCACCAAATACATTACAATATTGCATTTAAAACTTTAAATACTCTATAAAGTTGCCCCAAGTCGATCTATAAGTCAAATCACCAACCTTTTCTAAAGCTTCAAATGGATTAACGAACTTTGGCGCCAATTTACCTTAGGCCTTGCCTCTCCAAACTCACCCTGACAAATTAGAGATCGATATTTTCTTCTCAAACTATGCCTCATACGGTTTTATCTTAATGTTAGCATGATAACTACCATTATACGCACTCAACCACTTTGGTAACCATACGTCTTATCGACTACTAACATCCATTGTTCATGCCCGTAGCATATCCTCAATAATAATTAATGATTCCATAATTTTTCACAAAGTTAAACTCAATAGCATTCCTACATTCCAGTAGGATCTTCCAAAATGAATGACTATCCAATCCATTTCACACTATGGGGTTTTATACAACCAAACTATCTCTAACATATACAAGGACTCGATCAATGAATCTCATCATTATAAATATATAAAATAAGTAGAAAATACCATCAACTTCCTATAAACAAAACGACCTACTCCTTTTCTTTCAAAGTAACCAAATCACAAAATTCATCGTGATAATACTCTCAAGTTCAATCTAGAACTCTAAATATTTTAATAGGCCTTCTAACGTCAATATTCCATTTTCACCCTTATGACCAAACCCCTTATGTCTTGACTTGCTTGAAACGAGTTATTTCAATTATCTCATCCTCATTTCTCATGATACAAACATTAAATAACTGCCTATGAAATAATAAATGAAAACATGCTAATAAGACCCTGATTCCCATAAACGGAATACTAGTCGACTATATATCACAATTCAATGCTCTAATTATGCCCGAGGTCCAGTGACGAGATCAATATTCAATCAAATGGTTGGCCGCCCACAACGGAGCCGATCCAACTCCAAAACAAAAACCGAGTCTACTGCGACCTCCACATTAATAACCCCACAATTTATCAATTCATTTCTCGGATCAAAAACTTTAATATATTTAATCAATATAGGAAAACTAGGTTGCCTTTTTACTTGCTTTTGTACGAACTATACCTTTAAAATAACATGACTTTCTAAAATTTACAACATCTTTCAAAATTTCAAGGATAGATAAAATGAGATCAAATGAGACTCGAATGGTTTATTTATTTAAAAGCTGTCCCATACCGGTTTTAATTAACTAAACCACTCACACTTTTAAGAAATTTTCAAAAGATTGATAAGCTACCAAAAATAACTCGAGTGATTTAATTATCTACAACCGTCCCATACCGGTTGTAGATAGTTAAATTACTCACGAATTTTAATGTACACAAAAACGGTTCACCGACCTTATTAAATCAATTATCCCCGAAGGGTACAAATGCTCACACCGAAGTTCAACACACACTTTCAATTGTTAAAACACAATTAAACAATACCAACATAATATTCTTGTTTGACCTCTATTTATAGTATAGCCACCACTTATAATATTTATACTTAGTTAATTTCTCTATAAGAAAACACAATCTTGCCATACTATTACTATTTCCGATAAATAACACTAAACAATCATTAAGCTTATAAACTAGGTAAATCATCCTCAATTCAATAATTCCTCAAGTTGTATATTCAACACTTTTACTTAATTTGAGTCATCTATTCCCTACCTTTAATATTGGTATTGTACTTAGTAACAACGTATTGCAACATCTAGTTCCCAATTAAATACCATAATTTTCTAAATAAGAAAATATAATTAGAACTCACATAGATCAATCATTCCCAAATTTCGATTAAACATTACGGTATAATCTAACTTACCTCCCTATAACCCTCAACAACTCAAAATCCGTATAGCGTCAATATCTTCCGAGCATCACACCAATCCCTTATATGAGTCACGCAACTAAGTCAACCTATACGGTGTAATCATCCTAAAGTATCTTGTCTTCCAATAAGATTTATCCTCATTTTATTTTCTCAACTAATGATAATCATCTCTCAAAACAAACCATATGCATGTTTTACCAATTTCTGAAGTTGATCCTTTAAGTCACCAATAACTGTATCTATTATACTTCTTTGCATTTTCCCTATTTACCTCTCCATCACTAATACACAATCCACAAATCAAAACGGTCATACTATATATATAAATGTTGTCTTAAGTATATCCTTTAAGCAAATTTTCACTGTAATTGTAACACTCCGAAAAATTTAACTAATAACCATTGAGTATCCTACTAGTTTCTAAAATCAGTCATACAAATCGTCAACAAGTGCTAACGAATACCTATTCTTCACAGTTACCTATTTAAGATCTCTATAACCTTATAAATAACCACCAAGTATCATCCTTTCTAATTATAGTAACAATTTACCCTTATGGAGATTCACTAAGCTCATTATCTTCTTTATCAAATACTTTCCCAAGATGAATCATCAAGTCCATCATCCCAATTAGTGTCCTCTATCTAGGAATCCGAATGCCAAAATAATACCTTATAGCAATTCAAAATCTCAATATCCTGGTATGATACCTGATGAAAACCCATTTTGAAACTCACATAGAAAACACCACTTAATCAACTAATAGCACATAAGGCAAAGATATATTGGTTCTATAAGATCTCGTACTCGCGATATTTTATAACCCATATAATCCCACTTAGACTATCACTTTCAATACTAGTCCCATATATCTAGTCTCCACACGAGACACCAATGTATAAATACTCACGCAAGTACACGACCATAAATCACTCTTAATTAGGCCATAATTTCGACAATTACGCTTATGTGACATAATATCAATCAATAATTTACCCGACTCAATTACACACGGAGGTAAATCAAACGTAGATAAGGAGACTCGCTTCTTGCGACAGTCCTCCTCAAACACAACAACTACTCAAATAATTCAGGTTAACATAACGATGATTCACGGATAGGTAACATCGACCAAATTCACCGGCAATACATGCCCACTTAATCACAATTACCAAGATAATTAAGGATGATTCGAGGTACGACCCCATCGGAGTAGAACCTCCAACACATAAGGCAACTCTTAGGTCAATTATGCCAATAAGGATGAAATGTAATGCCACATGAGAGCAAATGAACGAGAATTTATACAAGTATGAAACCTAACTCTGAGACGGGTAAAATACCACAAATAATGATGGAAAATCTATCTTTCCATAACTCACCTTTCCTTGATTCCTTGATTGGTCAATATCATTTTCTATCATTGAACACATTCCTGCATTAAACTCTCGACGTAAGTTATCGCACACTCTCGCTCGGCTAGACTCTGCAGAGAACTCTAACAGAGCTCGATACCAGTTGTGAGGACCCAGGCCGGAACCTACACGTGTCCCAGTGGAGCATCCTCAAACTAACCCAATTTTTCCTAATCTTTTAAAACTTTTATTTAACTTTCAAAATTAAATACAATTATTATAACCATTTAAAAATAAATCTACACCTTTTCACAATGGAGAAATAATTGACTAACTTAGAAAGTAAGAAACGATTTTAATTACAAAAAGGCCTCGGTTATAACATAAAACAAAGATTTATAAATACAATTCCATAAATGAATCATACCAATGTACACTTTCTATACCAACCTAATCATACCCCGACAATTCCCACAATATAACTTCCAAACTCCTCACCGCCCTTACTTGGTGGTCCACTTTGTCTCGAGAATCTAAAAACGGTAAAGGGAGAGGGGTGAGAATAAATCTCAGCAAGCTATTATGAATGCAGCAAGATGCCAAACAAGATGCAATACATCAAAAGACATATCCACATAATCGAGAGGCTCCACTGCCAACCGTCCCATACCGGTTGGAAACAACGACCAGCTCATCATGAATATATCACATGACACATAAGTACGATAAAGTAACACTTAGAAGGATCTTGAGCCAAGGTTTTAACTCCAAAAGGATATACACATCCGAGCGGCGGCAACATTTGATGAAGCGGTTGGAACCATGAACAATAACGGTACCATAGGGATTCGACACACGGTCATATCCCCGGTGAAACTAGACCATCTACCTCAAAGAGATGCTAGCCCACTAATCCCACACAAGGGGACAAGCTGGGTTACCAATGTATGAATTATAATGAACTTGGCTCGGTGCCATTATAATTCCATAACATTGCCCAACAAACAAATACCAGCTGGATTTTCATAACTAAGCACAGTAATAACATACTTGCTTAACCAAACATTGTATGATCCAAAGTAGGGATACATACCACAATAGCATATCATGAAGATAGCAATACTATAACAAGTATTCAACATCTTAGCACAACGGCTATAAATCTCTGAACCACATGTACAGTTTAGAAATTCCAAAGTAGGGAATCCTACAACAATATAATATCAGAACGATAGAAATACTATAACAAGTATTCAACATCTTAGCACAACGGCTATAAATCTCTGAACCACATGTACAGTTTAGGAATTCCAAAGTAGGGAATCCTACAATAATATAATATCATAACGATAGAAATACTATAACAAGTATTCAACATCTTAGCACAACGGCTATAAATCTCTGAACCAATCCCAAAACAATTTAGGAATTCCAAAGTAGGGCATCCCAGCATTTATATCGAAATATATCACTGAGTCCAAACAAGACTGTCGAACAATTCCCGAGTCGTAATTAAAGTGCTTCCTTAGTTCCATTTAAACCCAAATTAAGGTGCCCTTAAATGATACAATTGCTCTAAGTATAACTTAGGTTAAAAGGATTAATTTCATATTCCGGGAAGGTTAGGTTCCAAACTTTATATTGGTTAAGGATCATGCTAGAAGGTTACTAGTGAAATTTCAGCGAAACAGGGAACTGAACCATTTTCTGCCAACATGGGCGACCGCCCTAACCACTTGGGCGACCGCCCAAGTGGACCTTAATGCCAAAGTGATTTCTGCCGTGTTGGGCGGCCGCCCAAGCCCCCATGGGCGACCGCCCAAGCCTTCCTCCAGCCCAATTTAAGATTTTTACCCATTTTGAACCTAGTCTTCCCTTCCTTATACCATGCCTACCACAAGAACACCAAAGGAAACCTTAGCTTTACCAAGTCTCACTCCAAACAAGTAAACCCAAACCCAAGTAACCTTAGATTGATTATTACTACAAATTCCACCCATTTCAACCCTTTAGATTGTCTTCCTTGAACCCTAACTTCAACTAGTTTCATTTTTCAATCATCCAACTTCCATTTAAGGTTTCCAAGGCATGAAATCAATATCACAAGAACAAGAACAACATTTAAAGAACTTATGAACAAGTAGGAGAAGGAAATCATAACAACTCACCTTAGGGTTTTATAATGGAAGGTGATCTTTCTAACTTGATGGATTCCCCTAGATGATCCCACTTCAAAAACACTCTTGAACTTGAAAATGGTGGAGGAATGGCTTGGCTTCAAGAAAATGGGTTGAGAGCTTTCATGGAGTTTTTCTATGTCTTGCTAGGAGAAGTATGGAGTAAAAGAAAATGAAGGAGGGAGAAGGAAGTAAGAGTGAGGGGTTAAAGGGGGGTAGAGTGGAGGATGAATGGGGAGGGGAACACTTGGCAAGAATTTGGAATGAAGAGGGAATTGGCCCCCCTCTTCTAAATCTAGAGGCTTTCACCACTTTTTAAAAATAAAATAAATCCTTATCCAATTAATTCATCCTACCCAAATAACCTTCTTGTACTATTTATCATATTTCCATTTTTATTATTTCCCCAAGTTTCTTTATTTAATACTCAATAATTTCTCAAAAGATTCTAAATTTACTTCTCATCCAATTTATCTTAAATTAAGAATCTAAAGACAAAATTGAACACATAAAGCTATCATAATCATTAAAAGCATATAATAAGATATTTAAATTTAGTGCCTAGGGTTGGGGTCGTCACAACCTAATTGGTTTTGTGTTTGTGAAATAAAATATTTATTTGTTCAAAATAGTTTTTGGATGAATTAAATATGAATGCTCAAAGGATGTGGTCCATATTTTGATAATAAATTTTGATTTTGTAAATCAAAAATGGGTTTGACTTTGACTGATATGCTCGGCCGAGCAGAGTGTTGACTCGCCCGACCATAGCATGGTAGAATGACAAAGTCTCTAGAAAGCCATGCTCGGCCGAGGCATATGCCTTGCTCGGCCGAGCAGATCTTGGGAAAAAGTTTCTGGATAGCCTTGCTCCGCCGAGCAAGGCACATGACTCGGCCTAGCAGATCCTGAGCATTAATGACTGTTTGATTTTCAAAGTGTAACAGCCATGGAAATGAATATCAAAACTGAAAATGGGGTTAATATTTTCAGTTTAATGGAGGTTAATTTCGGATTAATTGTGATTAATATCAAATTAAATCCTAAATATTCATTTTTCCTAAGGCTTTATAATAGATATTTGACAAAGGTTGTCAAACAACTTGGAAGAACTTTGAGAAAAACACACCAGAGATAGAAACACTTGGTTTTCTGCAAATCCTCCTCCATATCCTCTTGTTGCATCTTGTTTATTCCTCCTTTGGCCTCCTAGTTTGCATTATAGAAGAAGAGGTGATCTAGTCCAAGCACGATTCAACTCGCCGGGAACTTTATGTGCAAAGTGCCCCCGGTCCGCACGTTCTATCCTGGGAGACAAGCGACCCAAACAAACTCAAGCACACTCGGTGAGGGGTCGAATATGTCTTAAGGAGACAGTGGTTTCATTGAGCTCGTGCATCAAATTCAACAACTTATCCTTTGTATTTTTCAGTTTATAGTTTAATTGTATTTTATTTACATTTTTCTGTAATTGTTTTCCTCGGCACCTTGTAACAAGTAAAAATAAAGACTTGCTAGAAGAAATTGAAGCTTATAAAATAGAATCACATATCACCTTTTATAATTTTCTAAAATATTTTTTCACTTTCTTTTAACCAACCTTTTTCTCTCTCCCCTATACTAATTGGGTAATAGTAAGGACACAAAATAATTACAAAAATTTGCTTACAAAATCGTAAATGTAATAATTTTATTATTGTTTTTAATTAGAGTGTATTGAGTCCATTACAGATGCTATCATAAATATCGTCAATTAATTTCGTTAGCAAGATTTTGTGGACAACTTTCAATCTGTCATTCAAAAATCTCAAATCAGCTTCAAATAAATTATCTTCACATTTAATGATATTTTTTTACTTCCAACACAAAGAGAAATTTATCTTCTTCCTCATAGTAAGCCCATCACCCCTAAATTATGTCTATAAACTAAAAAATAGAGTCATGGCTTATCCCCAATTTAATTTTCTCGATTTATCGATTTTCACATTAAAAAGATCACTTTTTACTTTAAAATATTATTTGTATTAGTAACCATTTAAAAAAATTAATGCATCATTTTCAAAATTATTATTCTATATTTAAATTTTATTTAATTTTATGATAACAAAACATTGAATGAAGTTACAAAATAAAAAAATGAAATACTCTATTTCTGTATAAAAAAAGTATGTCATCATAAATTAAAAATAATGATCAAGTAATAAAAAAATTTAGTTTTTAAACAAAGTAGCTAAAAATCGTTAAAAAACACACACAAAACAAAGTAGCTAAGTTCAAAAAATAAAAAAAAATAGCTTCCAATTTTAAGCCTAGAAATTCGCCAATTTTCAGAAATAAGTTCGTTTAATGAAATTTATAATTTTCAAAGTAAGAAGGTTTTGATTAAAAAAATGTGAAGGAAAATCTTTTGATAATATTATAAAATAGTTTTTTATTTCTTGAAAGATAATATTAGAAAACAGTTAAGACAGACACTTATCAACATTTTAGTTGTATGACTTTTATTGAAAAGAGTGGTTATCTTCTTACCATTTTTTTTCTCAATTAAATTATTTTCTTGCTTCAAACAAATAAATAAATAAGTAAATCTCAATCATCTTAATTGCTTAAATTTGAAATCCTGATTTTTTTTTTATTTTTTCAATCATTCATATTTATTTTTTGAAAGTAAAAATTCATATACTTTTTTTTTTGAAAAAAGAAAGGATTATTATTTATAGTTGTAGCGGTATTTTTTTTTTTAAAGCAAAATGAGATTTTCAACTATTAAGCCTAATAATCTGGATCTATAAGCCTACAAATATGCATTAATAGTAATTACTATATAACATAATAAATTTCTTTTTTAAATAAAAAGTACCTAAGTTTTGCCTCCAAAACTTCCCTTACCCCCCCCTCGGCCCTCCCTATAGTCACCTATATTATCTCCACATTCTTCAATATTTTATTTTTAAAAAAAAAAAATCTTCTTTTTTTGACAAAAGTAAAATAAAAAAAATGTCTAACTAATGATCATCTATCTCGAAAACAAAAGAAAAGTAGTTATAATCTAAATATATATTCTTATAATTTTAATATATTTACAAAAAAATCAATCATTAACTTACTATTCCTCCCACTCATTCTCTCTCCTACAAAAAAAAATCATTCATTAATTTACTATTTCTCCCACTCATTCTCTCTCCTATTAAATAGTTTTAACTTTTACATTCTCTCTCCTCTAATCTTTTACCCACTTTCAATTTTTTATTCATTTTTTTTAATTTTTTCTTAAAAATCGTGAAATACTCCCCTAAGACCCTTGGTCGAGACTGAGGGAGTAATTCAATTTACGAAGCATGAACGAGAACAGATCAACACACATGCATGCAAGAAGAAAAGGACTTTCTAATCGCTCCTGCTTTCTTCGCTGTATCTTTTCTATAGGGGTACATGGGCCCCCCAAAGAACGTACAAGCTTATAACATCACCTTGACCATGCCACACAGTATTTCTTAATTCAATAGCAATGTCTTCTGGGGGGGGGGGATTGTCAGCCAACCGGAAGCACATTGCTTAACCTCTCATTGATATTGTCTTATTGACCAAGTTCCCTCCTTAAAACACCCACCTCTACCATAATCTTGAAGATCATTTTGCTGCATTATTTGCCAACATTCAAACAGAGTCCTAGGCTCTCAAGAAGATGACAAAACTAATGAAAAACATATACGACCTAACTAAGCTCAACTTTAAAAAAAAAAGATGGCATTGGATAAACAGAACTGTTGTGAATTTGGTGGTACCCCGTTGCAATCTAGACAAGAAATCAACACACACACAAGCACAATAATGGAAGAATCACACACACAAGAACACAAGAGTTGTTTACCCGGTTCGTTCAACACATGAACTACGTCCGAGGGCAATTGCCAAGCCAATATTGTATTAGACACCTTCTAATATGTTGCTACTACAACTACAATTTGTTCTAGGTCGTATCTATGCTTATATAGCAGTACAAGGAAACCCTAAATCAAATTAAGAAGAGTTTGTATCAAAATAGGAAACAAAATCTGCTGCAGAAAAAATTCCTCCCGACACGTGGGCGGTCGCCCACCACCCCATGGGCGGTCGCCCATGAAGAAATTCCCCAAGCCGTGACATTCTGACCATGTGGGCGGTCGCCCACCACCACCATGGGCGGTCGCCCAGTGCAACAGAAGTCCTCCACGTTTTTCCTCTTTGATCTCACCAACTCCTCCGACTTAGACTCCTTTTTTCTCATAGTTTAGGACTCCAATCCCAACAATCTCCCACCGGAGACTAAACTAATGAGCATAGAAACACCCATCAACTCCCACCACGGAGTAATGACCTTCGAACACATTTCCCCCATATTGGCTTGACACTACCGAACCTCCTGCTCAAGTACTAAGGCGAGTTGTAACCAAGCGACGTTTCAACCTCTCCGTGTTAGATGATTCTTGCCTCCCCAAATCAGCTTCTACCTTGATTTCTCCCCGCAAGTCTAACTTCGCCTTCTCCCTCCAGACCCACCTTCTTCGCAATGCTTCCCCTTGAAACTTGGACACACCTTGTTTCTTGCATCGTCTTCTTTTGGTCTGAATGCGCTCTCTGTTAGGGCACTTGGACATCCACACCGTGTTGATCAACTTTGTGTCCTTCTCCCCCCTAACATACCGTTTCTTGATGTCTCTCCTTTCTACACCAATAGGCCGGTTCTTTAGCCTCTTGCTCCCACCGGAACGAATATCGACACTGTAGGTAGAGTACAACATCTTCCCCTTAACCCCATGAGCTATCACCTTAGCCCCTTTTGTGACTTCCCAAGACCCACCAATGAAGGTCACACCATACCCTTCACTGTCAAGTTGTCCCACAGAAATCACTCTTCTCCTCAAATCCGGAACATGCATCACATTGTGTAGTTGTAAAAGCGACCAGATTAGGTGTCTTTATCATCACATCCCCCTTACCTTTGATCTTCAATGGTTGACCATCACCAAGATAGATAACCCCAAAATCTCCAGTTTTGTATCGCTCCATTGATTCTGCATCCCCACTAGCATGACAAGAAGCTCCAGAATCCAACACCCACCTTCACCCGACTTCTCCTCTCCTAGAATTAATACATCTCCACCATCATCCACCACGTGTGCACCACCATCTTTTCCCGGACAGTCATAACTGATATGACCTAATTCGCCACAATTGTAGCACTTGACCTTTTTCCCCTTTTTCGGTCCTCCCCTTCCCCTATTTCTCTCCACCCTAAGTGCAGCCCCATCTACGGAAGATTCTCCCCTTTTCTCTTTCCTTCTCAACTTCTCTTGAAGGATGAGATCTCTAACCTCCGTATACACCAATGCTATTTTCGACGTACTAATCGTTGTGACAGTAACCTCCCAACTATCAGGCAATGATTTTAGTAGAAAACATGCTAGCACTTCATCGGAGAAAGTAATATCAACATTTTTCAATTGGTCCACCATACCTTTGAAACTGCCGATATGACTTGCGCCGTCGCCCTCTGACATCTTCGCATTCGCAAACCTCTTTATCAAATGCACCTTATTGATATTAGACGGCTTCTCATACATGTCTGACAGAGTTTGTAGCAACTCCACCGTTGTCTTGACCTCCATAGCGTTCCGTGCAACGTCGTCGGTTAGAGCGGTCCTCACTGCTCCTAACGCCTTCCGATCTAACGTCTCCCAATCCCCTTGTGACATGTCTTCGGGTTTCTCCTTCAAGGGTTTATGAAGATCCTTACAATAAAGGTAATCTTCAATCCTTGTCCTCCAGAACGTGAAATTCACACCGTTGAATTTCTCGATTGAGTTCTTCATCTGATTGCTTCACCAAGTCCCCAAGAACGCGATTCAAAATTAATCAACTAATGAAAAACTTTGAATCCTCCGAACCAAAGCTCTGATACCGGTTGTTGTGAATTTGGTGGTACCCCGTTGCAATCTAGACAAGAAATCAACACACCCACAAGCACAATAATGGAAGAATCACACACACAAGAACACAAGAGTTGTTTACCCGGTTCGTTCAACACATGAACTACGTCCGGGGGAAATTGCCAAGCCAATATTGTATTAGACACCTTCTAATATGTTGCTACTATAACTACAATGTGTTCTAGGTCGTATCTATGCTTATATAGCAGTACAAGGAAACCCTAAATCAAATTAAGAAGAGTTTGTATCAAAATAGGAAACAAAATCTGCTGCAGAAAAAATCCTCCCGACACGTGGGCGGTCGCCCACCACCCCATGGGCGGTCGCCCATGAAGAAATTCCCCAAGCCGTGACATTCTGACCATGTGGGCGGTCGCCCACCACCACCATGGGCGGTCGCCCAGTGCAACAGAAGTCCTCCACGTTTTTCCTCCTTGATCTCACCAACTCCTCCGACTTAGACTCCTTTTTCCTCATAGTTTAGGACTCCAATCCCAACAAGAACTGGAAAAGTTTGTGGCATAAGCAACAATGTTACAATCCATAAACAAGTAATCAATTGCGACGACCAACTTTATGGACCAATCGAATTCAACCCATAAAGCAAAGAAAGTCGAGCCCAAAGTGAGAACGAAAGATGAATGAATGAGCCGCTAGAATGAGAGAGGAGGGGGCAGTAGGGTTTTGATCGTTAATGAATATGATCGGACTATACGAGGGTAATGATTAGATTATAAAAAATATGCGAAGGTAAAAGTGGGATAATAAAAAAAATTGTCAAGCTTCCAATTTCTTTCCTTCCAATTCCTCTCGATTTTGGGAGGAAAATCCTAAAAATTTTCCTTTCCTTTCTTTCCACTTCCTCCCTAAAAAATCTCGGAAGCAAGCTAGCAAAGGATTTTTTTTTTTAATTTCCTTCCCTTTCTTTCCCATTCTCTCCAATTTTAAACTCGGAAGCAGGGGTAATATAGGTGACTATAGGGAGGGCCGAGGGGGGTAAGAGAAGTTTTGGAGGCAAAAATTGTGTACTTTTTATTTAAAAAATAAATTCATTATTATGTTATATAGTAATTACTATTAATGCATGTTTGTAGGCTTATAGATCCAAATTATTAGGCTTAATAATTGAAAATCTCATTTTGCTTTAAAAAAAAAAAAAACCGCTACTACTATAAATAATAATCCTTTCTTTTTCAAAAAAAAAAAAAGTAAATGAATTTTTACTTTCAAAAAATAAATATGAATGATTGAAAAAGTAAAAGAAAAATGTTCAGGATTTCAAATTTAGGCAAATATGATGATTGAGATTTATTCATTAATTTATTTGTTTGAAGCAAGAAGATAATTTAATTGAGAAAAAAAAGGTAAGGAGATAACTGCTATTTTCAATAAAAGTCATACAACTAACATGGTGATAAATGTCTGCTTATGATGACATATTTTTTTTTTTATATAGAAATAGAGTATTTTGTTTTTTTTATTTTGTAACTTCATTCAATGTTTTGTTATCATAAAATTAAATAAAATTTAAATATAGAATAATAATTTTTAAAATGGTGCATTAATTTTTTAAAATGGTTATCAATATAAACTACTAGTACACCTGTGCGATGCATGAAAATAGCATAATTTACCTTAAATCAAAATTAGTACATTGATACGGGTGGATTACATATTTCTAAGGGCAGTTACCAAATCATCCCTTACCCTAGCAAGAAATATCAGATAAATTGTTATATAGAAATGATTCTTAATGTTTTTAAATGGAGTTAGTTGTAGGAAGTGTGTATGTTATATACTCCGTAGTACGTTAGTGACATTCAGGTATGTAATCTCATCTTTCAGTAGTTAAGATGATATTTGGTCAGGGAAAATTGTTTACATAATCGTATTATGCTATTTTCGTTAAAGTTGATTGAAAAGTTCGAATCCAAGGCGAATTAGAGAAAGGTCAAATGGTGTTTGCTTGTGCGTTCTGTTCCATTTGAAGTTAACAATAAACTGTAAAGGGAAAAGGAGAGGGGGTTTGGAGTTCCTTTTAGCTTTATTAGTGAGTATATATTGCACACAAAAGGCTTCTCTACCTTTAGTATGCGAGAGTTAGGGTTTGGATAAAGTATGAAGAAGAAATCGACCAGGGACTGTAATAGCGATGAATCTGCTCAGAACCCGAAGCTGAAAGAACGACATATTGTTACATGGTCTCAAGAGGTTCATTTCATTTATCTTTGTTTTTGTTGATTTCTATTGTGTTAATTTGAAATATTCTTATTGTTATTGTGGTTGTTTTTTTTTTTTGCTCTTTATATATTTGTGCAGTTGGGCAATAATTACCTCAAAATTTAAGGATAAAACAACCGGGCAGTGTAGAAGAAGGTTAAAAAAAATTAAAAAAAAAATTCCTTTGCTTTGTTCATCCATACCTTACTATTTACTTATGATTTCTTAATTGATAATATAGATGTAATATTACTATTGCATGCAGATGTTTCACTTATCTGAATTCTGATTTCAAAAAAGGTGGATGGTCACCGGAGGAAGATATACTCTTATGCGAGGTCAATATATTACTCTTAGGCTCCGTTTGTTTAGCGTAAAACATTTTCCGGAAAATGATTTTCGGCAAAATGTTTTCCGGAAAATAAGATAATGATGAATGTGTATTTATCCATCCAAATGATGCACTTTTAGGCTTTCTTTGTGTTTGATTCCCGAGTTTTATGTATATTTGATATGGTTTGTGAGTGTTTTGAAAGTACAGGGGCTGAAGTACAACAAAACTGACATTTGAAAGTCCAAGGACCAAATTGGAAATATTGGAAAATTCAGGGACTGAACTGAAAATATGAAATTTTTGGACGAATTTAATTTATAAAAATTCGTGGGTTAAAATGAAACATAAAGTCCCAAAGAGCGAAGTGCAAAAGAAGTCATTATAGTGGTCAAAGTGTGGTTGTAAAAGTGCTAGACGAAACAAATAATAAGTGATACAAACTAGGCCAAAATTGTGGCAACGGCTGGAGCACTGCCTGGGCTATGGCCGGCCACTTGGGAAGCTGTTTGGGGCAAAGGGAATGCTGGGCCAATGCTAGAACAAATGGGCCAACATCAAGATCAAGACATGGCCGATCGAACCTTTCTTAGCCGCCGCCAGAACCTTCCTTAACTTGTACCGATCGACCCTTTCTCGAGGGCGACCGCGCTAAATTCGAGGGCGACCGCGCTCACATGACGAAATTGAAGACAAACTCTCGGCCAAGTAGGGCGGGCGCGCCAGATGATAGGGCGGACGCGCTACGTCGTTCTTCAGCAACAGTTCGCGTCTCAACTCAAGGGCATGAGTGTCTTTTCCAACCTTGGCCCATGGTTTTTTTACCCTATTCTTTATATAAAATTCGACAGCCACGTTAATTAGGATATATACCACCGTATCATATTACTGGAGTTTTTCATAGTTTTGTTTTTCTTAGCAATTCTTTGGGAGAAGGATAATTCATCAATTCCAGGTTTTTATCATTGTAAATTATGAGTAGCTAAATTTCTTAGATTTGTAGATTGGTTGGATCTTTATCCGGATTTCTATGCATTAATATTTTAATTCTTTATATTTGATTTTTTTTTCTATTTGATTCCTTCTAGTTTATTAATAGATTTTAATTTCTTGTTCTTAGATTCGAGACGTATGTTAAGATACGAACTCATCTTTGAATAATTGGGTATTTATTGAGCCATTAATTTGGGATCTTGATACATAGACTACTATTTATTGAATAACTTTAATCGGGGCCGTAATAGAAACTGATCAAAGTTAGGTTATTTTATTCTTATGTTCTTAATGTATTCTTGGCATATTGTGGTACCGTAATAGAAACTACAATATTAAAGAGAGTATTTGGGATTGTAATCCGGCCACCTAACCGTGTCGATCCTAGCTAAAGTGAATGAACCCTAGAAGTTGAGTTAATGTTTTATAAGTAAAATTCTGCATAGAATGATGGTGAAGTGAAATCCAATCTATGAATCTCTGCTCATAATCTGCTTTCTCGTTTAGTTAGTTTTTGTTATTTAATTTATGCTCTTAGTTTTTAAATCAAATCTATAAACTTTGGTTACTAAATTCATTGCTTTTACTCTATTTGTTTACCAACGAGTCTCTGTGGATTCGACCCCTGCATTTGCATACTGCTACACCGGTAGTGAGTACACTTGCTCGGTTTTTATTACAAGAGGGAGTTTTCCTCCATCAAGTTTTTGACGCCGTTGCCGGGGACTTGTTGCAAGTAAACAAGTAGGTTAGGTAGTGAATGCAAGGTCGTCGTTCTTTGAAGCCTACATTGGTGTCATTGAACGACAACATAAACAGACTTAATAAAGCTAAAGACACTAAGCTTCTTGAGGAAGTATTTGAGGGCGATCCCCTCTTTAATCCCCTTTTCTCGGATTCGGACATCGAATCAGAACCCTCCGCCACCGAGGTAGAGGAAGAGAAAGCCGAGATGGCAGTACCACCGGCACAAACTATGAATGATTTCCTGAGACCTAGGGTAGACACATCTACCTCTTGCATAGTGCTGTCCGATGCAGCAAAAAATCTAGAGGTCAAAGGACAATACTTTGCCATGTTGCCAAGCTTTCACGGATTGCCTGGTGAGGATGCACTTACGTTCCTTAAAGAGTATATTATTGTTGTTGCTCAATTTTTGTTAAGACAGGGAGTGACTGAGGAGCAAATTAGACTGAAGTGTTTTCCTTACACTCTTAAGGGAGTGGCTAAAACATGGTTGATGATGCTTGCACCGAGCAGCATTAGTACTTGGGGAGAATTACAAGATGTGTTCCTTAAAAGATATTACCCACATCATCTTTTGGCTGGTTTTAGACAGAAATTGATGACATTTTCCTAAGATGTGGGGGAGCCCTTTCATGAGGCATGAGAAAGATTTAATACAATGTTAGTGCAATGTCCCCAACACAATTTCACACTACCCTCACTGAACCAAGCCTTTTATGATGGCTTGAATGACAATGGTCAATCAATGGTTTACAATGCGGCTGGAGGCTCGATAGGAGCCAAGACCCCGGATGAGATTAAAGCTTTATACGAGATGTTGAGTGCTAATTCTCAACAAAAGAGTTCGAGGGGTAAAACAAGGGGGTATTGGATTTAACTGCTACTGATAATCTTTCTAAGCAAATTGCAGTCTTGAGTAGTAAGTTTGATAAGTTGACTGCCTGTGGCACTTCTGCTGGTGCCAATGTTATTACTGATTATTGTACAAATTGTGGTTTATCATCTCATGTGACTAATATGTGTCCAAGTGCAGCAAATTTCTCTTATCATCCTGAACAGGCACATGCTTTCAATGGATATGGGCAAAGGCCACCACCCCAAGGCAACCAATATGGCAACTACAATCCATGGGGCGGCCATCCGAATCAGCAAGTAAAACCTCTTCATGTGCCACCACCTGGACAACATGGTAGTGCACCTTGGGAGATGGCAGTTCAGCAGTTAAGGATGGAGATGCAGCAAAGTAATAGAAATACAGAAGCTGCGTTTGAAAAGGTGGGCACACAAGTAGAGCAACTTGTGAAGGTTGCCCAAGAATTAATGAAAGAAAGAAACCCACCCGAGCAAGCAAAGTCATTCACAACAGTGTGGGATGAAAGTGAGGAAATTGAGGAGGTATTTCTATCTTCTCTTGATAATATTGATTGTTTTGATAATAATGATGATGTTAATGAGAATGAAAAAGTTAATCATGTTCAAAAAGACCCCAGATGCTTCACTATCCCAATTTCTTTAGGGGGTCAAAATTTTAAAGGTTTGTTGGATCTTGGGGCAAGTGTCAATGTGATGCCCTTTCATGTTTTTAGAAGTTTAGGGATAAGCGAGTTGAAACCACCCATAAGAGATTTGCAACTCGCGGATCTCTCAATCAAAAGACCTTTAGGGGTTATTGAAGGGGTGTTGGTTAAAATTGATAAAATCATTATCCCCATTGACTTTTATGTGATGTGTATGGAGGGATCAAGTGAGGAACAACTGAAAACTCCCATTCTGCTTGGGAGGCCATTTATGTTTGACACTAAGGCCACCATTGATGTGTGTCAAGGGGTGGTGTCCTTGAGAGGCATGGGGGAAGAATGCAAGTTTGTTATGATTAAAAATGATAAGAAACCCTCCCCCAAAGATGGTTTTGTAGGAGCCATAACAGATTTATCAATTTTTAATTATGATGTGAATGGATGTGAGAAAAGTGGGGATAATGCGGACGTTTGTCCTGTGGCTAGTAACATTAAGGCCGACCAATACTCTAGGAGTAACGGGTCGTATCACACCCCACACGACTCCCATAAAGAGTCGATTCCATCACATCTATCACAAGGGCCTTCAAAACGTAAAGTTAGTGAGGAGAATTATAGTGATTTATCTGATTCTATATTTGCTACTATTTTTGTTCATGATAACTCTCTTGATCTTGGTTGTAAGAATGGTGTTCTGCAGGTTGCAGAAAAGGTTGAGTTTGGGGGTGGAAACCCCAATAAAAAGAAAAGAAAGAGAGGTAAGCACAAGCGTAAAGTTTCAAAAATAAATGTGGCTTTACCCCTACTTGTTGACAATGGAGAGCTGAAATGGAAAGAAAAGGGTGTTTGTGCCCGTGAGGAAAAGAGATGGTCCAAAGGCCGCAAAGCAAAGGCCAAGTAAGCTTGGGACCATAGTCGGGCTAACGACTTTAACCAAATGCGCTGCTTGGGAGGCAACCCAATGAGGTATGTTTTATTTTTATGTTAATTACTGTTTAGTCGTGTCATGTCGTCCGTCGAACCCAAGGCACGCTTTTGTTCTCTTTGCTATGAGGACATAGCATGTTTTGAGTTTGGGGGTAGGCAACTCTCCGAGTTTGTGGGTTTATAGGGGAGTGTATATAGTGTCACCCTCTAAAAAAATAAAAAAATTTAAAAAATTTTGTTTTTTTCATAGTTGGGATGTTGGCCAAAGTCTGTGATGATTAGAGTGTGCTTTAATTTTAAAATCACATGTGCTATTATTAGTGTGGTGATTGGGATTGCATTGAGACATTTAAATTATGATTGCACCACCTCTCACTTCTGTATCATATTCTTGGTCATTGTCATCAACTTAGGTGCCTTTTATGGGATCACTTTGTGTATTCTCGGGGTCCCTAGAACATGTTTGCATGATTGTCAATAACACGTCAATAGGTTACTTGATATATATGGCTATTCTTTGAATCCCTTTTTGTAAGCCTTAAACTTTCTAGTCACTAAATAAAATTTTTCCGCTAGAACCCCTTTTGAGCTTGAAAAAGAATGAAATCTCTCACAAAGTGGGAGGTTATCTTAGACCACCATTCGCCTTCGTTTGTACCCTCATTATCCCACCCTTTTAACTTATACACTATTTTTCTCACCTTATCAAGAAAGTGAAACTAGGGAAAGAATGGGGATATTTTGGGGAATGTCATGAAAATCAAAGGGTTGAGTGGAAAGTGGTCACGAAAATAAAAGAAGTGGGTCATGTTATGTAATAAAAAGAGGGGCTTGAGAAAAATCGTAAATGCACATTCTTTGTGATACATATGTGCAAAGTAAAAAAAAAAAAAAAGCCTTGCCCTCTCTAATGTTCAAGTGAAAATTTTGTGTCAAGGTGACCAAAGAAAGTAATGGAATGTGCTTAAACCCCATGTCAATGTATGAAAAAGTTTTAGTTTGTGGGTTGGCACATTGGGAAATAATAAGGGTGAGTGGAGAAATTATCATAAAGTGAGGATGTATTGTTACAAGAAGACTTTCTAGTTCACTTTCTTATTGTTCGTATGTCCTTACCTTCATTTGTAACCATGAACCTAGCCCTGCGATCTTTCGCAACTAAACTTTTAAGCCATATTATTCATTCAATATCGAGTAATCGGGTTGACAATCGTGTAAATATGCATATGAGTGTCCTTTTTGGGTTGTACTGTCTATGACATATTGATTTAGAGCATCACTTAGTGAATCCATAAACAATCTTAGGTTGTTGGCAGTGACCTCCCATAATTCATTCATCATTCAGGTTGCGGTGGAAAATTGTGAGTTTTATGCTTCAATGTGATTGTAATCCCATTACTGTGGTGGCACTTGTTGATTATGTGTGTTGGTAAGAATCTGAGACTTGTATGGCCAATGACTCATCTGTGATAGAACATCCCAAAAATAATTATTTTGCTTTAATATTTTATTATTAATATTTAGAGTAGTTTTATTTTACTTCTTTTAGTTTTGTTTTACTCGGGACGAGCAAAAGGTTAGTTTGTGGGTGTTTGATGGATGTGTATTTACCCATCCAAATGATGCACTTTTAGGCTTTCTTTGTGTTTGATTCTCGAGTTTTATGTATATTTGATATGGTTTGTGAGTGTTTTGAAAGTACAGGGTCTGAAGTGCAACAAAACTGACATTTGGAAGTCCAAGGACCAAATTGGAAATATTGGAAAATTTAGGGACTGAACTGGAAATATGGAATTTTTGGACGAATTTAATTTATAAAAATTCGTGGGTTAAAATGAAACATAAAGTCCCAAAGAGCGAAGTGCAAAAGAAGTCATTATAGTGGTCAAAGTGCGGTTGCAAAAGTGCGAGACGAAACGAATAATAAGTGATACTAGGCCAAAATTGTGGCCACGGCTGGAGCACTGCCTGGGCTATGGCCGGCCACTTGGGAAGCTGTTCGGGGCAAAGGGAATGCTGGGCCAATGCTAGAACAAATGGGCCAACATCAAGATCAAGACATGGCCGATCGAACCTTTCTTAACTTGTACCGATCGACCCTTTATCGAGGGCGACCGCGCTAAATTCGAGGGTGACCGCGCTCACATGACGAAATTGAAGACAAACTCTCGGCCAAGTAGGGCGGGCGCGCCAGATGATAGGGCAGCCGCGCTACGTCGTTCTTCAGCAACAGTTCGCGTCTCAACTCAAGGGCACATGAGTGTCTTTTCCAACCTTGGCCCATGGTTTTTTTACCCTATTCTTTATATAAAATTCGACAGCCACGTTAATTAGGATATATACCACCATATCATATTACTGGAGTTTTTCATAGTTTTGTTTTTCTTAGCAATTCTTTGGGAGAAGGATAATTCATCAATTCCAGGTTTTTATCATTGTAAATTATGAGTAGTTAAATTTCTTAGATTTGTAGATTGGTTGGATCTTTATCCGGATTTCTATGCATTAATATTTTAATTCTTTCTATTTGATTCCTTCTAGTTTATTAATATATTTTAATTTCTTGTTCTTAGATTCGAGACGTATGTTAAGATACGAACTCATTTTTGAATAATTGGGTATTTATTGAGCCATTAATTTGGGATCTTGATACATAGACTACTATTTATTGAATAACTTTAATCGGGGCCATAATAGAAACTGATCAAAGTTAGGTTATTTTATTCTTATGTTCTTAATGTATTCTTGGCATATTGTGGTACCGTAATAGAAACTACAATATTAAAGAGAGTATTTGGGATTGTAATCCGGTCACCTAACCGTGTCGATCCTAGCTAAAGTGAATGAACCCTAGAAGCTGAGTTAATGTTTTATAAGTAAAATTCTGCATAGAATGATGGTGAAGTGAAATTCAATCTATGAATCTCTGCTCATAATCTGCTTTCTCGTTTAGTTAGTTTTTGTTATTTAATTTATGCTCTTAGTTTTTAAATCAAATCTATAAACTTTGGTTACTAAATTCATTGCTTTTACTCTATTTGTTTATCAACGAGTCTCTGTGGATTCGACCCCTGCATTTGCATACTGCTACACCGGTAGTGAGTACACTTGCTCGGTTTTTATTACAAGAGGGAGTTTTCCTCCATCAGATAAAAATGAAGTTTTCCCCATTTTCTGGTGCGAAACAAACACCGAAAAATGAGGAAAATGTTTTTCGAAAAATATTTTCCCCCAAACAAACGGAGCCTTAATCTACTCCTTGTCTTCCTCGATCTTAATTATCCATTAGTATGCCATTTCTATTGAGTTTGTTTCCTTTCTTTTTCTGTCATAATCGTTCTTATGTCATGATTAGGTAAAGTTGCACGTTCGTTGAAACTTGTAAGGCCTGAATATGTTGCTTTTAGAAAGGCAGAACTCATATCAATTATCACGTTGATTTTGTTATATTAGATGCTACCACAATGTTTCAACTCTGCTAGCTTCAGCATCCTAAAAAGGTTGTAGAGGTTTAACTTTACAAATTTACTGAACTTTTTGTGTTCAGGAGGAGCCATATTGCTGATGCAAGTGAAGATTGCAATCTTGGAGAAGGAACTCACCAAGAGTGTAAAGCAATAGAGCAGCAACTAAGAGCTCCGTTTCTAACACTTGCACAGAACTTTCATGAGATGATTGATTCGCAAAATCAGTCCCATGACAATACCAAAGATGTCTCGAAAGATGATCCAAAGATTATTGCTTAGAAGCAACAAGCGAATCTGCTTAGCTCCCTAGCGCTCAAGGTAGAGCCGTCAATACGGGAATACGGGACGGGACGAAATTACGTTGTCCCACGACGGGAACGGGACAAAACGGGACGGGACAAAACGGGACGGGACGAAAATACTTCGTCCCATCCCGTCCCATTTGCGGGACGCGGGATCCCGCGGGACCCAAACGGGACGAAAATACTTCGTCATCAATTAAATTTATCTTTCTCCCTAAGAAGAAAAAGAACAAGTTTATTCTACGCACAAGAGCTCTCTTTGACAGTTGAGATTGTGAAGTGCTGCTGATTAAGAAGTGACCGCAACACATACTGTAGCTGCTGGTGAATTACGTGAGTAGCTATGTTAATAATGGACATTCAACATGACATTAACAGTTTAATGTGTATCATGAACATTAAGTGGCAATAATGAAAGCATGTCTTGATAACAACTCTGTTCAAACGAGGATATTTGGATTGTTCGATTTCAAGATTATGTCATTGCAGGTTTGTCCAGTATGATAACAATATTTTTTGTTAAAAAAGAAGGAAGATGTTCTGAGCAAGACCAATTACAGATCTTCACAAGTGAGACCTAATACTTGTACGGGTCAATACGGGAAAACGGGACGGGACGGGATAAAAATAAGTTGTCCCGCGATGGGAACGGGACGATACGGGACGGGACGAAAACGGGACGGGACTAAAATATTCCGTCCCATCCCGTCCCATTTGTATGGCGGGACGGGACGTCCCGACGGGACCGTCTCAACTTGACGGCTCTAGCTCAAGGTTAATACAGAGCATATAGATCAGAGTCTTGAAAACGCGTGGAAGGTAGAGCTTGGAATATTACTGGGTTTCATATGTCACATACTTCAATACTTGTCGGTAGCAAGAATCTTATTTACTTGCATACAGGCCAATGACCATATTAGCACCAATATGATGCAATACCAGAAACTGTTATTGAAATTGTCTATGGCTTAGCAAAAGTGAGACGAAACTCACAAGTGTTGTCAATAGTATTGATAATACTAATAACAACACAATTGACACCAATTCAAAAATAGAAAATTGAGAAAATTTAAATGCAGCGGAAATAATAAAAATAAACACAAGAGAATAGATTTTTATCAAGTTATATATATAAGTAAATATATAACTTGATGGGTCCCAAGAGGGCAAGACCTTTCAATAAGTATAAACTTTCGTTACAAGGTTGAAAAGTTTCCTAATGATATTCTATCAAAAGCTTAGTGGAACAACTATTCTAGAACACTCTCTTCACAATCAAAACCTATGTAACACTCGGCAACTCTCGAAATATGTGTTATATATGACCACTCACTGGTGTTGGATGAAGTGTTGCCAACACTTGAGGCAACACTGAAGAGACGTGTTCTTCACTTGTGCAAATCTCAACTTCTGAATTGGGTAATTGTTTATGTCGATTCCTTGCACTATTTATAGGCTCCTAGGACTTGGAGCCTACTCCATTTATCCAGAAAATCAACCATGGCTTGTTTCCCCCATTTTAGCTCCACTTTCCTCTTTTGTAGAAGACCAAGTCCTCTAGGCTTCTCCCACTTGTACGCCAAGCTGTACCAGCCTTGTACTCTTATCTTCAGCTCCCCCTGAGTAGCTAACATCCCAACAATGTTTACTTGGTCTTCACCATTTACACATAAACATGTGTTTATGTGTAACTTTCTTTCTTATTTGAAAATCATGCCTAGCATATCTCATTTGACCTGTTCAACCTCATATAAAGCAGACTAACTACTGTTATAATATAATTAATTATCACTTTGTTATTTATAAGAAATATGCAGTAACTAATCTGGTGTTGCCAAATCTCAAATGGCAACACCTGTGGCAACACTGGTGTAGCAACACTAACAGTTATATTATATGACTTTATGTTCAGGCTTAAAGATAAAGATTTTCTAGTTGTTTCACATTACATCATACTCCCTCCGTCCCACTCGAATTAGGACATTTTGCCATTTTGGGTGTCCCACTCGATTATCCCAAATTCAACCTTGGCTGCCTTGGTTCTGGTACACCTCCTCCAACTCGTTCATCTCCGGTAGGTCGAGCTCCTTTCACAAACATGTCTAGCCTGCCATTATCGACCCACTTCTGGATGATACGCTTCAGGCTCATGCATTCCTCAGTAGTGTGCCCAGTATCTTTGTGGAAATCACAGTATTTACTGTTGTCTCTTTTGAATTTGTTTTGGGGATTCAATGGAGCAGGAGGGCCCAGGTCGACTGTGTTCATTATTTCTGTTCGACTTACGGTCAGGGGGTGAAATTCTCAGGGACTCTTTCGGTCGCCCTCGTCCTTTTCTTTCCCTTGTTGTGGTCGTTATTTTGTTTAGCCCAACCCTCTTTAGTCGATTCTCCACCTTCAGAATGTTTCGAACTTTTGTCTTTCTTCCTCTCTTCAGCTATGGCCACATCGTAGGCCCTTTCGAACAATTCCTGCCTGGTAGTCACTTTCCTAACCTGCAGCTCGTAGTCTAACTTAGGAGAGGATACCCCATTCTTGAAGCCGTTGATAACTTCTCTATCTGTAAGGTCCTACTCTATATGGAGATCTTATGGAAGCTCAGCAAAGTGACACTGAATTGAAGAAAATTTTGGGAAAATTACAAGATGGAAAGATCGGGGAGTTTGTGTTGAACAAAGATGGGATTCTAACATTCAAAGGCAGAATTTGCATACCTTCTTCACAGGAGATCAGAAGGCAAGTATTAGAGGAATGCCACAAGTCCAGATTTGTTATTCATCCAGGAAGCACGAAAATGTACCAAGATTTGAAGAGAGGGTATTGGTGGCATGGAATGAAAAAGGAAATTGCGGAGTTTGTCTCAAAGTGCTTGACTTGCCAGTAGATCAAAGCTGAACATCAAAACCTGCGGGATTACTTCAACCACTGGATATTCCGAAATGAAAATGGGAGGGAATCTCGATGGATTTTGTGACTGGATTGCCTCCTACCTCGAAGAAGATGGATGATATATGGATGATAGTGAACAGATTAACGAAGTCTGCACATTTTCTACCAGTTTCAACAAAGTATTCATTGTAGAGATTGGCCCAGTTGTACATTCGCGAGATTGTGAGACTTCATGGAGTACCTGTCAACATTGTGTCAGATAGGGATCCAAGATTCACCTCGCGTTTTTGGAGGGCTTTACATTAAGCTTTGGGTTCCAAGTTGAGTTTTAGCACGGCGTTTCATCCTCAGACCGATGGGCAGACTTGCCTTGAGTTTTCGGACAACTTTTTATCGAGAGTTAGGCGAGTTTGTCCAATCGATCAATAAAATAGAAATAAATACACTCTTTCCTTCCGGATTGGGTTAATCCCTTACCGAGAGAACCATTCAGATTCTTGAGGACATGTTACGGCGTGCGTGATGGATTTTCACTCATCTTAGGAAGATCATTTGCCTTTAGTGGAATTTGCGTATAATAACAACTACCAATCCAGTATTGAGATGGCACCATATGAGGCATTAAATGGGAGGAAATGTAGATCTCCAATGTGTTGGGATGAGGTTGGTGAAGCTAGACTTTGGAATCCAGACTTGGTTAGAGATTCAACTGAAAAGATTAAAGTGATTCGGGACATATTGAAGACAGCCCAGAGTTGACAGAAAAGCTACGCCGACACCAGAGAAGGGATTTATCATTTCAGGTTGGTGACTTTGTGTTTTTGAAAATCTCACCGAGGACTGGGATTAAAAGGTTTGGCAACAAGGGAAAGTTGGCACCAAGATTCATTGGTCCGTTTGAGGTTTTAGAGAAGTTGGGTGAGTTAGCTTATCAACCTGCTCTACCTCCATCTCTTTCTTCTCTCCATGATGTATTCTATGTCTCCATTTTACGAAAGTATTGCCATGATCCTTCGCATGTCTTGAGTTCTCCTCCTGAGGATGTTCAGGCAGATATGTCTTACGTGGAGGTACCCTTGAGAATTCTGGAGTAGCAAGTCCGGGAATTGCGTACCAAGAGTATTCCTGTAGTGAAAATTTTATGGAAAAAACATACCATTGAGGAAGCAACTCGGGAATTGGAATCTGAGATGAGAGAGAAGTATCTTGGGTTATTTGATCATTCAGGTAAGTGAATTTCAAATTCGGAACAAATTTTCTTTAAGGGGTAGTGAGTGCACGACCCTAAACCTAGACACCATTTTGGTCACGTGTTGAGCACGTAGGGGTGGGGTGCATTTCATCTCATGTTAGGCATTATATGATAATTGAAATGTTTATGTGGTTATTTTTATATTTTGGCTAACTTATGTGATTTAGGTTGGTAATAAAGTAATTTTAATTATATAATGTCTAAATGGAATAAATAGAAATTTTGTAGTAAAGTTATAATATTGGAAATTTTAAATAAAAGGTTATAAAAAGTATTGAGGAGCTTTAACGTAAATATAAATTTAAGGTGGTTGGTTGTATGAGTTAGAACTTGGAGGAGCTAGAATGTAAATAGTGTTATATAAATCTTAAAGCTTCTCCCAGAAACTTCAATCTTTCTCTCTCAGTTTCTTTCTCTCTCCCTACGTACCAGAAACATCTATCAACCTAGGGTTACCTTCCAAAAATCCCTATAATACAATCGTCGATCCGTTCTTCGTTTTGACTTCATATAAACGCTCGGGGAATCAAGCGGAACATTTATAGCCGATTAGAATTTTTCTTATTTTCAAAATATTTTGATAAGTTATTATGATTTCTTTTCATAATTGTTCATACTATGTTCAAAGATGATATTATGATGATATAATTGGTTCTTGATATTTTTGGGTAAGTTATTTGGCCTTTGAAATTAATGAAAATATGGGTTGAAAGAAGGACAATGAGGTTTCTTGGCATAAGAGTTTGAAGGACAATGAGGTTTCTTGGCATAAGAGTTTAAGTGGAAGTGTCAAAGTTGTTATGGTTGTGTTACATGGCCTTGGGGGAACATTTGTATTGGTTTGGAAATGGTATATTGCAGTTGAAGTAGTTGGAAATGAATAAAAATGGTTTTCCTTTGCCTTGGTTGCTGATGTTCAGCTGGTACTGATTTTATGGGGAAGGGCACGAGTCGTGCCCTGTGACACGAGTCGTGCCTGGTCATGCCATGTATTGGACGACTGTATCAGAGGGGGTATTAAGGTGGCACGACAACTGTATCAGAGGGGGTATTAAGGTGGCATGAGTCGTGCCCTGCCCTGTTGACTCCGAACCATCTTTCAAGCATTAGAAACCTAATCTAACTAGTATATAATTAAACTCTCTTTGACTATAATTCTAGTACAACATTAGGGCTTTACAATGAAGTCTTAAATGGTACAAAAGGATATAGAAAAGGTCTTTAAAAATGGTCCTGAAAATGGTTGAAAGACCTTATGAAACTTTAACCAAAGTTGTCAAAACTTGGTAATTTAACCTGTAACCTTTATAGAAGACACTCAATGTGATGTCATGAATACGTAGGGTTTACTTGTGTTACATCCTATCTCTACGTGGTTACATATTCATGGTTATTGGTTTATACAGTGCATGAAATACATGTTGCCCTACTTCATTGGTTTGAACATGAGTATTAATACCATGTTGTTGGATTGTTGTTATTCAATAATGTGTAAATATATGTTGCCCTATTGTGATGGTTTAACATGAGTAATATTACCATGTTATGTATTGATATCCCAAGTGTGAATTTATTTTCAAGTATCTATTATGTGCTTGAATGTGGTTATATCAACTTATCAGTAGGTATATAATGAAATATGATCAGTTATGAGAAATTGTTCCATAAGGTGATCAGATTACATTATACCTGTAAATGTCCCCTTCTGTGACCACATACTTGGGTTGAATGCTTCTGTATCGAGCCAAAAGTCTTACGGATAGATGCGATTTTATATGGTTCTCTGAAAAACGAGTCTTATAAGATGTGAACATGCCTAAGCAGATCACAAATGAGTGGAGTTTTTACTCCCGACGTTGTACGACTTATTGGTCAGACGGGAAAGGTAAAATAAGGTAACGTAATTATAATAATTGACACACTTAGACACTTTCCATAACTTTTTCTTTATATATATATATATATATATATATATATATATATATATATATATATATATATATATATATATATATATATATATATAAACTACTTTTCTTAATGGTCAAAGTGCAATTGCATAAGTTAATATAACTTGAGCAAAACCACACCCTATTTCCACTCTATCACAGACCCTGAAATCCAACATCACATCACATACATATTCCATCACAATTGTAATACATATTCCATCACAATTGTATGCATAATGCAAAGAACAAGTATTAATAATAATTTTTAGAGTTGAAAGAGATATCTAAATTTGAATAAAATTATGGTCAAATTATAAAAGTCGGAAAACACTTTCCGGGACAGAGGGAGAATATCATCACCATCTTCATATCTTTGAGATAATCGCTTGTTATACTTCTGGGCGGATCCAACTCAATGGAGCATTAAACCAGACTGGTCTAAGACCCGGGATCCACCCCTTAAATTCTCCAACATTCTTGTCATATAGCCCTCTACATGAATTCGACGAATTCATTTCATTTTCTACACGGGTCCTAGAGTCATCAATAAAATAGATGCAGTTGCCTCTAAATCCTCTGGTAGGCCTCACACCTCCTTCTTCATCAGCAGCTTCAGTAATGACGGACAACGAATTATTATATCCAACAAAAAGAGCTCGGTTCCCCAAATCCTCAACCTCAATCCACACACTTCTTTCATCATCAAACTTGTGAACTCTAAAAGCAATTTTTCCGGGAGTTTTAACATACTTTGAAACAAGTAATAAGTCCCCCGATGATTCCATCAAGTAGTCATTCCTATCCTTGCAACTTTCTGGTTTCCTTTCCATTTCCCTATCAATGTGAAGTATGTCTTCTGCCAAGCCTAGAGTTTGCCGAGTAACTATCTCAGGAACCTTAGAGGGGTCAATTTGTAACATTTGCCCACTGCAATAGTAAACATGGAACTTACCCCTATAGAAAGTTGCAGAACGAAACCTGGATACATTGTCGTTATCGATCTTTATCCAACTTGAATCCCCTAATCTGCAGAATGCCAAATGCTGTTCTTGTGGATAAATGGCCAGAATCATGCAGTTGGGATCGGAAGTAGGGTTGGCAGACAATATTATTCTCAGTCTATTGGTCCAACTCCACCCAACTCCGTTTCTATTTGGAAGCCTAATTTGAGCATATGAAACCGCGTTTATTAGAAAAATTTCAAGTGGTTTCTTTTTCTTACATTGAATTGATATCATCCAGCCATGAGAGGTACCCGAAATCCAACTTCCACTTAATTCAGCTGGTAAAGAAAACCTGCGATCATTTCTTGACTGGCAGTTGTAGAAAACAACCCCCTTGTCAGTGTTTGTATTGTCACTTCCTAAATCCCTTTTTATAGTGTCAGAAAATAATATTAACGGAGGCAGATTTTTAAGGTTCTTGCGTAAAGACTCACTAACAACCGAGTACCATGATGTACAGACTCCCGAACAGCAAAGGAGATCCAAAGGGTCTTTCACACGATCAAAGATGAGCGATAATATATCTTTATCAGGGTTTGACCAAGGTTGATATGACCAGTCGGGTGGCGGATCATCCATCTGAGACAAACACAGAATTATAAATTGCAATAAAACTTTATTGTTTCTCAATTTTACAAAGATTTGACTTTTGGATAAATCTGTTAGGACATTTATAAATATTTTTGTTCTTTATCAAGTGAAAAATGGACATTCATAACAAAGGGGTCAAATGAAACTAAAACATTGGGAATTTTTTTGCATAAATAATTCTACAAATCCTCCCGATTCTACAAATTTGATTTCTTCTTAAATCCTACTAAAATAACCAGGCCATACCTAAAAGAGATTTGGGACAAGTCAATTTCTTCTTAAAATTACTCCAACTAACAAAGAGATCTCCTTCTCTAGAGACGATTTGAATATAGTTCAAATCCGACAATAACTAACTACAAATCTAACAAAATAATTAACTGATTTATAATTAGAACAAAACGAAAACAGTTCAGAAATGAAAAACTGCTAATAAAGTAGGAGAATTCTATGAGAAGAATTTAACAGACCTTGAAATGGAGACTTAGGGAAGATCGATGGCGAAGGATAACACGGACGGAGGCGCTTGGTTGATCGAGGGCGAGAAGGAGAGAGTCCTCGGCGTGAAGACGGAGCTGAAGGGCGGAGGAAACGAAGCGGTGACCGACGCTATTGAATTTCTCATACCTATAAGGTTGGGCTTTGGGCTTTGAAATTGGGCCTCGAAAAGGATACTTTAATGGTTTTGATTTAATCTGGGCTTCAAAGTTCTCCACTTTTTTGAAGACCAAATGACCCTCGCATGTGATTGGATTTACATGTACAAAAATAAATAGAAAATGAAGGTTATGCTTATGCATCAATGCTTTTAAAAGAAAAATTGTTTTTTTTATTATTAATAAATAATTTAATTTAATATGGCACTTGAAATTGCTAGAAAATTACATTCAGTAAGATTTGAACCTCTAACTTGTCGTATCAAAAGAGACATCAAATGTCGATTAAGCTAAAGCTCTTTTTCGCGGTTATACATCAATGATTCCTTAAAAAAATTGTTTCGCCCTCCGTCCCTACCGTCCCTAGTGAATGTTCATATTTATTAATATTTTTTCTTGAGAAATGATTTTATGTATTTTTTTTTATTTTATGAGTACCTAGACACCTTTAAAGATCTTATCATATATCATTGTTGTGAGTGATAATTAAAACAGAATGTTTGATAAAGTAACAACTAGTCATCTAAGAATGAATGGGCATCTATTTTTTTCTTTTTTAGATATTCATTTTGGGACGGAAAGAGAAAAAGATAATATTGTTGAACACATTAAGTAAAGAAGGGAGAATCTTTAAGTCCCATTCTACATTTCGTAAACAATCAAACTACTACTCACACAGAAAACACATTTACAAGACTTGAGCAAAACCATGCCTCTTTCCAATCGACCTGAAATCCCACTCCCTCCTGTCCTAGTATAGAAGTTATCAAATGTGAATGTGCGAAAATTAAGAGAAAAAAATAAGCGTAGTAAATATGAAAATAAAGTAGGAAAGAGAAAGTAGGGTAGAGAGTTTTTGTTGTTAGTATAACAAGAAGGGACGGACCCATGAATCATATTTAGTGGGTACCCAAAAAAATTCCTTAGTCGAAACTTTTAATTAATGGTTCATAAATCAACAAATTCAACATAAAAATAAAGAATAACCGTTAAAACATAAGTTCTGTTTAAGCATCTACTAATTTCTAACTCACCATTTTCTTGTTATTGTAATAGCTTACTTGGAAAAAGAAAGGTTATGTCATGAACAAATAAAAAAATTGATATTAATGTCAGTTAAAGTGATGTTTAAAAAAAATAAAAATTACAAAGATGTTTTTTTTTTAAATCCAAGGCAAAATAAATAAAATTAATTTGAATATTAAATAAGAATTGTATATGATATAATTAAGTTGATATCAAAAGAATTCAACAAAAATTTGAAAATAAAATAAAAATTTATTAGAGGTTAAAAATATTTTGAATAAGTTGCAGCTACTAGTGGGAATTCAGTAAAATTCAGTGGGTACCGTCGCACCCACTCGTTATAGGGTGGGACGGCACCCACTCGTTATAGCGTGGATCCATCCTTGATAACAATAACAAGTGAATCTCATTGTATATATTGGGTTAGTAACTTTTGAGACGCGCGAAAAGGAAATTAGTAACTTATATAGTGGGACAGAGAGTATTATATACTCCTCCAAAATTAATGACAAATGAATGATTTTTTTGCAAAAACTATGTACCCTAAATCTTTTTAACCAAAAAAAATCATCATTCACTATATACTTGCAAAACAAGAAATTTAAAAAATTATATACTTGCAAAACTAAAAATATAAAAAGCAGATAACATATATTTTTATACATCTTAAATATTAAAATTGACAAAAAGTTGAGTTTTTAGAATCTGCCAAAATAAAAGATGGTTAATTATTCGTTTTGGGACTGAGGAGTAACATACATTCCATCACAATGGTATGCATAATGCAAGAACAAGAGCAAGTGTTACAATTAAAGGCCAAAAAAATATCATAATCTGCAAATTTTCTACAACCTTTTTGCGAAGCGGTTGTTATACTTATGGGCAGTCCAGACTGGTCTGAGCCCCGGGATGGCGGGATCCACCCATTAATCTCGAACATTCATGTCATACACCCTTCTACATGAATACTTCCTTCCCTATTTGACGCATCATGAAACATATATTGCATTTCCGAATTAGGAAAAAGGCTTAGTGCAATTTTACCATTGTACATGCTACGTACAAATAACCTCGCAAACTACCGAGGCATTGGTCAAGAAGACCCAAGTACTTTCTGGATATGAGGACATTCTTTTTCATATCCCCACCATCATGTTTTCAACTCATGGTAGAATTCCCACCTACTAAGGAACCGCAGAAATAGAAGCAAAAAATGGAAATAATTTGCAAACTGCATGCAACTAACAGGAGAGTAGGGTAAAACCAGCACACTGAGTTTAGAAGTCGATAGAAACTTATCGGTATTAACGTTAAGCCTCACTAACAACATCAAACAAGAGAAGAGATATATTACTACATGCATACTCAAGATATGAGAGAATTCGGCTACCATAATTAGGCAGCTGCTGCTGCTGCTGCTGCAACTCCTCCAGTTTGGTGCAGCATAGCATCAATCTCATCCCCGTCCTCCATTTCCAGCTGTAGCCACAAAGCCAAGGTCAGTAAGCTGAAATGACATCTAATAAGTGCACAATAAAATACTCCCTTCGTCCCATAATGCTAGTCTCATTTGACTATTCAAACATTTTAACAACTAGCTTGAATGAGGTTTACTTATTACTCCATTACTCCCACTTCTTCCTTGGTTGGCTCTCGTCCTCTCCTCTCTTTATCTTCCTTTGTTGGCAATTTTTAAAGTTCAATCATTTTAATCTAACAATTTTGGAAATGGGGCTATCTTTTTGGGACAAGACTCAAGAGAGTACCTCATCGGGGGTCTGCTCCCCTCGGAGACGACGACCATCAAACAAGAATGCTATAGAGTTAATCTCCACGGATTGTCGGTCACAGTAAGCATTCATCAGCTTCTTCAGTTGTGTGCTCCGCTTGATCCTAAAGAACACTTCGTTTCCATCCTGCACACAAGATTACACAAATGTTATTTCACTTCCATCCTAAAACAATGGAAAACGGCATTCCAAAGAGGAGACGTCACAATTAAAAAAATATACTTCCTCTATCCAACTCTAAAAGGTGGGGCTTCTCAAGATTGCCCTCCAAACATTTGAATTAAAGAAAAGGAAGGAACATTTAGTTAAAGTTAGGGGGAAAATGAGGGTTAGCATAGTACATTGGTAGAAAAAGGGACGGTACAAAAAGGGAACTTACTCTGCAAGTGGGATAAACTAAAAAAGAATACCCATCACTTCAAGTGGGATGGAGGTAGTATATACAAACAAACCAAGTAGAGTATGCTTCCAATCAAAGGATAACCCATTAAAAATTCTAGTACTATGAACTGTACACTTCGAACATGGAAAATCCCACAATATAACCTGAAACATAAACCAGTATTCCAAGTAGTTTGACACAACCTAAGGAAATTAACTACTGCAATTCCAATACAATATCTTCGTAATCCAAAGAAAATTAACTAGTATTCCCTCGGCACACAAGCAGAATAAACGAGCTGATCATCCTCGGATACACCCCTAGAGAGTTTTGGATGGAACAAAATAAATAAATAAAACGTAGTCTTTACACTCTAATCACAAATGTAGCGTAAACTACACACAGATAGCTTAACAGAGGCAAAAGTAAAAACATAAAAACAAGAACATAAAATGAAATCAAACTGGTGAATTTGGAGGCAGGCAAAAGGCTCATATCAAATAGATATTAAATGTAGCATAAACTAATCAGGATCCCAAAACCCCTGATTTCCATTAGATATTAAATATTCATGAACATGAGCCGCCTGTGACAACACCAACATGTCCGTGAAATGGGGAACAGTTGCTAAAATCGTAATTGCGATCACCAGATCTTTCAAGAGGAAAATTCAAACTTGACATTTAAATATGTACATTACAATTTGAGATTAAGAAGCTAAACATGTCAATGGGTGGGGAGGGGGGATGCCAACACACTGGATGTATTCGCTTTAAGCACTACTAAGAGAAAGGACTAAAAATGAATATACAATTTGAGTAGAAGTACTGCATAGATAAACTCACATATCAGATACATAACAAATTTCAAAACAAATGTCGTGTAATACTAAATTTTTGTTTGAAATTAAAACCATTTCACCAGTAATAAGAGGAAACTAGCAGCTAAAGTTAAATAGTAAATACAAATGAGCAATAATCATTGGTGATCTATCAAGGTGTCATTGTTGTTTATACATAGAACGACATGCGGTTTAAGAATAGTAAGGATCCTCCAGCGTATCAGAATTTAACATGATTATGCACATCTATCTTGAAGATCCTATTAGAGTTTAATAAGATTACGTGCACTTTTCTAGCGTCCCTAGCATGTATGATCCTCTTTGAACAGTTTCTACCAAAGTTGAATATCATCATAAATGCCCTCCAATTTAACCTGAGCAAGTAATATACCAAAAAAGAAAAGGAACGATGAAACTTATAAAATTGAGAGCCAACTTAAACAGAGGAAATGATGGTGGACTACTGAGAGATGTTCTAAAATAAGCAGAATAAAATAATTTGTCGGCTTTACACGCTTTGGTGGGACCATAGTTGTCATATCGTGTATCGTATCGCATATCGGAGACCCTAAATATCGTATCGCGTATCGTATCGTGTATCGTATCGGAGATACGGAACACAATGACAAAAAAATTTAAATACTCTAAAGAATATCAAAAATAAAGTAAACAATATCTTCTTTCTTTTTTCCCATTTTTCAAGAACCTAAATATTAAAAAAAACAACAAATATATTCAAAAAAATGATATTTTTCAAGAACCTAAATATATTACAAACAAGTCAAACAACACAGTGATTAATATTTAATAAATATTCAATTTTAATCCCCAAAAAACCTACGGCCAGAAATATTTTCTTATCAAAAAAAATAATTACATATAAAATCATAGGTCAAAATAAAATGGAGATAAGTCAAAATAAAATTAGAGAGAAAGAAATGGAAACTTACGGCCCAAATGTTGGCGGGGACAAGGATGACGATGGAGAGAGAACAGAACCAGGTGTAACCGACGGTGAAGAGGACGCCCGGCGTTCGGCGGTTGAAGAAGAAGAAGGGGCGACGGCGATGAAGGAGGAGGAAGAAGAAGCGACGACGGAGGAAAGGAAATTGATCGAGGACGAGCTCAATTTTTGAATCGTCGTGACTCGTCTGTGTCTGATTTATAAATTGTTCAACCCTAAACCCGACCCAAACCTGACCCAAACCCGGCCCAGACCCGACCCGACCCAAGCCATTTTTAACTGTATCGCCCGTATCGTCCGTATCGGCGATACGCACGATACGATACACGTATCGTACGATACACACGATACGGAGGGAAAATCGATACACCCTACGCGATATGTATCGAAACCATACGTATCGCGTATCGTATTGCCGATACGTATCGCGTATCGCGATATTTAACAACTATGGGTGGGACCACTATACCCAGATAGACCATAGCCCCCTTGTAATACATTTTGCTGATTGGCTCTTTGAAAGTAAATGTAGGGCTCAGTACTGATCCACCCCTCACGTATGTTTATCTATTTGAGGACACCGCGCTTCGCCTCGATGCTTGGCACGGCCTTTATCTACTAAATAGTAAATCAAACCGCCATGCAAGGTACCCCTAAAAAGGAATCTAGCACATAAATATAACAAGCAAGGATGCTGAATCCGTGATCCATCCACTAATTTAGATGAGTAGGTAACAGTTAATAGCATCGCATTTATACTATAGTTTGAATTAAATAAGATACATTAATAGTTAAAAGAACCAATATCATTCCCAATCCAACCACGAATGTATAAAAAGAACGGAGGCACAGCCACAAGAGGTGCTAAAGGACTTTATGGCCCTGATATGTAAATGGGGCTTGGGTGATTATTGTGAAGTATCACCATATTACAGTTAAATAAGTGACACGTAAGGCCCATGTGACAATGTGTTGACCACAAAAGAACATGCTCGGGCCTTGGCTTTGCGGGAAGAATTCGGATATTTGCGCTTGGCCAAAAATATTTGGCTGAAACAAGTGACGTCAAGGTGGACCTTGAATATGTTTTATACGCTCATTACCAAAACCATCACCAAATGATTATCATTGTGTATTTACGTCAATGAAACTTAAAGTACTGATATCAACAGCATGAATAAGTGAAAATCATTTTGTCTCGAAATGAATGCAAAAAATACTTTAAATTGATTACATAGCTTGAATTTCTAAGCTAAGAATAACAACTTAAGCTAACATAGTTTGCAAGATTACTTACGGCAATAATATATTAAACCCAAATTACAGAACAGATCATGAACCAGACAAACCTCAAACACTATGCCACTTGTAACACAATAAATGCAACTCATTCACTTGAATCTTTGAAATGCTTAACAGACCAATCAACGAAAAATTTGGATTCAACTAAATTTAAACAGCAAAGGATTACAAAAATAGACAAAATGAACATGGTTTCCCCCAAAATAATTATCTTACCACGTAAACAATCAGAAAGACATAAAGGGATGAGAACTTCAATTTCACATCTCACATTTTTTTGCTAATTGCATAGAAATCATACATAAATAGACCAGGCATGAAGCATGGAGCATGGAGCATGGAGCAATAACCAGACATCGCTAATAATTCAGCAAAATCAAGGAAATCCTAAATACTTAATCAATTCAAATAAACCCTAGCTTCCTCGTATATAAAATCCTATACTATCTATGAACGAAAATCGACGCAATCGAAATCCTAGGAACAACAGAATGAAAGTTGATCTAGAAAAGTAAAATTGAGCACCAAAAATATGAAGGACAAGAGAGAAATTGAGAGAAACCTGTCCCTTGACTTTCAAATTGATGTGAGCTCCTCCACCGCTTTGATCGGCCGGCTTCTTGTCTTCGCCCTGGTTCGTAACGCCGGACATCTTCACCTACTGTAATTGACGGACGCTTCTTCGAATGCTTCGGCTAATAGACAACGCCAAGGGAGGACTCCTTCGCTTTCTTTTCGTTGGATTCTTCCAACGACTCTTAAACTTTTTAGAAGTCAATACTACCAAGAGAATTGTTATTCATGGCACATTTACTTAATCTTGCGCGTAATGATTTTCAAAAAATGCCATTAATTAAAATGACTTTATTACCTTCACTAATTCACTAATACGTTGTACACCCGCAATTGAATTACAGGTCCCTAATCAATTCAAAGCTTCATTCCACATTCAACTACCCAGAAAATCATGAACAGAATCCCTCCTTCCACATTCAACTACCCAGAAAAGAAAATCATGAACAGAATCCCTCCTTCAGCATTAGAGTTTTTCTCACAGACTCTTCAACCTAAGATCTAAAAACTTCACCTCCGTTTCATCAGTCGTTTAATTTACCTTCCGATCGTCATGAATTTAGGGATTGATTCTGGATACTCTAGCATGAGGGTAGCAGATACCGAAGCATAATCTTCAACAAAGCTTGAAATTCCAACCCACGCAGTTACATGGTAAAGTGAACCGGCGAAGACTTTACCGGTAATATCTTGTTCCAATCCATGCCATTTTTCTAACCTGTTGATGACGACGGCGAAAGTTTCTCCCGTCTTTGGTGAGACGTCGGTTCGATAGCCAGGCTCGGGAACAGTGAAGCCTTTGCCGGAGGTGGCCTTCCAGTTCTCCAATTTCAGAGAGAAATCGCGATTCTCTATAATGTTTGGGGAATCATCGGCGCCAGTGCTGGTGCCGATAGACAGCGGAATACTCATTCGAGTGATGTTTTTGAGATATTTCAGAATCAGCAATGAGCACTTGGTCAACTGGCGCTGCACATTTTATTCAAACAATTTTCTCCATTTCTCTTTCAGATCTGGTCGTGCAGATCTAAAATGAGTTTGTGATTTAAAATTGTAATTTATTATCAATTAGTCTTGATTCTTTGTATTTAACTTGTTTGATTATTATTTTTCTCTGTGTAAGTGGGTGTGGGTATATTTTGATAGATTAGGAGGGTGTTTATTAAAAGGTTAAAAAGGGCAGAATAGTAATAATGGGGGTGTAGTTTTAATTTTTATAAGTAAATTTAGTAATGCGGGGGTATTAAGTAAATTTGCGGGGGTGAATAACAATTCTCTTCTACCAAGTAACCAAGTGAATGCATATTAGGGTAGGTAATAGGAGCATGCAAAAAATTCGCAAAACTGGATCGGGCGAGACCAGAAAAAATTAGATCGAACCAATAGTATTAATATATGGGCAAATGACAATTTAGGGTATGAAGTATAGGGGTAGTGTTGGTTAGGGATCCCATATCTAATTTTCGTTAAATTAGGGCTCAATATCTAAATTTTTCGTCAATTAAGGATTTTTTGACGAATTTTGTTAGAAAAGTCAGTTAAGTGACGGATTTTGGACTAAATTGAAAAGCAAATTAGTTATAAAGGACTGAAATGTAAATTTTTAAAAATTGATGACAGTTACAAAATATTTTTAAAAAAATAATATTTTTTAAAAATATACTCCCTCCGTCCCAGCTGAGTGTACACTTATTTCCCTTTTGATCCGTCCCAGTAAGTGTGAACTGTCCAAAATGGAAAGGAATCTTCACTATTTACCCCACTCATTCTATCTCCTATTTTACTCATTCTCTCTCCTATTTTACTTTTACACCCATAACATTCTCTCTCCTAACTATTACTTTCACTCATTCTCTCTCCTATTTTACTTTTACACTCACAACATTCTCTCTCCACTTTTTCTCTCTCTTACTTTTTCTTAATCGATGTGCCCAACATTTTGGTTCACACTAGGCTGGGACGGAGGGAGTAATATATTTCGAAAAGCTGTAATTTTTTTTATAATTTTTAAAATATGTTAAAATAAATGTTATAAATATAAAAAAATGTATTTTTAAAGAAAATAGTATTTTATTTTAAAAAACTAATTAATTTTTAACGTAAATCTTGTAAATAAATATAAATATAAAAAAATTGTATTTTTAAAGCAAAAAAGTATTTTTTTTAAAAAAAATAATTAATTTTTAACGTAAATCTTGTAATATTTTTTTTTTAAATAAAAGTAAGTGACATGTCACTTAAATCTTTTTGATTTAGAAAATTTTATTTAAAAAATTGCCAATTTTTTTTTAATAAGATAATTTTATTTAAAAAATATAATATGATTTAAAATAATTATCATCTAAATTTTTTAAAAAATATCTAAAAAATTTAATATAACTAAAACATATTTTTGGAAATATTAATATATTAGAATTGAAATAAATATTTTTTGAAGCAATTTTATTTGTTGAAGCAATATATTTATTTTATGCAATATATTTTTTGAATAAAAATAATATCACCTTAAATACTTCCTCCGTCTCAAAATAAGAAAAAAAAACAAGAAAAGAAAAGAGAGAGAGAGAGAGAGAGAGAGAGAGAGAGAGAGAGAGAGAGAGAGAGAGAGAGAGAGAACAACCCCCTTCATCTCCGTCTCCTCCAACACCTCCGGCATCGGCCACCCTTCATCATCTCTGACACATATAAATACAGAGAAAGCAAAAAATACAAAGAGGTAAAGAGATACAGGGAAAGAGATTTGTTTGCAGGTTAATGAACGGCAATGACGGCGTTTTCTTCGTGTTGGGGTCAAATAGGTGCGCCGGTAAAGAGGATGTTGGGAGGGGTGCGCCGAAGGGAGGTGGCGGGGAGTCAAGGAAGGTGTGCGGGGTGAGGAAGAGGGGTGGCGCGAGTGGCCGGGTCGATTTATTGAAGAAAAAGGTGGGGTTTGGTCGGATTTGTTGAAGGGGGTGAGGGAAATGTCGGATTTAATGGTGGCTATAGTGAAGGATGGCGTGGGTTTTGAGGCGAAATGGACGATGGATCAGGAAGGAAGGGGTGGCGTGGGAGGGTGGGAAAAGGCGGTGGGTTGGGATGATGAGAAGGGTGGCCGGTCTTAGGAGGTGTTGGGGAGACGGAGATGAAGGGGGTTGTTCTCTCTCTATCTCTCTCTCTCTCTCTCTCTCTCTCTCTTCTTTTTTTTTCTTATTTTGAGACGGAGGAAGTATTTAAGGTGATATTATTTTTATTAAAAAAATATATTGCATAAAATAAATATATTGCTTCAAAAAATAAAATTGCTTCAAAAAATATTTATTTCAATTCTAATATATTAATATTTCCAAAAATATGTTTTAGTTATATTAACTTTTTTAGATATTTTTTTTTTTTAATTTAGATGATAATTATTTTATTTTATATATATATTTTATTAATTATTCAATCTAAAATAATTAGTAATTTTTTTGAAGCAAAATAATTAGTAATTTAAATTATTAGAAAAAAGGATAATAGTTAATATCTTAAATTATTTTAAATCATATTATCTTTTTTAAATAAAATTATCTTTATTAAATAAAAATTGGCAATTTTTTAAATAAAATTTTCTAAATCAAAAAGATTTAAGTGACATGTCACTTACTTTTATTTTTTTTAAAAAAAATATTACAAGATTTACGTTAAAAATTAATTAATTTTTTTTTTTAAAAAAATACTTTTTGCTTTAAAAATACAATTTTTTATATTTATATTTATTTTACAAGATTTATGTTAAAAGTTAATTATTTTTTAAAAAAATAAAATACTATTTTCTTTAAAAATACAATTTTTTTATATTTATAACATTTATTTTAACATATTTTAAAAATTATAAAAAAAATTATAACTTTTCGAAATACTCCCTCCGTCTCAGTCGAACTGATACCAAAATTTTGGACACACATATTAAGAAAAAGTAAGAGAGGGAAAAAGTGAAAGAAAATGTTTTGAGTATGAAAAATTAAATAGGAGAGAGAATGAGTAGCAGGAATAGTTAGGAGAGAGAATGTTGTGAGTGTAAAAGTGAAATACGATAGAGAATGAGTGGGGAATATAGTAAAGATTTCCTTTCATTTTGGACAGTATCAATTGGGCTGGGACGGATCAAAAAGGAAATAAGTATCAATTGGGCTGGAACGGAGGGAGTATATTATATTTTTAAAAAATATTATTTTTTAAAAAATATTTTGTAACGGTCATCAATTTTTAAAAATTTACATTTTAGTCCTTAATAACTAATTTGCTTTTCAATTTAGTCCAAAATCCGTCACTTAATTGACTTTTCTAACAAAATCCGTCAAAAAGCCCTTAATTGACGAAAAGTTTAAATATTGAGCCCTGATTTGACGAAAATTAGATATGGGGCCCCTAACCGACACTACCCCCTATACTTCAGGCCCTAAATTGTCATTTGCCCTTAATATATTCCCTCTGTCCCATTTAAAATTTCACCTTTTACCAAAATCTTCGTCCCATTTGAAACTTCACCTTTTGTCAAAATAGGTGTTCCGTTAAAAGCTTCACTTTTCCTAAAATGGCAAAGAATATTTACTATTTCACCTACTAATTCTCTCTCCTACTTTGCTTTTATACTCACAACACCAGTCAACTTTACTATTTCATCCACTCATTCTCTCTCCTATTTTACTTTTATACTCACAACACTTTCTCCACTAACATTTTCTCTTAATTTGCGTGCCCCTTCAAAAGGGTGAACTATTAAATGGGACGGAGGGAGTATTTCTAATTCCAAATTTATATGTAACCGATTATTTGGTCTGATCCTGATTCTGAAAAAAATATACACAGTCCTGAAGCTTAACTGAAACCCAACCGATTATTTATTTATATATATATACTTATTTATAATTTGAAATCCCTTAAAAAGTTCTAATTAATTTTATAACCTAGTTAGTCGACGTCGCTTCAAGCCTCTACTCCATCAAACCCTATCTCAATAATTTTTTCAATAGCGTTGTTTCACCTCATCCTCTCTCTCAACGCTCTTCTCCTCTCCTCTCCTCTTTTCTCTACTAGTTTTAATTTTTTTCTATGTTATGTTTAATTTTGAAGGTGAACAATTAATATTTAATGGTGTCTATGTTGTGGTTTGAATATTAAATATTTGTAACAAATTTTTTTGTTGATGTAATTGGTGATAAATTTTTGTTATTGTAAAAAAGTATAATAAATTGTAATTTGTATAACCGACGAAACTGGATCGTAACTTGACCATTATAATCGGATCAATAGGACCGCTCCTATAATGTAATAGTCTGGTCCTGATCCTAAATTTTTACAGAACCGAAATATTGATCCGGTCCTGATTTTCTAAAATTTTGACAAAAATCAGATTAATCTGGAACGTGAACACCCCTAGTAGTTAAATGTACCTGATGGTTGGACTGAGTTCTGATTGAAATCGAAGGCTTTGCGTCGGTGTCGTAGCACTGCATAGTAGTTGGGACGAGATGTATGAACGAGATTGTCCGTAAGTTAATCAACGAGGGTGAAATGACGAATCGAGCAAAATAACCAAAATATCATTAATTGAAAGGAAAAAATGAGAACCGTCAAGATGCAAACGGAAGGTCGAGATTGCGGACCCTCACAACTTTTATGTGGTCGAACTGTAGCGTCGCCGAATTCGGAATCGAACGGCTTCGATTAAAATATTCAGCCCAAACATAAAAGGAGTTTTTATTAAAAAACTAACTCAAAAAGATGTTATTCACAAAACAAAAACATGTAATATGTGATATTACAAAAAACAACTTTTTTAAAAAAAAAAACTTTTTTTGCCTTTTCAGTTAAAACAACTGATAATGCATTTATCAGTTGTTTATAAATGATAAATTCATTTATCAGTAAAGTGTATTATGTGTTTGATTTTTTTGTTAAACAACTGATAAATTATCAGTTGTTTATAACTGATAAATTAATTTATCAGTTTTTTAAAGAGTATTTGTTCTTGATTTTTTTGTTAAAACAAATGATAAATGCATTTATCAGTTGTTTGACAGATAAACGTAAAAAATAATTATTTAAAAAAATAAAAAAAATAAGTAGTTTCTTGTAATATTTAAAGAGTTTTTGTAATATCCAACCTGTGTGAGTTTTTTTTTATATATATATATATATATATATATATATATATATATATATATATATATATATATATATATATATATATATATATATATATATATATATATATATATATATATATATATATATATATATATATATCCATCTTTAAAATGTAGTTTTTGATAAATGCCACAATATAAAATGTTGTTGAATGGAGTAATCTAAATACTCCTTCCGTCCCACTCGAAAAGATAAAAAAATCTATTTTGGGCGTATCATTTAAAAGGACACTCTTTCAAAATTAACATTTTAATACTTTTTTATTTATGAGGCTCATTTGTCATACTCACAATAACTATCCATTTACTATTTTTTACCACACATTCTCTCTCCTACCTTACTTTTCACACTCACTACACTTACTGCACTGTACATTTTCTTTAATTTTCGTGCATTGTCCATTTTGTGTCTTTCGGATAGAACCGAGGGAGTACGTGTTTAAAAAAAAGTATTGTACAAGTATTATTGATTAGACATGCTCGAAAAACTCGGGAAACAAAATCCATTAAAATCGAAACCGTGAAAGAACATGGAACCGCGAGAATCGTAACTGGCGGTTTCACGGTTCGAATATGAGTCCACCATTTTCAGAATCTGGAGTCGGCGGTTCTGGAACCGAAAAACGTGAACCGTGAAATCCGTATCTTTAAAACCATGTAACAACTAGTTTTTTGTTATTATTTAGTTAATAAACTAACTAAATTCATTAAAAAAAACTAACCAAATTTGTTAAAAAACTAACATTTTCTTATAAAATAAATCCTTTTAAATGAATTTTATAACAAAATCTAATGAATTTTGAAGTTCTGGTTATTATTTAACTATTTTCAGCTATATTGCATTTTTAAAAACATATAAAACAATTAAAAGTAATAAATAAATGAAAACCGTCAGAATCGTGAAATCGTAACCGGGAACCGACAGTCGGAATCGGAAACCGAAATTACACGGTTCGAATACAATTTTCCCTTCCACAGAATCGACAACCGGCTGTTCGGAAACGGAAATCGTACCCGAATAAACACGTGTACTATTATTGATGATAAAATAAATAAAGAATTTGAATTTCAAGGAGCAAGCTTTTGAGCTTCTTCCACAGGGATGGGCCATCTCCATAAACAATATGGATACATTGCCTGAAATGATATTTATCCAAAAGTTTAGTGTAATGACCCATTGAAATGAGCTACTTGTCTAGGAAGTGAATGGCAACAAGACTCGTGAATAATCTTCAATTCTTAACTCATCATAACAAATTTTATTTTAAAATATAATTTATGATACTATAAAATTATAATACAATGCACATTCTAAAATGAATGACTTTTTTATATTTAATTTAAGAGAGACCCTAAATGATTAACTTTTAATAGAGTGGTAAAATTCACAAATATTCATATTATCAGGCTTATAATTTTGCGAGTATTAACTAATATATGAAAAAAAAAGTAGTAAAATTTATTTAGGAACACAATTTAGAGACTAAAGGATCATTCATTTTGTAGCGGAGGTAGTACTCATCTTTACTCTTCCCCGAAAAAATACAAGACATTTACCATAAAATTATAATACTCCCTCCCTCCGTCCCTAAAAGTTTGTTTCATTTGATTTTTTTGTTGAACTTTGATCACAAATTTATGAGAGATTAATCATGTTCATGAAATTCTAAAAGTTGTTGTTGATAATATTATTAATGGTGAATCAATAGAAAATTTTAGAATTTCATGAACATAATTAAATTGTCATATATTTATGGTCAAAATTCAACTAAAAAGTCAAATGGGACAAACTTTTAGGGACGAAGGGAGTATAATGCAACTCATCTATTATAAAAATCTTAATACTCCCTCCGTCCCAATATGCTTATCCATTTGACTTTTTTGTTGAACTTTGACCACAAATTTATGAGAGATTAATCATGTTCATAAAATTTTAAAAGTTGTTGTTGATAATATTATTAATGGTGAATCAATAGGAATTTTTAGAATTTCATGAACATAATTAAATTGTTATATATTTGTGATCAAAGTTCAACTAAAAAGTCAAATGAGACAAACTTTTAGGGACGAAGTGAGTATAATGCTACTCATCCATTATAAAAATCTTAAAACTCCCTCCGCCCCAAAATGCTTATCCATTTGACTTTTTTGTTGAACTTTGATCACAAATTTATGAGAGATTAATCATGTTCATGAAATTCTAAAAGTTGTTGTTGATAATATTATTAATGGTGAATCAATAGGAATTTTTAGAATTTCATGAACATAATTAAATTGTTACATATTTGTGGTCAAAGTTCAACTAAAGAGTCAAATGAGACAAACTTTTAGGGAAGGGAGTATAATGCAACTCATCTATTATAAAAATCTTAAAAATCCCTCCGTCCCAAAATGCTTATCCATTTGACTTTTTTGTTGAACTTTGATCACAAATTTATGAGAGATTAATCATGTTCATGAAATTCTAAAAGTTGTTGTTGATAATATTATTAATGGTGAATCAATAGGAATTTTTAGAATTTCATGAATATAATTAAATTGTTATATATTTGTGGTCAAAGTTCAACTAAAAAGTCAAATGGGACAAACTTTTAGGGACGAAGGGAGTATAATGCAACTCATCTATTATAAAAATCTTAATACTCCCTCCGTCCCAAAATGCTTATCCATTTGACTTTTTTGTTGAACTTTGACCACAAATTTATGAGAGATTAATCATGTTCATGAAATTCTAAAAGTTGTTGTTGATAATATTATTAATGGTGAATCAATAGGAATTTTTAGAATTTCATGAACATAATTAAATTGTTATATATTTGTGGTCAAAATTTAACAAAAAAGTCAAACGGGACAAATATTTTGGGACGAAGGGAGTATTATATAATCAGATTACAAAGGCCACAATTTCCACAAATCCCACAACTTCACCAACATCGGCACGCTGCTAGCCAGTTAGTGCAAGGGCTTCGGACCCTATACCCTCTCAAATAGAACAAAACCCCATAAATATTTATGAATGTGTTATAATTTCATGTAAATTCATGTAGTTTAGAAAGACAACACTACCTCTACCGGTCCACTTATATACCTAAGAGTAATTATTTTCACAGTTTTTTTATATTTTCTGATGTTGCCAGGATCTTCCTCAACAGCAACCTTACCGTTGTAGTCTATCCTCGATATCTCCGGCTCCTTCTTCTCCGACTGATCTGCACACAATAAACGTTAACTAAGCCGGGGGCGGCTCCGGCGTAAGCCCCTCCAGCGTGAGGATAAGTGTTTGCTTGGAAGGAAGGTAAACAATATTGAAAGGTGATTGTGTGTGTATCAATGGACGTACCTTGAAATGAAGCTTTCCCATCTTATTTATACCCCTCATCCTCGTGCCATGCATGTGACCTCCTCACATTTCATGCCTCCTGCCACGTGTCAACATATCATTGGTCCTTTATAAAGTAAACCCCCAACACGTGATCATCAATCCCAATGCATAACCGTCTAATGGGTCCCACTTGGTAGATATTTATATGCCGCCTCTGGTGAATATCAATCGGATCCCTCTCGCCTGGATAAGGTCACTTACTATCATGTCTCGCCTTGCCATCATGTCTCGCGTTTAATCTTTATCGCCGGTCTTCCTCATAATATGTCGCCATTTACTATCTTGATTTTCCCCCTTCTTAAGGATATTAGCGGGATATTTCCTATCTCGCCTCCCTATGATCCTCTTTGGGTCGCCTGTAATCTTATCTCCTTCTTGGGTCATATCCCACTTTTGTGCCCACGGGTTACTCTCTCGCTAATAGACTTGGGCCAGGCCCAATTGTTATTACTGGACAGCATCAGAAGCCCCTAAGTTTATGGTGAGATTCATTTATGGTCTCGCCAAAAACTTTATACTTAACGCCTCCTTATTCCGCGACACATAAATCCTTCTTCAAGAAGCTATCATTGAAATCTCCATCCATACACGTGTCCCTTTCATGGTATCCTTTTAGATCTTATCAAGCCGTCATTTGGGAATTGTGCCAAATTATGAGGGAAAATTTTAAAATTTTTCCCAAACGTCACATCAATCATTTCTTTGAAAACCTCTCTCATATAAATACCAAATCCCTTCCTCCATTCACTTTTTTACTCTTCTTCATCCTCACTTGATTTCTTACAAACTCCGACGAAACCCCAACCTTGATTTCGACTGTTCTTCTTCATTTTCACCGTTCATTCAACGATTTTCTCTCCAAAATTGTTTCTTGACCTTTCTTCTGTTCATTTCTAACCAACTGGGCAGTGATTTGGTGCATTATTTCCCGATCCTCAGCACTCTACCTTCTTTTCCGGCGCCTGTTCATCTTTTTTCCTATGAATCTTCATCTTTCAGACCAGTTTACTCATCGTCAGGTAATTTTTTCAAAACCCTTCATATTCTTTAAACCCTTAGTTTTGATTTCCATATTTTTGTCCCAAGTATTTGAATCTTGTTATTCCTTCACCCCATAAAATTTTTCCTAAATTACCCTTCATGGCTAGATATAAAACTTGTGCTAGGCGGGTTAGATACGGTATATGCCAGGTTTCAGGCGGTCTATATAGACGTCTGCGAACCACTTGGGCGAGATTGCCCAAGGCCGACATAATTAGGCTACTTGTTGAGAATTGGGTGGATCCTTCGATAATCGACTCTCTCGAAATCCAAGGCCGCTTCTTTCTTTCCCCTTCAGCCCCTATGTCCCGTATTTTTACTTCACACACAGAATTAGTTCGATTTATTAAGGACAAATATGAACCCAATTTAAGCGACTCATCTGAATCCCATTGTGTCGCTGATCCTTTTTCCAAGCGTATGATGCATTATAAATCAGTCCTTTCTTCTTCTTCTTCCAGTGAATCCTGCGAGATGACTGATAGAACGGCTTCTTCTCCCGCGGCGGCTTCCAGCAATCCCTCTTCTTCAAGAGTTCAAAATCTCCGCTTGCCTGAAGGTACCCTCTTTACCAATCCCGCCCATGCCGAGGCGGGATCATCGCTCGCACTAGATAACAGTTCCCTTATTCCCAATCCCATTACAGATTGGCACAGATCATACCACATAGATAGCTCTATTTACCAAATTTCTGACTATCAAGGCGACCTATCTCTCGCTCATTTAAGAGAAATGCGTGATGGTATAGTAGTTTTCCCTTCCCACCAAAGCGGGACTTAGAATTCCTCTTGATCCTTTCCTTTGCGAAGTCTTATTCAAAGCCCAAGCCCTGATCACTGAAATTCATCCCAATGCCCTTAGAATCATTACTGCCTTTATTGTCATTTGTCGCTCTCTTCGCAAAGAACCCTCTATTACTGCCTTACTTACTCTATTCAAGGGCTACAAACAAACCAGCCAACTTGAAGATGATGTAATTGAAACCCGTCTTTCTCTACAATACCAAAGAGGTCCCAAGGTCCTTACTCCCCTTCCTACAAAAGTTCATGACTGGATGGACGATCCCCTTTTCATTGTTTCTCGTGTGGGGTGGTCTCACCCCGCCGATCTTTACCCTATAAATCCCTGATTGAGTCAAAACATGCGCCTCGTGGGCCGGGAGATAATGCTCTTATTGCCGCCATTCGCTCCTTAGCCACTCGTCCCGAAAATTCTCCTGCTAATACTCCCCAACCTCTCATTTCTTGGAGAGGCATTTTACGAGATAGAGGATTGCTCAACCAAGTGGGCATTGCTGACAACTTGCCCCGCGTTCAACCGCGAGTCCCCCTTAGCCATGTTCACTTTGATGGGTGGGAGCGACATACAGGGAATAAGTATGCTTATGAGTGCCAGTCATGCAAGGGTACTCGTCACTGTTCCGCCATGAATAATGTTCTTTGTATGTTCCTTCTTGAACTTGGCTCTTTCTTCACATTTAATTCATATTGTCGTTTTTCTAACTTTTATCCTCCTTTTTCTTTTTTCTAGATCACAGATCGAAATCAATGGAAAGTCGTCAAGCTGCCAACCTTGAAACCGACAACAGACGAAAAAGTCTTGCATGCGCTCGCGACGCTGCTCTTGCCGCCCTTCCTGCAAATCTTCCTTTGCCCATATCTCTCGATGGCAAAGACACAGAAGAAATAGCATTAGAAAAGTCCCAGAACACAGCCAAAAGCAGAGCTAGGCCTACTAATGCTGCTGCTCGAGCCAAGCGACAAAAGAGAATCGCTTCCGTAACAACAAGTGTCGCTCCACCTCCACCAGAAGTCATCCCGCCTAATCCTATCATTGTTTCAACTTCTCCACCTACTGAAGCTATTATCCCGCCAATCTCTACCTCAATAACTTCTAATATCAATGTCGCTCCCAATGTCATTCCGCTCTCTAATACCGCCCCTTTGCCAGAAGATGTCGAGATTTCCCCATCTGAACCTGTCCCAATTAATTCTCCTTCTCTGGAAGTCCACCACGACGAGCCTAATCAAACTGTGATTCCTTCTTCCCGTGAGACGGAAGTTTGCGACCTCACCAACATTTCCAGCTCTCCTCCCACTCCTCGCGACCCAAATACTTCGTCCACACTTCCTCAACCCAGCTGGCTCCAAGAAAACTTTTCAAAGCCTACTGATTTTGCCAGGCTTTTTGAGCTAAGTAAGGAGATTGCTAAAGTCCCCCATATAAAGGGACTGATTGAAGAAACTCGCAGTGCGGAAGATTGCATGCTAGGTAGCTCTGCTTTGATCCGAGCTAGCGACCAACTTCAAGTTCAACGTGTCGCCCTCATGGATCCCGATCACGCCGCTTGTCAGGCTGGACTCTATTTTTCCTTGGTACGTTGCTCTTTTTTCCCCTTAATAACATTTCCTTTATTTTCGCCACTTTTTAACTTTCCTTTGTTACCTTTTTCAAATTTTGGATCTTCTATCATGGGTATGAGCGAGCAAAATACTCGTCTCGATAATGAGTCTACGAACTTAAAGGCGACAAACCAAATCTTGAAGCGCGACAAAGATATTCTCAAGGGCAGGGTCACTCGGCGAGAAACTACCATCAAAAACTTGGAGGAAGAGCGCGACAAATTAAAGTCCGACCTGGCTACTTCCCAAGATCAACTTGACCGTACCTTGACTGATCTTAACACCGCCAAATCTGACCTCACCACTGCCACCAATGAACTCAACTCTGCTAAGGAGCATACCGCCAAATTGAGGAGCGAGAATGAAGCTTTAAAGGAAAATCATGCGGCCGACACTCAAACTTTACATGACGAGATTGCCAGGCTCAAAGAAGAGCTGGCTGGGAAAGCCGCAGAAATTACTGCTCTCAATGCTGACGTAGCTCAACTAACCGATGACATTTCTGACATTGGTAACCAGACTTCCCTCCAAGTCATGCGGGCCGCAGCAGCTGACGTTGATGAAATTCCGGCCATTACTATCGAGAAGCTTGCCCATTGGGGTTCAGAGCCCATTTTCAGCGAGGTATGTCGCCGTGGTCACTCCTTGGTTCCTTTTACTCCTGAGGAACTTAAAGATCTCGCTGATGAAGATGCTTTGTTGGGTAAATCGCCTTGGACTGCTCCTTCTGTTAAGAACCCAAATGCCCTTGCTTTGTGGGGCGACTTACTCGATCATAAACACAAGCTTTTAGATGACGCTAAAGCTCTTGCCATCGCGACTTCAAGTTCAACTCAAGCCGCACCAACTGATGATCCCAATGCCTCGGCTTAACTTCTCTTTAACATTTAGCTTTCTTCAAACAACTTTCGTAACTTGCCATGATGTCTAAACAATTTACTTTCTTTTCTTTTGGGGCCTGCGAGCCTATAAACCATGTATATTCGCGGCCTTTGTGCTTGCCCTTTTATTTTCATGTTTCACTTATTTCGTCATTCATTGTTTTGATAGTTTATCAAAAAATCTCTTTTGCATGACAAAAATTCTACACATATACTCCCATCGAAAAGTGAAGTCGTCTTTAGGCGACTTTACTTATAATGTATATTGCGCGACTCATCTTGTCGCCGGCTCTAACCCTTTCTTAATCTTCTTTGCTTCATACTTAACATAATTTCCTTCTTTTTGCCTTATCTTTCCTTTATTATTTCAGCGAGAGAATGATATCTTTCATAGCGACTTATGTTTATGCTCTTAAAGCGAGATAAACCTTTTCCTCATTCATAATTCAGAAACTTTCATTTTTATAATCCTTACTCTTACATTTTTCATCATCCATAAATTGACTCGCATCATTTATCACGACTTACATTGACTCGCAACATTTATAGTCTGCCGACTTTCAACATTTATAGTCCGTCGACTTTCAACGTTTATAGTCCGTCGACTTTCAACATTTATAGTCCGTCGACTTTCAACATTTATAGTCCGTCGACTTTCAACATTTATAGTCCGTCGACTTTCAACATTTATAGTCCGTCGACTTTCAACATTTATAGTCCGTCGACTTTCAACATTTATAGTCCGTCGACTTTCAACATTTATACATTTGTTTCAATAATTCATCAAATATTGTTTTGATAATTCATCAAAAACTCTTTGCCCTCTTACCTTTAGCGAGATATCACCATACACATATACTCCCATCGAAAAGTGAAGTTGTCTTTAGGCAACTTTACTCTTAAGCGATTTATCTACCATGTTATTGGCGACTAATCATACATGACTAAAAAATTTAATCCATGCAAGACACATACGAGGAATAAAATTTCGTACTTTCATTGTATTAAAACAAGTTCAACGTATATATCTTCTATTAGAATCATAAAACATATGGCTTTCCTTCATGATTAAAAAGTTCGTAGATTCATCAAAATGAATATGAAAAAACTTTCATAAGAATGAAATAAGTAAGTTACCCTCATTACTTCAATGGTAATATTTCTTTAAATGATCAACACTCCATGCATTCGGGACATCTTTGCCGCCTTCTTCTTTCAAGTGATAAGTCCCTTCTCGCACAATCTTAGCGATTTGGAAGGGACCTTCCCATTTTGGATCTAGCTTGGCAAATTCCGCTGTTGCGCCTTTAACTTCACGGCTTCTCAACACCCAATCTCCTACATTGAATGACCTCTTCTTTACTCGCTTGTCGTGTTGTGCCTTCATCCTCTGCTTGTAATTAATCATCCTCATTCTCGCCCTAAGCCTCTTCTCATCACTCAGGTCTAGCTCGAAGCACCTTCTGTCGCCATTCATTATCTCGTCATAATAAGTTACTCTATGGGTAGGCAAACCCATCTCAGCAGGAGCCATTGCTTCTGAGCCGTAAGTTAAAGCGAAGGCAGTCTCACCAGTTGATCCCTTTACTGTCGTTCTAACATACCATAAAGCTGTGGACAACTCTTCCAACCAAGCTCCTCCTCTCTTTTCTAAGTTCTTACACAAAATCTCCAGAACTTGCTTGTTAGCGGCCTCTACTTGTCCATTGCATTGCGGCCTATACACTGCGGATTGCCAATGTTTGATATTCAAATTCTCGCAAAAACCATGAAACTTTTTTCTAAATTGCGGCCCGTGATCAGAAATGATTGCCCGCGGCATTCCATGGCGACATAGGATTTCCTCCGTTACAAATCTGATAATCTGGTCTTCAGTGGTAGAAGTTAATGCTCTTGCCTCTGTCCATTTAGTGAAATAATCAACAGCTACCACCACCATCTGTGCTCCTCCTTTGGCCTTGGGGAAAGGTCCTATAAGGTCTATCCCCCACATATCAAAGGGCCACGCTGCTACAATTGGGGTCTGCTCAGTCGCTGGCTGCCTAGGAATGTTAGCATGTCGCTGGCACTGATCACATCTCCTCACATATTCCTCTGCATCTTTCTTCAATGTCGGCCAGTAATATCCAAGGAACATGATTTTACTAGCCAAAGTTCTTGCCCCTGGATGGCCTCCGCAGACGCCTTCATGTACCTCGAATAAGACATTATCCACCTTTCCTGGCTCCACGCATCTCATCAATGGTCGCGAGAAAGACTTGCGGTATAAGATCCCATCCTGTACAGTAAACCTTGGCGACATTTTTCTAACAATCTTCGCCCTATCTTCTTCTTGAGGCAGCTCTTCCTTTTCCAAATAGTCTTTCATTTCGCATACCCAATCTTTTTCGCCCGCTTCAATTTCCATTATCAGCGGCCTTTCAAATGCCGGCTCTTCAATAAATTCCACTACCACCTTCTTGGGCAACTCCTCTATTTTGTCACAAGCGGCCTTGCTCAACATGTCGGCTCGCTCATTTTTCTCTCTATCAATCTGCACCAGCTCCCAATAATCAAAGCTCTGCAAAATCTGTCTTACCATTTCACAATATTTTGCCAAGATTGTACTCACTACTCCGTATCTACCCTTCACTTGGTTGACAATCAACTGAGAATCAGAATGGGCAACTATTTGCTTTACTCCAATATCTCGGCATAGCTCCAATCCCGCCACCAACGCCTCATATTCTGCCTGGTTGTTTGTCATATTAAACTTAAACCTCAGGGCCTTCTCGTACATGCAATCCTTTTCTGGCGAACTTAATGAAATCCCAGCTCCTCCTTTGTCTTTAGCTGAGGATCCATCAACAAACAGTTCCCAACATCCTTCTGGTCTTTCTCGCTCCTCTTCTATCTCAGGGTCCTGCGACTTAGCCTTCCTTTTCTTGGCCCCCTGAGTCTCTACCTCCTCCCTTTCATATGTAAATGAAGTTTCAAGAATAAAGTCCGCCAAAGCCTGCGCCTTAATCGCCTTTCTTGCCTCAAACTGAATATCAAACTCCGTTAATTCAATCGACCATTTTAAGAGCCTTCCCGCTGAGTCAGGCTGTTGTAAAATCTTCCTCAAGGGCGCATTAGTCAACACGGTAACAGGATGAGATAAGAAATAAGCCCTTAACTTCCGCGTCGCAATCACCAAAGCATAAGCCAACTTTTCAGCATTAAAGTATCTCGCCTCTACTTCATTTAATGCCTTGGAAACATAATACACCGGCTTTTGCATGCCATCATCCTCCTTTATCAATACCGCTGCCACTGCCAAATCAGAAGCCGCCAAATAGACATATAACTGGTCTCCTTCTTCTGGGCTACATAGGATGGGCGGCTTTCCCAAATACTCCTTTACCTTTTGAAACGCTTCTTCGCACTTTGCATCCCAAGAAAACTTTTGATCTCCTTTTAATACTTTGAAGAACGGCAAACATTTCTCAGCCGACCGCGACACAAATCGTCCTAGAGCTATCACCCTACCATTTAACCTCTGAATTTCTTGAATGGTCTTGGGCGACTTCATATCAATTAACGCCTGGATCTTCTCCGGATTTGCCTCTATCCCGCGGCGATTTACCAGAAAACCCAAAAACTTTCCCGCCGTAACTCCAAAGGTGCACTTACTTGGATTAAGCTTCATGGAATTCCTTCTCAAATTCTCAAAAGTCTCCGTCAGATCCGCCAAATGATCCTCCCCCTTGGTTTTGATTACCATATCGTCAATATAAGCTTCGACATTCCTTCCAATCTGCGATTTAAAAATCTTGTTGACCATCCTTTGGTATGTCGCCCCAGCATTCTTCAAGCCGAAAGGCATCATTTTATAGCAAAAATTTCCAAGGGGAGTTCTGAAAGCTGTTTTAGCCTTGTCCTCTTCAAGCATCTTGATCTGATGATACCCTGAGTAAGCATCAATAAAACTAAACACCTTGTGTCCCGCAATGGAGTCCACCAATCTATCAATCTTTGGCAAAGGATAACAATCCTTGGGACATGCCGTATTCAGATCTGTGAAGTCTATGCACATCCTCCACTTTTTGTTTGCCTTCAACACCATGACCGGGCAAATGCTAGCCAAACCGGATAAGTGATTTCTTCAATAATTCCCGCCTTTAATAACTTCTCCACTTCTCCAATCACCGCTTTCTCCTTTTCCGCCGATGTATCTCACCTTCTGCTTAAAAGGTTCTACATTTGGATCAGCATTTAAACAATGTAAGGCGACCTTCTCATCAACTCCGCACATATCCTCAGGTTTCCAAGCAAATACATCAATGTTATCTCGCAAAAAATCAATCAGCATATCTCGCTCATCCCTCTTCAATTGTTTCCCAATTTTAACCTTCTGCTCTGGGTATTCATCATTCACAATCACTTCTTCCAATTCTTCTGCCGCCTGAATATCAGGCTCATCCCGTATTTGCAATGTATCTATTTCCATTTCAGCCGCCTTTCTCCGATCAACACATTTCTTTATCTTCTTACCGCTACTTTCCCCTTATCTCTCCCTAAGCAGTTTAGACATGCTCTCAGGGGTGTCCATCATGATCTCTTCATCACATTCTTCACTATCCGAATCTACTATCTCTTCAATAAGGGGCTCCTTCATTTTGACAAATTCAGCAGACCTAGACCATGCCATTTCAGCTTGCATCACCATTAGCTCCATCAAATTTCCTTCTGATTTTCCCTCCACCATCTCTGTATCTCGCTCCTCATTTCTTTCTCGCACAACTTCATCTTCCGCCTTTTCTTCAATAACAATGATCGCCGACTTATTCTTCATGCTTTCGCTTTCCTCCGGTTCACACCCTCCTAAGTCGGTGATCATGTTAATTCTCGCATCTCGCACCACCATAGCTGTGGAGAGTGAACTTGTACTAGCTCTTGCCGCCGTTTGCATCTCAATCTTCTTTTGAATCACCTCCTTAACTTCACTCTTCAAGCAAGCAATCCCTTTTGGAGTAGGGAATTTGACTCGCTGATGCGGGATAGAAACCACCATTTCAAAAGACTGCATAAAGGGGATACCTACAATAGCGTTGTATGGCGACACCAAATCAATAACCATAAATTCCACGGTGCGAGTTCTCACCTTCTCATCTTCTCCTACCTCTACCGCCAAAGAAATCGTCCCCTTAACCCGCACAAGCTGTGGTTTGTAAATCCTTCCAAAAACCCTTATACGGCACCAAATTGGCCTCTGTATATCGCATCTTTTTAAAAGCATCATAATAGAGAATATTTCGGCTTGCTCCAGAATCTACTAAAACCCGATGCAAAATACTGTTCCCCGGGGCGATTGAGATTACAATCGGTTGGCATTCATGACTCGGCGTTAGAGCCAACTCTCGCCTTGAAAAACTGATCATCCTTTCTTCACTGGGTGGATAGGCGGGAATGTGATTAGTATGGGATAGCGACATAATCTGATTACTTAAGCAAGTAATGCTTGTGGGCTCGTGAATTACCAAAATTTCATTCCTGTTACCATTTCCTCCTTGAGCCGCCCCATTTGGCTCTTGCCATACATACTCTTGCAACTCACCCCTTTCAACCTTCTTTTGAATTACTCTTTTCAAATTATAACAATTGTCGGTCTCATGACCCCTGTCCCGATGATAATTACAATATTGATTCATGTCAATCCTCCCAAGATCATTCATTTCAAAAGGTGGTGGCAAATCAACACTGAGAATTTCACTTGGTGTAGCGGTCACCTTGTAAACCTTACAATCCTCCTAACTCCTCGACCTCCATTTTGCCCTCCATTACGACCTCCAACGCGACCTCCCCTCTACCGCCGGCCAGATTCCCTCGACCTCCTTGTTGAGCGGCATTCCCTTCCTTGACATACTCAATCCTATCCTTAACACTTTTCCTCCCAGTGTTGGAAGCTCCTTCATCAATATCCTCACCACCACAATACGCCTTGACCCTCTCATGCAACTCGCTCAAAGTCGCAGGTAATCTCATCCTTAACTCCCTCTGAATGATTCGGCTAGCGGACCCGACATATACATCATTATAACATATTTGGGATCAATCTCAACAATTTGATTGGCAATTAGCAAAAATCTGTTGGTGTAAGTAACAAGACCTTCTCCCGTCTTCTCGTTTAATCCCAATCAACTCCCGCAAGATTACCGGTCGGGCTCCCACCGATCCAAATCTCGCCAAAAACTTTCTTTTGAAGTCTTGGTACCCCAATATGGAATTAACAGCCGCCGCACAAACCAATCCAAAGCCCGAAGTTCCAAGGTGCTAGCAAAAGTCTTACATAATAAAGCATCATCCTTAGTCAAAATCGCCATTGTGACCTCAAATCCCGCTACATGAGTTCGGCGGTAGTGACTCCTGCATACTTGGATAGAGCGGGCAAACGAAAACTGAGCCGGCTCGGCTTCCTGGATATATCTAGCAAACGGAGCGACAAAGGAGTCCTTCTCACTATCAATTACACCACCCCTTTCCAGCTTCGCCAATCTCCTTGCCATCTCGGCCATCCGCTTCCCGAAACCGTCTTCTTCTCCAAAACGACTAACTCCTATACCCTTCCCTTTTTCTACCGACTTGGGTTTCTCGCAATCTTTGAAACTTCTCACCTCTTTCTCGCCATCTTCAAAGATCATTTGACGCAAGATCACCATCTTCTTCTTCACAATAGAGGGACGACACTTGGGAAGTGTGTGGCCAATGATAAACTTTAATCTTTCTTCCATTTTCCATGTACTCTCCCGCTTTTCTTTTTGTGCTCCTTCTATTCGCTTTGCGACCCTTCTATTCTCGCTTCTACTTCTTTTGGCTTCTCGTGCTCTACTTCCTTTTCTTGCTCCTCATTTACTACAATTACCTCCTTATTTGCTCCCTTATCTCCCTCTATTGTCGCCGTTAAAAATCCTGCGGGATTGGAGTAGGTTTCTTCTTCATCGCCCTCAGTCGCTTGTTGTTTTCAATCAATTGTAAGATCAGAGTGTTATGGATCCTCAAACTTTCTTCTTCATTCTCTATTTCCTCCTCTTGTGGTGGCGGCATCACATTCCTCTCTCTCGTCACCAGTATCTCGCTCCACCTCTTCCGGGATTATTTGCTGAGAGGAAGAAGTATCTCTCGCTCCACCCATACCGATATTCCCAAACCCAGAAATTGGAGTGACAATGTTCCTTCCCGCTACAGTCTTCTGGCCCACTACCATATTCTTCTCTGGTGTTGACATTCTTTCTACTTACGTAATCACCTTTATGAACTTCAACAACGAAAACCTGTAAATCTTATGAAGATTTGAAGATCTTGCTCAAAAACCCGTAAAGCAACAACAATAAACCCAAGTAATAAACCCTTTCTTCAACACCAAAACTTTCCACACCTTACCACCAAAAACACCCAAATCAAAGCTATTTGAAACAAAATAACTTCACAAATTCCAACTTCAAACTTTCACAACCAAACCCAGATTTGAACAAATCTTAACAAACAACTTCAAACTTTCACAACCAAACCCAGATTTGAACAAATCTTTAACAAACAATTTTGAATTCAACACAACTCCCACAAATTCTCTAGAAAACAGGAATCTACACCAACTCAGTTAAACCAAATTACCCTCTCCAAATATTCAACTCAAAAACACCAATTAATCTTAACAGCAAAAACAAACGCCACTCACTTCCACTGACAATGAAAAACAACAAAATTCCTCTTACAAATTGCCAATAATGTCAACTCAACCGTTAAATTCAATACTCCGCTTGAATCGTCCACCACACGACCCACCTTCAGAATCTCAGAACAGAACTCCCTCGATCTCAAGCCACCGCCGACGAAGCTTCAATCCTTGAAGAGAAAACAGGTCCCGGCAACGGAACCAATTGATGTTGCCAGGATCTTCCTCAACAGCAACCTCACCGTTGTAGTCTATCCTCGATATCTCCGGCTCCTTCTTCTCCGACTGATCTGTACACAATAAACGTTAACTAAGCCGGGGGCGGCTCCGGCGTAAGCCCCTCCAGCGTGAGGATAAGTGTTTGCTTGGAAGGAAGGTAAACAATATTGAAAGGTGATTGTGTGTGTATCAATGGACGTACCTTGAAATGAAGCTTTCCCATCTTATTTATACCCCTCATCCTCGTGCCATGCATGTGACCTCCTCACATTTCATGCCTCCTGCCACGTGTCAACATATCATTGGTCCTTTATAAAGTAAACCCCCAACACGTGATCATCAATCCCAATGCATAACCGTCTAATGGGTCCCACTTGGTAGATATTTATATGCCGCCTCGTGAATATCAATCGATCCCTCTCTCGCCGGATAAGGTCACTTACTATCATGTCTCGCCTTGCCATCATGTCTCGCGTTTAATCTTTATCGCCGGTCTTCCTCATAATATGTCGCCATTTACTATCTTGATTTCTCCCCTTCTTAAGGATATTAGCGGGATATTTCCTATCTCGCCTCCCTATGATCCTCTTTGGGTCGCCTGTAATCTTATCTCCTTCTTGGGTCATATCCCACTTTTGTGCCCACGGGTTACTCTCTCGCTAATAGACTTGGGCCAGGCCCAATTGTTATTACTGGACAGCATCATTTTCTTAAGGTATAAGATCGGTCAAGGGGTGTTGGTTTTATAAAAATTTTTGATTTGGATCTCGTATGTATGTATGTGTGCTTTAGTAAATTATGCGGATTTATATAGGTTTTTCGTTTGTCTGAACATAGTGCAAATCGGCCTAAGCGGGTTGAAAATATTTTAATTCTCTTTTGAAAAATAATCTCAAAAAAAAAATTTTAAATAAAATAAAATGCAAGTCTTTCTTTCATACCGACTTGATTTTCAGTCGGATTAGTCTAATTAAATCAAATCTTCAAGTCTTGGCTCATCGTGAAGCTCTAATTATGTTCACACAACAATGGCCGACTTCTGATCAGTCTTTTAAGACAATTTTCTTTAAATGCCTCCCCTCCCCTCCCCTGTCCTACTCCTATCCCCCACCCAACGTCTTCCTTAAGTAACTCATTCATGTAGCCGCATGCCGCAATTCACAACAACGCGTTCGAGTTAATTAACTTACTAAACAAGCATGTATTTTCATTTGATTTATTTGGACTTTTTTTTCTTTTAAGGAAAATTTATTATAATAAACACAAATTAAAAAATAATACTCCCTCCGTCCCAAAATATTTGTCTCATTTGACTTTTTTGTTAAACTTTGACCACAAATATATGACAATTTAATTATGTTCATGAAATTCTAAAAATTCCTATTGATTCACCATTAATAATATTATCAACAACAACTTTTAGAATTTCATGAATATGATTAATCTCTCATAAATTTGTGGTCAAAGTTCAACAAAAAAATCAAATAAAACAAACATTTTGAGACAGAGGGAGTACAAAATAAAATCCTTCTTTGTTATCTAACACCAAGGCAAGATATAATGTAAAAGAGATGGTAACGACTAGCAACTCGGATCTGCAGTTAAACTACATGTTAAAACAATATACTCCCTCCTTCCCAATAAAAGTTTCATCAATTTTCTAAAAAGACGTCGCGTTAGAAGCTTCACCTTTCCTAAAATGGCAAAGAATTTTTACTATTTCACTCACTCATTCTCTCTTCTATTTTACTATTACACTCACAACATTTTTCAAATTTACTATTTCCTCCACTCATTCTCTCTTCTATTTTACTATTACACTCACAACATTTTCTCCACTTATCAATTTTCTTAATTTGCGTGCCGAACAAAAATGGTGAAGCAATTATCGGGACGGGGGGAGTATACTCCCTCCGTCCCATTTGAAGCTTCACATTTTGCCAAAACGGGTGTCCCGTTAAAAACATCACCTTTTCTAAAATGGCAAAGAATATTTAATATTTCATCCACTAATTCTCTCTCCTACTTTACTTTTATACTCACGACACCAATCAACTTTACTATTTCCTCTACTAATTGTCTTTCCTATTTTACTTTTATACTCACAACACTTTCTCCACTAACTTATTTTCTTAATTTGCGTGCCATGCTCAAAAGGGTGAAGTTATAAATGGAACGGAGGAAGTATATATTTATAAAGGCACAAGTGCAACCTAGTGCTAACTTTTTCCTCCAAAACATAGATGATTCTAGATCATTGTTTTTTCTTTTAATTTATTGACATGCTCAAACTTCAAGACTCTAATAATGTAAGTAGTGATTGTAGGTCACTAGGCTCTAATTATAACACTAACTATCAACTAACTCAGTTTCTAATACTACTATTTTATTAAAAAAAAAAAAAAAATCAATTACTGTATATGTTATCAGTCCGCTCTATATTACATAAAATGACAACTTTATCATTTAAAGTTTTCTTTTATCATTTTAAGTAAGTAATAATTATAAAATAAAATATGAAAATATAAATTGACAAAAAATCATTTATGAACACAATATAGAACAAAAAGGTTGTTTATTTTAGAACAAAACGGGTCATTTATTTTGGGACGGAGACAGTAGTAATAAACTATTTTTTTTAATAAAACGGATAATTCATCGACTCTCCACGTTTCTCTTTCCTATTATACAACCCGTTTTTTATACGAGTATATATAATATAAATATGATTTTTTATTTTTTATTTTTTTTGAAGCCAGATTTTTTCTACTTAAAAAAGTCATATTTCTTCTATCATGCTCTTTTATTTTGTTATCTAGCCAAAATAAACATTATCATATCTTTACATAAATAAACATTTTTGATAACGATTTTATCTAGAAAATTTTCCAAAATTTGTAATATTAATTCATTAAATTAGCATCAATTTATGAAAAATTATTATCTTAAAGTTATTATTTTTATTTTCGTTTATAATTTTTACATAGATAGTTGCTTAAAATCTTAACTTTCTTTGAAATTGTTTTTAGCCCGTGCATTTAATGCACGAGTGAACGCTATATCTTCTAATGTCTACTGAGCATGCCTCATCAACAACAGAGTCAATTTTTTAAAGAGACTAGTGGTAAGCCCGTGCTACCCACGGGGGTAGCATTTTACAATTTATATTTTATTTGGATTAATAATTTTAAGTTATTTTATTAAAATTTTAAAGTAAAAAATATTTTTATTTTATTGTATTTAGTTTGAAATAAACTACTAATGTTTTTTTTTTCTATGATGTTGTTTGCCTTATAATTTTTCTACGTGCAAAAAAACGTCAATAATCTTGATCAAATGGATATTGTATGTAGATTTCTTATCTAATTTGAGCTAGTAGTATTGAATTATATAATATATATTTTTTTAAGGTGGCAAATTTCATATTTAAAAAATAATACTTAAACAAAGAAGAAAATCAATATAACAAAATATATCATCTTATTGTTAACACAATTTTAAATGACCCAATGTTTAAATATTTCATTTCTTTATATGCATTTTATATATAGACTTACAATAATATTTTGTATAATAACAATAAATAGTATCTCGTACTTTATTTGTATACTCACAACACCAATCAAATAACTATTCCTTTCACTCATTCTCTATGTTACTTTAATTTTTATACTCACAACATATTTCTCCTACCTTACTTTTTCTTAATCATCGTGTTCAAAATGTTAGACCGATTTGATGTAGAAGAGGGAGCATATTAGAATACAGAAATAACTAAAATACATATAGCGTTATGTGGGTGCACTGCTGGCATTGAGCAAGTGTAAAAGGTTCTTTTGCACAGCCCCTTAATTTTAAGGGCCCTAAATTTTGATTTTTTTTTCTTTTAATTCTTGAATTGTTTTGAAAACATTGTCATGACCCCTTGAAAAGATATATATGACTCCCTTATATATAAATTAGATTTCTAAAATTAAAAACATGCCAATATTTTACTTTTATTGCCGTTAGAAGTATGAAGAAAAATTGTCGCGTTTCGCACATAAAAACCTAAGTAGCCAAGGGGAAAATTGTCGCACCATACCACCAAAACATCCATTGCCTAAAGGAAAATTTAAGAGCCCAATATTCATATTTAGCATAAGGTCCCCGTAATTATTGAGGCGGGTCTGTGTGGGTGAGTCGTAGGATTTCAGAATGCCCCACTCAATCCTTAGCTTCACTTAGTCAAGTAGGTTGAAAATTGTCCAAAACAATATTCATAAAGCAAGTGGATAAAAAGTGGTTATGCAAGGGCCTATTTGGTAAAACTGAAAATTAAGCTCTCAAAATGTAGAGCTGAAAAATATAGCGCTGAAATTATTACGTTGCTGAATTTTAAGAGTTCAGTTTGTTTGGTAATGGCAAACCACTTATATCTGAATTTATTTAAAGTTTGAACTTAACATTCAAAAAATTATTTGAATAATCTTAATGAGTGTATAATAAAATTAAGTCTTCAACATATACTTCACTATTATTATAATTAGATTATATTTTATAATATTTATATATTTTTATTAGTACTTTCTTTGCCCCATAATAAAATTTATCTTGTTAATTATTTTGATAAATTTGTCTAAACTTTGACAACAAAAAAAAATAATAATTATGATACTCTATTAAAATATTATTAATATAAATAGTTTAATATAAATAAAATTACATTTTAATACTAGATCAAATATAATTTATATGAAAAGTTAAAATATTTCAACAAAAGAAAGTATCATTTAATATATAAATAAAATAGTTGATGGATGGATTTGAACTCATTCCATTTTTAACTCTTTATTTCTCCCTCTTAATTACTTAAGCTACTCATTTCCAACTTAAAATTAATAGCCTTTTTTAAGACAATCTTAATTAATTAAGTGATTACAATTTACCTTATCAAACATGCTTAACTTTTTAATCTCTTAAAGTGTTCCAAATTAAGAGTTTAATTGGGTTACCAAACCTAGTAATGTTTTTTTTTCTAATTATAAAATTTTATGAGTATCAAGTGGTTCAAAACTCTATTCATCTTTTGCCTGTTAGGAATAAATCAAAGGGTGAACTTTAAATTAATATTTATAAAAAGAAATATGTAAATTTTAAACTGAAACATAGTAAATAGTAAATATAACATATTAGTCGTACTTTAAGCTAATTATAGTAATTAGTAATTACTCATTTCCTACTATTATAACTTACATAATATAGTAATTTTATATATTAATTAATATTATTAACTTATTATAATTAACTATCAATAGTTAACAATTATAGTTAATTATCATAGTTAACAATTATAATTAACAATTATTAGTTAACTATTATAGTTAATTATTATAGAGTTAAATATTATAGTTATTAGTTATATTTAACTATTAATAGTTAACTATTATTATAGTTAACTATTAATAATTAACTATTAATAGTTAGTTAATACAATTAACAATTATAGTTAACTATTAATAGTTAACAATTATAGTTAACTATAATATTTAACTCTATAATAATTAACTATAATAGTTAATGATTATAATAACTATTATAGTTAATAATTATACTAACTATTAATATTTTACTATTATATTTACCTAATATAGTAACTAATACTCCCTCCGTCCCAGTAATTAGTTCACCCTTTTTGGCCCGACACGCAAATTAAGGATGGAGAAAATGTTGTGAGTGTAATAGTAAAATAGGAGAGAGAATGAGTAGAGGAAATAGTAAATTGGAAAAATGTTGTGAGTGTAATAGTAAAATAGGAAAGAGAATGAGTGGGTGAAATAGTAAAGATTCTTTGCCAAAAAAGAAAAGGTGAAGCTTAAATGGGACACCCAAAATGACAAAAGGTGAAGTTATTAATGCGACGGAGAGAGTATATATTATCTAACACTATTTGTTAATAACAAAGAATATAAAAAGTCACGAAATCTATCACTAGACTTTCTGTTGCAGATTTAGCCCTAAAATTATACCTAAAAGGGCCATGCGATCTAATTTCAGAAGTGAAGGTCAAATCCTCCAAACCAACTAACAACCCAGTCTCAAGAGCGATTCTATTTAGGGTTAGTAGTATCCTCCATCCTGCGGGCATTAATCGAGGATATGCCAGCTTAGTAGCCTTAAAAAAGCGATTTATCAAAGGGAAAAAAGGGAACTTAAGACCAATGTTGAAAGGATATTCAAGAAATCCAATCCAATTCTCAGAAACACGGTCAACCGTGAAAGATTTGTCGGGGATCAAGAACTCAGTACTCTCAGGAAAAACTTTATTCCTAATTAAGTTGTCTAGATGAGTTTGTTTAATTGTGCTCCTCTCGAAATTGGGATTGAGAAGTTCAAGATATGTGAAATCCTCGAGAAGAACAGAAATAGCAACCTTCTTACCTTTACCCATTTCAAAGATTGAAAGAAATCAACAAAGTTAAGGAAGGATTAACACTTACATAAAGATCGATGACAATGGAGTATCTCTGCTTCTATATCTCTCTCTTGAAATATTTATGAAGTTGTCAACTTGAATAGACCGGTTATTTAAGAGAAATCATAGACGGTTATAGACCTCTACTACTACTCAATAACTTCTTTTCTCAAACGGTACACTCAGAGATCACGTCAATTAAGTGGTTAATGGATGAGAACAGTTAAAAAAAAAATTGACTCTTTGACTTCGCCCAAAAAATTTAAAAATTTTGGGGGCAATTGTTTGGAGTGGAATTTTAACCTACTCCCAAGTTTGCACTGTCATCTTAGCTAGCGTAATTCTTCAGCATCTTGAGCATAGCATCTTGTATTGATATCTTGAAACACAGATATGTTAGTTCCTATTTTTCAGGAGACAATGTACCACAAGCCAACGACTCAGTCAATGATTATTCAACCACGTTTACAACGATAAAGAGGGTAGACCAAGTCATGGCAACACCTCCTTCTCCTCAACGATCTTCTCCGAATTTATAGAAATTTTCGTTATTTTCTTTTTATCTTTATTTTGGGGTATTTAAGAGAGATTAGAACATGTAGTAGGGGATGACATTTTTAACTCTCGGGATGACATTTTTAACTCTCTGAATACTTTCACTTTGTACTCAAACTCAAGCATTAATAAAATCTTTTGGGTTTTAGATAGGTTTTCTAAAATCTCCCGAAGTTCTGTGTCGGAGATCAATTGATTAAGGATTTTCCTCGTTACAACTTGGAGTCATATCTTGAAATTCTTCACTCTTATATTTTATTTATGCTCAAAATCATTTCACAAAAGTTCAGTTTGAAAGTCTACAGAAAACTGACCAAAACAATTAGGACTTGAATGTTTTTGTTTAACTACTAAAGGAAATTTGTTGCGACTGGGTGTATTTAGTGATGTTAAATGACAGGTTTCGGTTGCCTAAAGGGTTAAAGTCAACACGTAGTGCGACAATAACCTACGCACCTGCTCAACCCCCTTTGTGTTTGTTTTCTCAACAGTACATACCCACTTCGCATTAACTTGTCAACATAAAAAAGACTGCTTATGTCGAAACCTTTGAAATTTGTAGTTGACACTACCACCCCTCGTTGAAAAAAAAAACAGTCTAAATACATACGTACGGGCGAATTTAGTATGTAATTGATGTGACACCTCAGAATTTTGAAATTTTTTTACCTAAGTCACCAACTACATATAACCTTTATATATATATGAAGTTATTTTTCACTGTAATTATTGTTTATAATATTTTTTAAATATCAAGCTCACGCGATTCTAAAATCCTGAATCCAACCCTGAATATAAATATATTTTATTTATTTATTTTGAAACTAGGGGCAATTTAATCCTTTCTTTAATTCTTTCTCTTTTGGGCCGTCACACGTTAGTTGAGACTGTCCAAAATGACAAAAATTTTAATATTTTATATTCACCCTACCCCACCCACTCATTCTCTCTCTTCATTTTTCACCATACAATTTATTCAACCAACCTACTATTAACTCCACTCATTCTCTCTCTTCATTTTCTACCACACATTTTCATTATCTTATTCATTTTCCTTAATTGGTGTGCCCAAAAAGTTAGTCTCAACTAACGTGAGACGGAGGGAGTACTCCCTCCGTCCCACCGATCTTAAGAAAACTTTTCATTTTGGGCGTCCCACCAATCTTAAGAATTCCCAAAATGGAAAGTTTTTATCACTATTCTCTCCACTCATTCTCTCTCCTACATTATTTTAATACTCACAACACCATTATAATTTACTATTTCCTCCACTCATTATCTCTCCTATTTTACTATTACACTCACAACATTTACAATTTTCTTAATTCCCGTGCCATTTGAAAATTTCCTAAGATTGGCGGGACGGAGGGAGTATATGAGAGACTTTCTTTTTATATTCGTGAATTTCTTACTTCCTGCTTTTCTCTAAATTGAAAAAAAAAATTATTTTAATAATGTCTTTTACATACTTGTAAATAACAGTAATATTAGATCAATGAACTGTTATTTTCATTTTTAAAAATGAGACACTGAGTTTGGAATAGATTGTAGTGGAAAAATCGATACTTATTACTCCATCTGTATCATTTGAAAAGATACAAAATTTTATTTTTTGTATCACATTTAAAAAGGAGTAGGTTTTGGGGGAAACTAGTTTCTCCCTAACATTATAAAAAGTCTTGTTTTAAAAATCGAAACAAAAGCACGTATAATTTTTTTTTAAATAAAAAACAAGATCTTTTATAATATTTGGGGAAACTAGTTTCCCCCAAAATTTTCTGTTTAAAAAGACACACATTAAAAATGGAAACCTTTTAACATTTTTTTTATTCATGGGATCCACTTATCATACTCACAATAAATATCTACTCACTATTCTCTACCACACTTTCTCTCTAATAATTCACTTTTGATACTCATAAACACTTAATATATTATGCACTTTTCTTAATTTTCATGAAAGACCAAATTTATACATTTTCGAATGGTACAGAGAGAGTATATATTTTTAGAGAGAGAGTATATATTTTTAGAGGGAGAGAGTATATTGGCGGAGCCATTAAGGAAATTATGAGCCAATTGCCCTCCCTTGATTAAATATACTCCCATCGTTCCAAAATGTTTGTCCCATTTTAGTTGAACTTTGACCATAAATATATGACAATTTAATTATATTCATGAAATTCTAAAAATTCCTATTGTTTCACCATTAATAATATTATCAACAACAACTTTTAAAATTTCATGAACATGATTAATTTCTCATAAATTTGTGGTCAAAGTTCAACAAAAAAGTCAAATGGAACAAACATTTTGGGAAGGAGGGAGTATTATTTATTGGTGCAAATATTTTAAGAAATTTTGGATTTTAGTGTCAATTTATTGAAACTTATCCAATTTGTGTAAAAATATATACTCTCTCCGTCCCTCCCTTAAAGTTTGTTCCATTTGACTTTTTTGTTGAACTTTGATCACAAATTTATGAGAGATTAATCATGTTCATGAAATTCTAAAAGTTGTTGTTGATAATATTATTAATGGTGAATCAATAGGAATTTTTAGAATTTCATGAACATAATTAAATTGTCATATATTTGTGGTCAAAGTTCAACTAAAAAGTCAAATGGGACAAACTTTTAGGGACGGAGGGAGTATTATTTTTTTCATTATTTAATTAGTGAAAATGATTTTGCCTCTCTTTTAAAAAGCTTTAAAAAGTATTTATGGCTCCAACACAAGACACATGCATATGAATATATGATGTACAGAATTTTTCTTAGAGAGTGTTTGCAGGTGTATAAAAAAAAATAGAAAAAATTAAAATAGAAAAATTAATAAGTCAAATAATCCAAAATAACCTAGTCTCATTTTCACTATCAATAGATATGGTGAAAGCAACAAGGTGATGCTTTGTTTAGCTTAAAGAAGGAAAAAAAAAAAATAGCACAAATTACATCAAACCAGTGTTCTAAAAGATCCCGCCTAAGGGCGCCAGCCCCGCCAGCTGCAGCTCTCCTACGCCTGGGCTTCTGCCTGCCTGCTCGACTAACCCGACTAATCCCGACTGGTCACCCACCTGTGCTAGCAGCCGCTCCGCCGCCAAGATCCGCCTGGCGCTTTAACCTCAGCATCAAACCCCCTTCAATTACTTTGAATTAACGGGTTGCACCCAAGACCTAGTTACCTGCCAACTGCCATAACAAACTTGTATGCATTATACATCGACCCAACAAGATCCATTATACATTTAACAGATTCTGTTCAATATTTAATGACAGTGAAATATTTTACCTGTTTTTGTTAAATTTAAGTGATACTAGCAATATTATGGAAAGGCAAATTCATGAACAAATACATTTTTTATGGGCAAATGACGATTTAGGGGATTGAAATCATGGGGTACTTCTAAGCGAAGCTTGATGTATTTTTTCCCACGTTCGGACTTCAAATGCAAATTTTTTTTAACGTTAGTTAATGACTTTTTGATGAATTTCGTTAGATTTAATAATTTTCAACCCTTTTGATTAAAATTTGCAGTAAACACCTTAATAGCTAATTTTCATTTCAAACTAATCTAGTATGTTAAGCACGTGCACGATAAATATATGAGAATATGTAGGAAAACAAATTATGATTTTTCCAAAACTTGAATTCTCATTGATGAACTTGTGAATATATATGTTACAATAAAATCCTGATCTAAAAGAGTTCTAATCTGAAAAGGGAAAATCAAAAACAAAGGGAAAGAAATCAGGAAACAGGCGAAATTTGGGAACTAAATTTCGTCAGATTTTGGTCCTGGGCGGTCGCCCACATGTACAGAGACTTCAACGTTGTTTGGTTTTGATCCTGGCCGGTCGCCCACTTGGCTTGGGCTGTCGCCCACTTGTACAGAAGGATTAACGTTGCTGGAAACTGATGCTGGGCGGTCGCCCATCAGACCTGGGTGGTCGCCCACTTGTGCAGGAACTTCAGCGTCATCTTCACACCCTCCCTCAAGTTGAGCATGGGGATTAAGAATGCCCAACTTGCTAACCAGTAAATCAAACTGTTGTTTTCCAAGAGCTTTAGTGAAAATATCTGCCAGCTGAGTTTTAGTAGGAACATAGGAAGGAGAAATAAGACCCTCTGAAATGGCGTCACGAACAAAGTGGCAGTCAATTTCAATATGCTTTGTCCGTTCATGAAATACGGGGTTCTTAGCGATATCAAGAGCCGGGCTGACTATCGCAGAAGATGTTGATTGCCTTCGGATGATGGACACCAAGGCTCAATAGTAATCCCTTCAACCATTTCAATTCGCAGGTAAGGGCCGCCATAGAATGATATTCGGCCTCGGCAGACGAACGAGACACAGTGGTTTGTTTCTTCGTCTTCCAAGATATAGAAGAATGACCAAGAAACACAAGCCATCCAGAGAGAGCGTCGAGTAATAGGGCAAGCGGCCCAATCTGAATCACACCACCCTTGTAACGTGAGCTGACTATCAGCACGAAGAAGAATACCCTGACCAGGTGTGCTTTTGAGATAACGAACAACTCGCAATGCTGCATCCCAATGATCCTTGCGAGGTTCCTTCATAAATTGGGAAAGAATGTGAACCGAATATGCCAAGTCTGGACGGGTTACTGCTAAGTAAATGAGACGACCAATCAAGCGTCTATAACGTTCTGGATCATCCAGAAGATCACCAGTGGCAAGACCGAGTTTATGATTCGGTTCAATAGGAAAGCCAGATGGCTTTGCTCCCAATAGCCCAACCTCGGATATAATGTCCAAAGTATACTTGCGTTGGCACAGAAACAGGCCAGAGGAGCTACGAGCAACTTCAATGCCCAAGAAATACTTCAGAGAGACAAGGTCCTTCATCTTGTAACATTCACTTAGATACTTTTTGAAATACTGTAAGGCAGCGGAATCGTTTCCAGCTATAATAAGATCGTCAACATACACAAGAATATTCATATGAATCGTACCTTTTGTGAATGTGAACAAGGAATAATCAGAATAAGACTGCAAGAACCCATAGTGTTTCAAGGAAGCCACCAGCTTAGCGAACCAACAACGCGGGGCCTGTTTCAGGCCATAAAGAGATTTGCGAAGGCGACAAACCATATTAGGCTGATTGGAATGAAAACCCGGAGGAGGTTTCATGTAGAGCTCTTCCTGAAGATCACCGTGCAGGAAGGCGTTATGCACATCCATTTGATGCAGTTCCCAATTCTTTGAGGCAGCAATGGCAAGAAAGGCTCGAACGGTGACCATCTTGGCCACAGGAGCAAAAGTTTCCGTGTAATCAATTCCTTCTTTTTGATGATTACCAAGAACCACCAAACGAGATTTGAGTCGTTCAACCATACCATCCGACTTGTACTTAATCCGATAGATCCAATGGCTACCAAGAGCACGCTTACCATGCGGTAGAGGAACCATAGTCCATGTGCCATTATCTTTCAAGGCACGAATTTCAGCCTGCATAGATTCCTTCCATCCATCTTGTGACATTGCCTCAGGAAAAGTCCTAGGCTCTTTAGCCAAGGTAATAGCTGCAAGGAAGTTACGATATTTCACAGAAAAGCTGTCACAATTTATATAGTGAGCTATAGGATTAGGAGTACCTGAGGAGCCAACTGGAGTGGAGTGTTCGGGGAATGGACTAGCAGAAGTAACGGTAGCAGCAATGTAGTCCCGAAGTAGAACGGAGGGTACTTTCGTACGCATGCCCCTCCCTAAACTAACTTGCTCAGAAGGGGAGGTGTATGTCGTAGAAGCAGATCAGACCTCTGTAGGAGTAATATCTGCAGAAACTGTAGTCACGGGATCAAGTACGACTGCAGGAGCTACTGTCAAAGGTTCTGAAGCAACGTCTGCCATGTCCGGATAATCAAGGAAGGCGAAATCAACCTCTTGGTTAATAATCTCCACAGAATCCGGGGAATGAGGCACTGACGACAAATCACTGTAAGGAAAATTGTTCTCAAAGAACTTCACATCCCGGGAGACAAAAAATTTCTTTGTCTCTATGTAACGATGTGTTGCCTTTTTCGCGGGAAAAATTCGATTTTTGCGTTTCTTTGAAAAACCAAATAAAACCGGAAAAAACGGAGTCGCCACGCCATTTTAATTTTGAAGAGCCAAAACTTTGAAAAAAGCCCGAGATCAGAGATTTAGGTTCGGAGGTCATGTTACGCGTCGGGAAGGACGTTAGTGTGCACCCGACGCGCCTCGTAAAACGAGTCTTCCAAGCTAAAAATCATTTGTGTGTGTGTGTGTGTGTGTTTTGGCCAAAATAAGTTGAAACTGGAAAAAGTAAAAATTGGGATGTCTTTTTAAGACTTTAAACTGATCTCATGATTTTTTGGAGAATTTTTGGTTTGAGATTTGGTACTCAAAAAACCTTTTGAAGTTGAGAAGTCACTTCTGCCAGAAGGAAATGGCAGCAGACACCTGATTTTGAAATGGATTCAAGGGTCCTAAAACTTCATAATCTGGATGAACTCAGAGAATGAAAGTTTCTCTAGACTCCTTGAATAAACTTTGTGTGAAAGAAATTTCCATTTTGGAGGAGATTTGATGGGTCAAAACCTTCTGGAAACCTAAGATATGAGATCTGGATTCCCAGAAAATGATGAACTAGCCTCTGAAAGAAAAATTGAAAAGAGGAGTTTTACTCACCCAAAAAATAAGGTAAAAATATGTCTGGAAAGCTTTGGATGTTGGCTACAAAAAGTGTTTTGTAGTCAACACCAAATTCCAATTTCATCTGTGTCCAAAAATTAAGACCATGGACTGAGGTCTGAGAAAATTGCTACTGGACAGCAACTTCTCAAGAAAGAAAATATGATTTTAAGGGGGGTTTTGCATCCATGCTTGTCCCCATTTCCCTAGGTTTTGGTTAGTGATCACTAGACATTTTAGTGGTGAATCAACTATACCAAACCATCCTTGGGGTACATTAGGACTAAGCATTTCATTTGCTTGGGGAGGGGGATTTTACCCTTTGAAATCAAGATTTAGTGCTTGAAAATGGTTTTTTAGGGTTTTGAAAGTGCATTTTTGCAAGTAAGAAAGAAAAGCTTTGAAAATAATGTTGATCTTTGTAGAAGATCATCCATGGAGATGGTCTTCCATGGTGATCTTCTTAGATCTAGAGAAAGAAGATGAAAGAACTACATTTTGTAGTTTGAAGATGCATGCATGGATGAGATTTAGGGTTAGGAAGAGGAGGGTTTACCAATCTTCCTTGTGTTCTTGAGTGTTTGGCTTGAGTGTATGAGTGTTTAGGGCTTTAATATGAGAGTGAGTGGATGAGTATGAGTTGGGAAAGATTGGAGAGAAAAAGGTGACAATTCTTGAGAATTCTCACTGTTTTCTCTCTATATTTCGCCAGAGGTTCGTTGCATTTGTGTTCTTCCTTCCTTATTTTTGTGACTGGAGGGCTCAATTTATAGCCCTCTGAAAATTACATACTTGTCCGCGCGGATAGGATCAGGCAGCGTGCACTGTTCATTAAATGCAGCTTCAGCTTTGGACAAGAAGAATAATCTTTTTCAAAATTCAAATTGACCAGCTTTTTGTTTCCAAAGCATTGCTATATTTGGTTTTCTTCATTTGTTTTTCTTTTTTGAGATTCTTTTTAAGGTTTAACCTTAAATAACAATGCCCATTTTACCCTCACTTTGTTAGGAATGTTAGGATAGTTAGGAATTGTTAGAAATGTTATAACTTCCGTTAATTTTCTAACGAAAATTCTAACAAACTCAAATTGGAGCACTTACAAGAGCCCCTCTGGCGACGGCGCTTTCGAAGGAAGCGGGTCGTCGATAAGAGTAAGGCTCCATATTTGGCAGATGATCGAGTGATCGGGTGGCCGAACCTAGCGATAGGCTACCTACGTATCCCGAATGGGAATCAAGCCGCCGTAGTTCGGGTCTTTGACCCCGGGAGATGATGGCGCTTTAGGTGCCTCGAACCCGATGAGCGAGTTCTACGCCGCTTGCCGGAGAGAAACTCGCTGGGATAAGAGATGACCATTTTTGGTCCGATGGCTATCCGCTCTCGGGATAGAAATGACCATTTTCGGTCGACGGTATCCGCTCTGCTGGGATAGGAATGACCATTTTCGGTCTCGCTGGGATGATTGCGATTTATCGCTTCCTAGTGATAGCGTCTTAGGTGCCTCAAACCTCGAGATGGCGTTTTAGGTGCCTCGAACCTCGATGATGGCGTTTTAGGTGCCTCAACCTCGAGATGGCTTTTTAGGCGCCTCGGACCTTGGTGATGATGGCTTTTAGGCGCCTCGGACCTTGATGATGATGGCCTTTTAGGCGCCGAACCTTGATGATGATGGCTTTTTAGGCGCCTCGAACCTTGATTTGAAATGGCCTTTTCGGTGGACCTTGTCGCCGCCGAAGGATAGGGCGACCGCTTTGGTCGAGGGCCGGACCTAATGATAGGCTACCTACGTATCCCTAGTGGGAATCAAGCCCTTTCGTAGTTCGAGTACTACTCGAGATTCCGTTGGCTTTTGGGATTCCGTTAACTTTGTGGGATTTCGTTAGCCTTTTGGGAAAATCGACATATTCGTCTGGGAAATCGGTCTTACGCTTGATCGCCGGGCAATTTTGATGAAAGATACGAGATTTCGTTATCTTTCTCGTGGCACTCGGCCTTACGCTTTGATTGCCGAAGGATTTTGATGAAAGATACGAGATTTCGTTATCTTTCTGGCACTCGGCCTTACGTTTGATCGCCGGGAAGATTTTGATGAAAGATACGGATCTCGTTATCTTTCTCGTGGCACTCGGTCTTACGTTTGACCGCCGGAAGATTTTGATGAAAGATACGGGATCTCGTTATCTTTCTGTGGCACTCGGTGGCCTTACGTTTGACCGCCGGAAGATTTTGATGAAAGATACGGATCTCGTTATCTTTCTCGGCACTCGGCCTTACGTTTGATCGCCGGGGTAATTTTGATGAAAGATACGGATCTCGTTATCTTTCTCTGGCACTCGGCCTTACGTTCGACCGCCGGGGTATTTTTGATGAAAGATACGGGATCTCGTTATCTTTCTCGGGCACTCGGTCTTACGCTTGACCGCCGGGGTAATTTTGATGAAAGATACGGATCTCGTTATCTTTCTCGTGGCACTCGGTCTTACGCTTGATCGCCGGGTAATTTTGATGAAAGATACGGATCTCGTTATCTTTCTCGGGCACTCGGTCTTACGCTTTGATCGCCGGTAATTTTGATGAAAGATACGGGATCTCGTTATCTTTCTCGTGGCACCTCGGTCTTACGCTTTGATCGCCGGAGATTTTGATGAAAGATACGGATCTCGTTATCTTTCTCGGCACTCGGCCTTACGTTTGATCGCCGGTAATTTTGATGAAAGATACGGGATCTCGTTATCTTTCTCGGGGCACCTCGGTCTTACGCTTGACTCGCGGGAGATTTTGATGAAAGATACGGATCTCGTTATCTTTCTCGGGCACTCGGTCTTACGTTTGACCGCCGGGGAGATTTTGATGAAAGATACGGATCTCGTTATCTTTCTCGGCACTCGGCCTTACGTTTGATCAGGGGTAATTTTGATGAAAGATACGGGATCTCGTTATCTTTCTCTGGCACTCGGTCTTACGTTTGACTCGCCGGGGTAATTTTGATGAAAGATACGGATCTCGTTATCTTTCTCGGGGCACTCGGTCTTACGTTTGACTGCCGGGGGTAATTTTCTTGACAAGGGGCTGACTTTGGTTAACTTTGGTTAACTTTGTCAAGTTGGGGACTGAATTGCAGAGTCCTGAAATTTTAAGGGGCAAAAGGGTCATTTTGACCCTGACAATCTCATCCGCGCGGATAGGGATGGAAAGTTAGGGGTATTAATGGGGCCAACGCCCTTCTTCTTCCCCATTCAATTTTTTGAACACAGACGAGAGAGGGAGAGAGCAGAGCCGCCATTGTTGGCCTAGGAGCTTCAAAATTCGTCCGATTTCTTCGATTTTTTGAGCAATGGAACACGGGGAAGGCGCTTTTCAAGGCCAAGGGCGTGGTCCTATAGCGGAGAGGCGATTGGAGCTTGTCCGGATGAGGAGGCATTACAATCTTTCGCAGTCGGTCGAGGAGGAGCATTACCCCGATGCTTGGCAACATTGGGCTTCAGATCCGCATCTCCGAACGGTATACTTCGAATCCTCTTGATCCTCTTGTCGATTTCTTGCTTGAAATTTTTGGGTGATTTTTGAATTTTATTTATTTTTTTTTTTTTTTGAAAATTCGAATGATTGATATTCTTGGCTTTGAATTTTGATTTTGATGCTTTGCATGTTGTAATGAGTATATGAGTAACCCAAAATGTGCATTTTGCTTGGGAAAAAGAATTGGCATTTTTGCCATTTTTTTTTTGTATCCGAAATTGCATGTGAAAATTCGAGAATTATAATTGTTTTTTTTTTTTTGAAATTGAATATTGCATGTTCTTGATGATGATGATTTTTTTTTGAAATTGAATTTTGATATTGGTGCAATGCATGCATTTTGTTTGGAAAGAATGGGCATTTTGCCAATATGAGATGTATGTTTAGGATTTTTTTTTTGAAAAGTGGGACGGATTTTTCCTCCCGTCGCATGTAAGATGGATGATATGCATGTATGCATTTTTTTTGTTGAAAATGGGACGGAGTTTTTACTTCCGTAGGAATGCATCCTTTTTTTTTTTTTTGATGAATGCATTGGGACTTGCTGAAAATTGTTTTATTTCATGCGAGAAAAATGGGGCTATGCTCATTGTATGCAGTTATGCTGTCGAAATTTCTTCTTTTTTTTTTTTTAATGCAAATGCAATCTTTTTGACATTTTCTCTTCTCTTCTTTTTTTTTTACAGGGCGGACACCGTTTTGTGACGGAGCAGCTGAACAAAATGAAGACTCGAGGATCGGTGGAGTCTGTGATTGACTTGTGGGACCGGCTTCCGAATGCGGGCCGAGGAGCTTTGCCGAGTCCGAGACAGATCGTTGTCGAGACGGGGCTCTGGGAGTTTGTCGAGTGCTTGAGGGGACTGGTCAAGTTCCCTAAGTGCAAGGGCTTCGATGTTTGCTCGGCGCAAGACTGGTGGGACGCGACCCACACCTTCCACTTCTTCGGGGCGAGGCGACCGTTACGCCTTCGACTATGCCGCGATCACGGGTCCGTCCTTCAATGGACGCAAGATTGAGTGGAGAGATGGCTACGTGACGCGGACCGCAGTGACCTTCTTGGATTTTCCCCTATTCCCAAAAAGGGGATGGGGATGGAGTATGCCGTGGTCTACGGCAAGATCGTGGAGACCATAGCGAGTTACGAGGCCGGGAGGATAGGTTTAGCGCCGAGCGCATTGCTAGGTCCTTCCCGTGGTTTACTTTCTCGAGCACGCTCTTTGGTCATGCCGAGGGACAGCGGTCTTTGCCTTGCCGAGGTCCTTGGAGGACATGGAGACGGTTGGAGATATTTCCTGGGGGAGGCCGGCCGGGCCGAGCCGTACTTCGCTCTTGATAGATACAAATGGGAAGGCCGTGAGCTCCTCATCGCTTCGAGTTTGCTCGAGGTATAAGCTCTCTTTTTGCTTTCCCTCTTTCCTTTGAGCACGCACTTCTCTTTTTTTTTTTTTTTTGCACTTGGATTGATTTGATCTTTGCCTTCGCGGTGTATGGGCGCCGGAGTTCTTCCACGTCACGGTGTGGAGGCACTCGAGGCGTACGTCGGGCGTATCCGGCCATGCAGCCTTGGTCCAAGCATGCCCGGGAGAAGATAAGCTCCAGGGCGTACGACTCTCGTGTCCGCGGATTGCCTTCCTTCGACGGAGGCCGAGACAGATGAGGGGATGATATTCTTCCCCGGGATCGCTTTGAGGTAGCGCACCGAAGGGCGCCGAGATCCGGACGGTGCAATGAGGATTTTGAGGGGCCCGACTCGCGATGCATATTATCCGGGAGAGAGGGTGACGCGCCAAAGATGGCGTGAACTCGCCTGAGGACACCTGGAGCCTCCCGCCGATATGATGCATCCGAGCGATCGGTCCGTGACCTGGGATGATTACCGAGCAGGTCAAAGCACTTCTGACTTCGTGGCGATCGAGCCATATGCGACGTTCGTCTTGAGGAGGCTGAGGATGCCTCAGGTTTTAGAGAGGGAGGGGCTTGGGATCCCGCGGTACCCTCAGACGGATTTTTCCTATATCCAGGATGGGATCCGATTGAGGGTGCAGATCCTCACCCGAGCGGCTTCCACGAGCTTTCCGGCCTCGTCCGGTATGAAGGTATGGCTTCACCTTTTCCCCTTCTTTTCTTTCTTTTGTTTCATCATCTCTAGCATCACTTCTTTTTTTTTTTTTTTTGACGCTTTTGCTTTGTGCGCTGGAGGTGGTCGTCGAGACACCGACGAAGCAAGTGATCGGAGCCAAGAGGTTCATACGGAGGATGGTTGCTTGCGGGCACCTCAGTGCTAGGGCGAGGAGACCACGGCCGGCACTCCGTCCGACGGAGGCTTCTCCTATTCCCTGAGACTTCTTCCGAGACCCCTCTTTCTCCTCTCATTGATCACCGCGCGGCACCGCCTTCGGATCACGTCATTCTTGGGGATCCGCACGGGCAGTGGACACGTCTCGCGGCATGGTGGGTCGTCTCCGTATGTTCGTGAGTCGGACGCCTTCACCTTCGGATTCGATTTCTTCAGTGGATCCGGGTTTACCCTATCGAGTGTGCCGCTGGTCCCGACGAGCCTCTTTTCCGGGAGATGAGGACGATTCTGAGCCCGAGACTTTCAGGGCTCCTGACGAGGCGGGCCCGAGTCGCAAGAGGGGCCGGGGGGAGACATCGGGCGCTGGAGACTCCGATTGATTTTTTTTTTTGAGATTTAGATTTGTACAGATTATGCACATTTTTTTTTTTGGATGTAATAATTTAGGATTTTATTTATGTTTGTTTGTTTTTTTTTATGCACACTCTCTTTTTTTTTTGGAATGTAATAATTTAGGATTTTATTTATGAATGCAATGCAATATGAATGCAGTGTTGCATGAGCCTTGTTTTTTTTTTTGCAAGGGTGTTTGGTATATGGACTGGTTTGGGGAGGGTTTTTGCACAAGTTTCGAGCAACCGGGACGGAATATTCCCTTTTTGGTGTAGCAGCTTGGACTGTTGCAGAATTTTTTCTGGGGAAGCAATCCCATCCGCGCGGAGGAATCCTGCATCTGACAGTGTCCTTTAATTTTGGTCCAGACCTGGTCTTGCTTTATTTCAAATTCAAATATCCTCTTCAACCTCCAAATTCAAAACAAACATTTTCGGGGAGAAAGAGAGAAAAACCATGGAAAGCCTTAGAAAAGCTCCCTCAAAGTTATCCCAAGAATCCCAAATGTCATTTTTCAACAAGTTCAAGGATTGGTCCCGGGAAATTATGCATGAGAGAAGGTCTTTCTTTGAAGAACGGTACAAGGTACGATGCTTGTGGTCTCTCAAAGAATTGGTTCCGGATTATGACCTCTTAAGGGCTTCTTCTTCGTTTTGGGATACTAGAAGGCATGTCTTTTGCCTTTCCTTCAACGAGATTGTTCCGACTGTGGAAGAATTTCGGGCCTTGCTTGGAGGTTCGGAGGTGGAGGAGATATCAATTCCTTTGTCCGGAGGAGCTTCTTTTGTTGACAAGTTGTGCAACCTTCTTCATCTTTCCCCGGAGGAAGCACGAGGCATGATCCGCGGTCCCGACCATTTTGATATTTCCGGTCTTCCCGACAGATTTAGGGGCTTAGGCTTGGATGATGCCTATTGGGATGCCTTTGCACTTTGTATGTTTGGCACCCTGTTCATGGTCTATTCCTTTGGGATCTCGCCATCGAGCTCGCTGGATGTTGTCGTTCACCGTCGCCCGGCGTAGATGTCGTTCCTTTGATTCTGGGAGACTTTTCATGCTCTCGATGCATTAGCTACCGGAAGACGGTATATGCATGGGGGCAGCCCGTTTCTCTTGACCCCGTGGGCCGATGGAGCGTTTGGGGGTTCTTCGGGAAACCTCGATATGATCAGCCTGACTTTTGCCAGAGAGGTGTCGATGTAGATTTTGATGATCGTGGCTCGTGGGAGCGCTGGATGGCGGGTCGCCGACCGAAGATATCGATGGTCGGTGCCTCATTGGCGAGTGGAGACTCGCAGAGTGCTTCAGACGGGTCCCATGTGGTTATGCTTCCGGGCTTTCTCACCAGTTTCTACATTCCGGCTCTGGTCCTTAGGCGCTTTGGCTTGGAGCAGTTCCTTTGGAGGGCTTTGATGATGTAGCCACCGTGGTGGTGGCTCCTGCTTCCATGGATGATCCCTCGGTGTTTCCATTTCTTTCCCGAGCATGGAGGTATGATGCCTTTCCTCCTCGGGTCATTCTCAGCGTCCGAGACCGGTGTTCTCGACCACTGTACCCGGATTGGTACGAGGGGCATCCGGGAGAGACTCAGTGGCTATTTTGAGACGGCGTGAGGCCATGGGGTGCGGAGGACCGACTGCTTCGAGAGGAGGAGGGCCGAGGCGAGGGCCAATCCTCATGACAGAGCGGAGACGCCGTGACTGACATGAGGCTTACGTCAAGAGACAGAGAGGAGGGCTCCTATGTTACCGCCTAGGTTACAGGAGATGAGGGATGACGCTAGGGCTACTAAGGCCCCGACAGAGGCCGGTTTGATAGACCCTGTTCCTATACCAGAGCTTGGTAGGAGGAATACCGACATTTTTCCTGCTCGTAAGAGAAAGACTCTGAGGGGGAAGAAGAAGGGAGAGGCCAAGACGAGTGGCTTGGAGTGACTCCGAGGTTTCCAAGTATCCCTTTTCTTGCCATGACAGACACATTAGTTTGATTATGTATCTTAGTTTTCTTTTAGCAGTTGCCGCTGTAGGAATGAATCGGGCTTAGACTCATCAAAGAGCTTTTAACTTGTAATGAATATTTTGAATTGCTTTAGAGTTTTTTCGAGACGCTTTCATGGTCTCGATCAATTGTATTGATGCCAAAGTATGGCTTTTATTTGTGCTTTAGACCGAACCGTTTCCGCCGCCTACGTTCCCCTCATTTTGAGGAGCTCAGTCTTCGTAGTTCAACCCGGTGAACTCTTTTTTGTTTTTTTTTTTTGTTTTTTTTTTGGTGCAACCTCGTTTTTTACCTAGGCCGCCCTTTTCGGGTTTCTAACCTAGTTGGGTATTACTCTTTTAGCACTCTTTTTTTTTTGTTTTTTTTGTTTTTTGGTGCAACCCCGTTTTTTACCTAGGCCGCCCTTTTCGGGTTTCTAACCTAGTTGGGTATTACTCTTTAGCACTCTTTTTTTTTTTTTTTGTTGTTTTTTTTGTCTTTTTTTTTTGTTTTGTTTTTTTTTTTTTTACGCGTAGTATCTCGCGCAGCCTTGTCACCATTCACCGGGTGTACAAAGGGATTCCCGTCGAGGTCCGCAAGTTGCATGGCTCCTCCGGAGAAGATCTTCCGGACGACATATGGCCCGACCCATACAGTTCCCATTTGCCGAGAGGGTTGATACGGACCGGGGCTTTTCTTTTAGAACGAGATCACCTTCTCGGATCTCCCGATGCTTTATTTTCTTGTCGAAGGCTCGCCATTCTTCCTTGGTAGGCCCGGATGTGTTCCATGGCCTTCACGGCGTTCGTCCAGTAGGGCCAATTGTCATGGCGACTCGGGAGCCATTCGACTTCGTTGATCCGGCTTTCCAAGCAGATACCTGAGCGAGGGTATTTCCACTCGATTGGGAGTACGGCTTCCATTCCGTATGTGAGGGCAAAAGGTGTTTTCCCGCCTGCCGTTCGACCGATGTTCTCCGTAGCCCCAGAGTGCCAGTGTAACTTCTCGGCCAATCTCTCGCCTTGGACAGCCATTTTCCTGATGATATTTTCCAGAGTCTTGTTTGCCGCTTCGACGGCTCCGCTGGTTTGGGGCCCGTAGGTGATGACTTGTGACGGGTTATTCGGAATTCTCGCCAAAGAACTCCGTCACATTCCCTTCGAAGTGGGATCCATTATCTGAAATGATTTCAGCCGGCAAACCGTATCTGCACATGATGTTTTCTTTGATGAAGAGGGCAACTTTCTTTGGATTGAGGATTTTGTAGGATTTTGCAGAGCATCCTTTCCACTTCCTTCGAAGAAATAACCAATCTGCGTCTCTTTAGGCTCTTCCGCAGCTCCCAAATTCACACTCGTCAAAATCTCTTCGGCACTGGGCTCGATTTTCCTCTTTCCTGACAACCCGCTTAAAGATTTTTTTTTTTTTTTGTTTGATTTTTTTGTTGTTTGATTTTTTTTTGTTTAATGTGTTCGCTTCTTTATCTAATGAATTATTATTAAAAATTTTTATTAATTAATTCATCATTAGTTAAAGTGGCAATCAAGGGATACTGTAAAGGTTCGTCATTTCATTGAAAACGAAAGGGAATACAAAGGCTTGCTACGCACTCGTAGTCTTCAGGCGTGAGGCCATCTGACGACCCTAGAGACTCGATCTTAACAATGAGAGACTCGGAGGACTTGTCCTAGGTTGACACGAAAGGACGGGGACCAATCCAAGCTTGGTGATCATTTCCTCCTTGGTCGCGGACGGCCCGAGAGAGTTTCCCAATTCTTTAGCGCATCGCTGGCTGGGTGGCTTCATGACTCGGAACCGTGGCCGTTTTTGTTCTCCTTTCTCAATTGCCGCTATCATCTCTTGACCGAGCCGAGATCAATCGTGTCCGGCACTGGACTTCTTCTTCGAACAATTGCCGCATAACTGCACCATCCCAACCATCTCGAGGGAAATTCCGTGGCCTTAGCTTTTGGCACCGTCGCCCGAATTGTGTTTCGGATCTTCCCCGGGCAGGCAGGAATAGTGGTTGTGAGTTTCTCGAACCTGTTCCACCAGGTCGCACGCCCGAAGGTATACTCACTCTTCATGGTAGTGGTAGCCCTGTGTATCTGGTAGGTCCAGAACATTCTACTGACCGGGTTAGCCTTGGTTCCTCCGAACTTGTTGAGGCTATCCTCGTAGCTTTAGCCATCCCGCCGTAGGAGTGGGCTCTGTGATGTTTCCCGGTTGTGTGGGACCCTTTACAAAGTAGTCACCAAATTAGGACCGAAGGGGAGAGATTTGGGATTGTCAACCGGACCTTTCCCCGTGGCGCCTTCAAATCTCTTTCCTTTGCGTGTCCACCGGGAGGCCTCATATCCTGTGCCGTGGCGAGTATTTTGTCCTTTTACTTCGATGAGTTTGAAAGTTCCTTGTTGGCGCTTCCCTGCACCGAGGCCAGTAGATAGCTCATTTTTCTCATCATTTTCAAGACCGGTGGGATTTTATCCCGAGTGACCGTCGATCTATGTTGCACACTTGGGCCTCGGGAGGCTCGACCGTGAAGCCCGTTAGCATGTGACCTTCCTCATCATGTTTGATTTCCGTAATAGGTATTCCGCCCGTATCTCGTGCCCTCTAAAGTGACTAAATCCCCGTAAATGGTCGTCGATCCCCATTCGAGACGAATTTCACACACCGGTGGAGGCTTGAGGCGACCCCTTTGACTTGGTGCAGCCAAGGTCTTCCCAAACAGGCATTGAAAGTAATCGGGATGTCGATAACCCGGAATTCCACAGTATCAATTTCTCGTCCAAACCAAAGGTCTAGAGTAGCGACTCCGAGGACTGCCGGGATGTTGAGTCGTAAGCTTTGACCGTGAGAGAAGAAGGCTTCAAGTCTCGTAGTCTTGATATCAAGCAAGCTCATGATCTTTGCCGGAAGAATGTTCATTCCTGACCCATTATCAACCAGACCCGAGGGAGGCGTCGTTCATCCACTGGACCGTGATGAAGAGAGGCTCATTATGATCGCCCCCAAATTGAGGGAGGTCGAGATCTCGAAAGTGATTATGTTCCCGTAGCGGATGTTTCCAATCACCGTACTCACATCATCGGGAGTAGCATCAATAGGCACGAGAGTGCGAGCTGTGCTTTCTTCCACTCTTCAGCCTATGGGGATAAGACGAAGTGAGTAGAGACCAGAGGGAAATGTTGGCCTCGTGTTTGCTTCAACCGGTGAGCACGGGATCCTCTTTTTCGTGGTCCTGAGTTTCACTGCCTTAGCATAGGGGCGGCGATCTTCTTTGGTGCTTGGTCTCGTGGCCTTCTTATCTCGCTTTGGGATTTCCTTGGAAGATCTCGCCTGATCGGGTCAACAGATTAACTTCCTCATCGCCGTCTCTTGACCGGATTTCTTCAATGCCGCTAGTGGTCAATGGGGATCCCTTTTCGCTATTGGCCATTGGTTCTCGACGGAGTCCGGTGACCGCAGGGCCGAGCTTGAGCCGTACCGGCCTCTTCCCGGGCGGCCCTTATAACCGCTTGCCAAGTCACGTGCTTCGGTTTGGGGTTGTGTTGTTGCCCTCGATGGTCCACAGAGCTGTGGCGTCCTCCGATTCACTCTCATGGCCGGCCTTGCTCATTGTTATCATGCAACAAGAGTCGCTATTGTCTGGACTCGCGGCTTTTCGATTTCATCCCTTCGACGGCCCACGTAGTTGTGGCTATCACCTCCATCTCATCGTATATCCTTTTTCTTTCGGCCTTGGCAGGTAGGCGTGCCCACAGTGAAGGATAGGCAACGTTCCCTTCTGAGCTTGAGGTAGCGGCTCGATAGATCTCGTGTCCAAATAAGGAGCACCCGGGGTCCATTGTCGGGCCCCGTAGCAATTAGAAAGGCGTCATGTGGACTCATAGGTATGAAGGCCACCGGGGAGACGTTCGTATCGATAACCCTTTCATGATTGCAGGCATTCGCCGCGCTCGAGCGGCCCGGCCGTGACCCTTACGGTTGTTACGCCATCCGTTCGTGGGAAAGAAGAAAAAGATCCAATAACGTTTACGAATTCTTCATCTTCCGGTGGCCGAAACCCTCCATTTTCGACCAGCTTCAATAAACCCTCTCCATTCACCATTCAGTTCTTATAAGGAACGCTGTGTTCTAGGATTTCGGATATGTACGGATCTGACGCGGGCTTTGCCTCCTTCATCCTCTGGAGTATCCTGCATCGCCACAAATGCATCTTACAAGTGACACCTCGTAGGGTCCTGCCTCCATTGGTATCCGATCCGCATTTCCTGGGCGGTCCTTCATTGTCGCTTGGTGACAACCAACCATTGTGGCTTGTTCATTTCGGGCATGATTGTTCCGCATTGATTCTGGTCTGGGGCCTCGCTTGACTCTTCACTCTCGCCATCATCATCATCGTCATCATCGCCGTCATCATCGGAATCTTCTTCCCATACCACTGGGATATCACCGAGAGAGAGCGACTGGTCAAATCTGTTAGGGAAGAGGGGTACGTGCAAAGCAGTGTTGTCATATGCTCCCATTCCCTAAGTGATGGTAATCGCGATTCGCCTTCTCCTCCCGTAAATTGCGGGGGAAGAGTGAGAGGGGGCGGCACATATTTGACGCCAGTGTAGGATATAGAAGGAATCCTCCTCTTCCGATTCTTCACTGTTCTCTGGATCATATTCGGCTCTCCTAGAGCCAATTTGCGTAAGTGTACTAGCTCCAGATGCTCTTCGGCCTCTTTGCCGATAAGCCCCAAGACAGCGCCCGCCTAAGCTTTCTTGCTCGATTCTTCTCGATTGTTCTAACCATCTTGTATAAATGGTCCTCTCATATTTTGAACGGAAAAGCCCCAGCTTCTTCGGTATCGGCCTTCCCTTCACCCGAAAAAATAGCGGGCCTCGTATTCTTGCAAGGAGTCTCCGACATGAGACCAAGATGGGTTGATTCGTTCGATATCCTCGAGGCCGAGGGGAATCCGAATTCAGATCCTCGACGAGATTGGCCACGGTATTTGGGGACCTTCATCAGCATCTTCCCGGGCGTGCGAAGATTCTCCGCATTCAATCATATTCACTCGATTATGGTTCCGTGGCAAATGATTTTTGATCGTGTTGGGCCCCTGGGCCTTCCAACTTTCCTTGCTCTATTAGCCCCCGGATTGCCTTTTTCAGAGTAAAGCAAACTCGTCACCGATGTCCGTGAGCTTGATGAAAGGCACAATACTTTGTAGTATCCACTGAGCATTCGGATTTCCGGGTTGGAAATTCTCCAAAGGCCGCAAAGAAGCCTTCTTTACCAAATTGCCCCCTAAAGATGTCATTCAGTGGGCATCCCAAAGTTTTCGAGATTCATGACCCGCGTCCGGCTCCTACCGGGTTTCCCCGGGAGCAAAAGGAGTCGTGTTGTTACATTCCCGTCCCGCATAGTTAATCGTCTCTTTGCCTTTGGCGGGAGCAGGGGCGATGTTTGCAGTGAGGAGCCCGATATCTCGTAGGCAGGTGCAGCATCTGGCCGATTGACAGGCCTTTTCAAACTTAGCCGCAGAGTTAACCATGGCCCGCAAGTCTCGAGTATGGGAAGTGACCGAGGAGGCTCTCGATGTGGTTTCAAGCATGACTCGGAAGACGTCCAGCTTGTTCCTCTTCGGAAGGAGGGATGGCCATTTCACCGAGTTTCGCATTCCACCGCTTGTAAAAGTCCCCAACATTCTCATCAGACGCCGCACCGTTGTTTGTAGGTCAACCCTATTTGTTTCCCATTCCAAGTTGGCCTTATATTTTTCTCGTGAAGGCATTGGTAATCTGGTCCCATGTAGCCCCGGCTTCTGTGTTTCAAACTAAGAACCACTTCAAGGCACCGGACTTCAAGGATAGATCAAATAGTCGCCTAACCGCCGATTGGTACATCCTTTCGCTTTCATCGCCAAGGTATATGTGTCCAAATGGGTTTTGGGACATGCAGCCCCATCAAAGAGATCCAGATTTGGCATCACGAATTTGTGGGGCAGGGGAACAATGGAGTCCGGTCCGTAGGCCTAAGGCGACTTCTTCTGCGCTCGGCGATCCGCGCTTTCATTTCCTTGTGTTGTTCCATGAACCAGGCCGGATGAGGGTCTTGTGGCGGAACCATGGCATTCAAGCTAGTGGCCGAGCTAGAGAGAGGAGCTACCACCGGAGGCGACCGCGGTGGAGGGAACGGCCGGTCCGGACGTAGGTGAAAACCCGTCCCGGCCGAGTTACCCTGGGAGCATGAGTAGGAGCCCGAGCAAAAGGGTAGAACCTTGCGGCTTGGCCGTGGATTTTCAACCGGCAAAGTAGGTGGGGGCAGCCCCGATGTAGCCAGAGATAACTTGGATTTCCAGAGTGGGGCCCGTAAGTAGGCTTGAGTGCGGGTTAAGCCGTCCCGGATTGTTGAATTGCATGGCCGCTTGTGGTGAAGGTGTGTAACCCGGAGGTACTGCGGTCCCGGTGATTCGTATGACACCGGATGGAGGCTTGGTAACCCATAGAAGTCTCGAGTGAGGAATGGATTTGTGTGAGGAGCGGCCGAACTAGTACCGTTCTCGAGGAGGGCTCCCGACCGTGGCCCGTAACCAAGCCGTGGCGGCATTCCGAACCGCGGCCGTTGCTGCGAGGGTCCGGATTGATCGGTTCCGAACCGAGGAGGGATCCCGATTAGCCGTGGCATTCCGAGATAGCCCCAACCATGAGAAGACATTCCGTACCGATTTTGCCCCCACCGATTCAGTGCCGCTCGGCCGCATGGATCCGGTGGTCTCGTGGTTGGGAGCCGGGCCGACCCGAAAATCGAGGAGCATGGGTTCTCGGTAGTGGCACCATAGGAGGTGGGTGGCGGCATCCTCGGTGTAATCGTGGCGACCGAGAGTGGGGTTGGCATCCTCGTCTTCTTCCACGCGTGAAGGTGCCATCCGGATTGAGGCCGGCGGCCGCACCGTGACTCTTAATAGCCTCCATAAGGCCGTTTAGCCGTGCTTCCCGTCGTAACCTCATCTCGTTCGCTAACCGATTCCACCGTTGCTCGTCCGAGGGGTCCCGGAGGCGGAGTGATGTTATCCCCATCATTACCGGCCGATGCGTACATTACAAACCCGGAGTCGGAACAAATGGCGAAGCCGACGATGCGCTTGACTCTTCCTAACCGATCAAACGGTGACCCGGTGCCCGAAACCAAGCTTTGTGCGGAGTCGCGTGGGAAAGGACACGAAGGTTCGATGTCCTGGGAATGGAAGGAGTGGTAGGTGTTTGGGCTTTAGGCTCATGCAACATGCAGCTTATTTGTTCACGTTTACTTAAACACACATTTTATTATCCTAATCGGTTGGAAAAGATTTCTCTTCTTTTTCGCAAACTACTCGGGATCTCGGATCAGCGGGCCCCGCCACTACGTCTATAAGCCCCTCGTATTCCACCCGTATTTCGACCTCCCAGGCGGATGCCCCGGCGAGGTCCTATAGTGGCAAGCGGGTCCCACCGACCGAAAGAAAACGATCCTAAAAGTCTCGGCGGGTAATCGAGTCTTAACGAGCATTCGATGTAAATTACGGACAAAGCCGACGTCAAAAGTCAAGATCATGTCCGAGGGCTCGACGAAAAGTCGGCATGATTTGACCGATAAGCGTCCAAGATTGATCTTAACTTGTCAGTCGCTAAGCCGTAATTAGGCATGGAATAGTCATTAATCCTTGATGACTCAAAGTGTCAATGCCGGGAGTCGTGTATAATTTGTGCCGCCGAACCGAAGTCAAGGCGCCTGGCCAATATCTTGGTCAAAGTCTGCGGCGGAAAACCGCGAACTTCGACGATTAGGGACCCGAAAGATATTGAGTCGGTATGCCGACAAAGGCTTGAAAGGAAAGGTCTATACACGGACAGGCATGACATGCACTGCACTAAAAACCAACCGGGTCTCTGACAATGTGTGTCACGGACAAGTGCATGGTCGACACGAGGCTCCATGGGATGTTTGGGTAGTCCCGTGCTCATCCGAGAGGCGTAATAAGACCAAACGGACCGCGACAAGGATTTCCCTGTTAAGGACGTAGTGTGCAAAGTGTACGGTCACGTGCGCGTAGTGTGCAAGCAGCCTATATTCTTTTCTCGAGTAAAATAGAAATTTTTTTATGTGTCTTAAAAAATATGATGCATGATTTTTTTGAAATTTTCTTTTTTTTTTTTGAAAATCCCTTTTTTTTATGAGCACATAAGCACGTAAGCACGGAAATTCCGACAGCGTTAGGGACATTATTCCGACAAATAAAATTTTGACTTTCTCCGAGGCGGCCAAAACAACATGAAAACCGTGCAAAAATCAACACACACACAAAAATGATTTTCAAAGCCGGACGGAAGCTTGACCCTCAAAAGCTTTTTTTTTTTTTTTTTTGAAAACGGTGATACCGGTACGTGGGATTGTTAGACCACAATTTATCCCCGACTCGTGTTAGGAGGCGATAACGGGAAATTTAGTGGTTTCCACCAATATACCGAATACCATTTTTTTATTAAAAAGCTTAGTCCCCGGCGGAGTCGCCACCGTAACGATGTGTTGCCTTTTTCGCGGAAAAATTCGATTTTTGCGTTTCTTTGAAAAACCAAATAAAACCGGAAAAACGGAGTCGCCACGCCATTTTAATTTTGAAGGGCCAAAACTTTGAAAAAGCCCGAGATCAGAGATTTAGGTTCGGAGGTCATGTTACGCGTCGGGAAGGACGTTAGTGTGCACTCCGACGCGCCTCGTAAAACGAGTCTTCCAAGCTGAAAATCATTTGTGTGTGTGTGTGTGTGTTTTGGCCAAAATAAGTTGAAACTGGAAAAAGTAAAAATTGGGATGTCTTTTTAAGACTTTAAACTGATCCCATGATTTTTTGGAGAATTTTTGGTTTGAGATTTGGTACTCAAAAAACCTTTTGAAGTTGAGAAGTCACTTCTGCCAGAAGGAAATGGCAGCAGACACCTGATTTTGAAATGGATTCAAGGGTCCTAAAACTTCATAATCTGGATGAACTCAGAGAATGAAAGTTTCTCTAGACTCCTTGAATAAACTTTGTGTGAAAGAAATTTCCATTTTGGAGGAGATTTGATGGGTCAAAACCTTCTGGAAACCTCAGATATGAGATCTGGATTCCCAGAAAATGATGAACTAGCCTCTGAAAGAAAAATTGAAAAGAGGAGTTTTACTCACCCAAAAAATAAGGTAAAAATATGTCTGGAAAGCTTTGGATGTTGGCTACAAAAAGTGTTTTGTAGTCAACACCAAATTCCAATTTCATCTGTGTCCAAAAATTAAGACCATGGACTGAGGTCTGAGAAAATTGCTACTGGACAGCAACTTCTCAAGAAAGAAAATATGATTTTAAGGGGGGTTTTGCATCCATGCTTGTCCCCATTTCCCTAGGTTTTGGTTAGTGATCACTAGACATTTTAGTGGTGAATCAACTATACCAAACCATCCTTGGGGTACATGTTGAGGTAGGGACCAACCTTCGTCGTTTCTAGGAGCAGTATGAGGCGGGTGCATCACCTGGATGGGGCGGGCGCCTCGCGTAACGTAATCTTGGCGTTGGCATCACTTGCTTGAGGCGGGCGCATGGCCATGCTTGGGGCGGGCGCCTCGAGCTCCGAAGGAAGGCATGGTTTTGGAGCAATTTCCAGGCGGCCGCTTGAGCACCTTGAGGCGGGCGCCTCAAGGCCGGCCAAGGAAATTTGTTCGTGGGCTTAATGCGTTTTCTGGGCTTAAGCTAGGGTTTGGTTTTATACTTTCTTGGGCATATATAAAGCAATGTTCCGCCCCTTTATTCATTGTAACAACAAATTTTACATACATAGTGCAAGATCCTGGCTTGGTAGTGCCCCCAGACGTAGCCAATCAATTTGGTGAACTGGGTTAACAATTTCTTGTGTTCTTTCTGCTTCGTTGATTTCTTGTGCTTGGTTTGTGTGCACTAATTATTCTTGTAGGTTTGCTTGGGTGTGGAGGGCCATATTCACAACAACTGGTATCAGAGCTCTTGGTTTAGGATCAAGGGAGTTGTTTCAAGCAATCAAGAATGGGCAAGGACAAACAAGCGGTGGAGAAATTCGATGGGTCTCGATTTCGGATATTGGAGGATGCGATTGAAGATCTATTGTACAACAAAGATCTCTACAAACCTCTCAAGGGAGTCAAACCTAAGACGAAGATCGTGAAGAATGGGAACTCATGGATCGGAAGGCTTTAGGGGTGGTTAGATCTACTTTGTCAAAGTGGATCGCGAAGACTACCAAGAAGGCTACAACCACCAAGGAGCTATTGGATTATCTTACCGAGAGATTTGAAACTCCGTCTCGCTGCAAATAAGGTTGATTTGATACGCAAGATGGGTAGTCTCAAGATGCAAGAGGGAGGATCCTTGGCTAAACACATTGATGAGTTTATGGATGTCATAGATTCATTGATCGCGGTGGCGATCAAGTTCGATGACGAGGTTCATGCATGTCTCTGCTAGCTTCTTTACCGGCAAGTTGGAGCGGAACGGTGATCGCAATCAACGCTTCAGCAGTAAGAATAAATTGAAGTATGATGATGTTAAAGACTTTCTTTTAGGTGAAGAAAATCGCATGAAGAAGTTGGGGACATCAAGTGCTTCGGGATCGGCTTTGGCTACTACTAGTAGGGGGAAGCCGGTACTAGCAAACAGGAAGGACCGAATCAAGGGAGAACGTTGTGAGTGGTAAGGTCAAAGTCATGGAGAACAAACCAAAGGTTGCAAAGGGTTCTGCTCAAGGCTATTATTGTAAGGAGTTGGGACACTTTAAGAGGGATTGTCCAAATCGTAAGGGCAATCGTGCGAATGTGGCGTCGAAGGTGACGATGTACTGGTTCGAGTGTTAGTAGTGCACTAGAATCATGGGTGCCGGATTCGGGGCATCATTCCACTCTCATGCGGGCATAAGGAAGAGATGGAGAATTATACTTCCGGTGATTTCGGGAAGGTCTATCTAGCCGATGGGGAGCCTTTGGAAATCAAGGGAAGGGGGATGTCGAGAATAGGAGCATCGGACGAAGGTTCTACATCCGAACGGGGTTCGACACATTCCGGTTTGAAGAAGAACTTACTTTCGGCTGGGCGCTTGGATGATGAGGGTTACAAGGTGACTTTCTGCATAGGAACTGGGTTATTACCAAGGAGGATTGTGAGATCGCTCGGGGTAATAAGGAGGGTACTTTGTATTTGGCGAACAACACCAAGGACAGTATCGCGGTGGCAGCAGCCAAGGGTGATACAGATTTGTGGCACTGTCGATTGGGTCACATGAGTGAGACAGGATGAAGGTACTTTGTTCCAAGGGTCTACTACCGGGTTTGAAGACAAGCCAACGTGGGGATCTGCGAAGATTGTATGTTTGGCAAACAAGGGAGAAGTAATTTCTCAAGGACATGTAGGGGATCGAGGGAAGCAAAGTTGGAATTGGTTCACACGGACTTGTGGGGGCCATCTCCGTTACATCTTCAGGGTGGTGCGTCATATTACATGACTTTCATTGATGATTCTACAAGGAAGGTCCGGGTCTATTTCTTGAAGGGGAAAGATGAGGCTTTCGAGGTGTTCAAGAAGTGGAGGGCTTTGGTGGAGAATCAAACGGGACTTAAGCTTTAAGTGCTTAAGATCAGACAATGGTGGGGAGTATGAGCTTACTGAGTTTAGGGAATATTGTGCTGCGAATGGTATTCGTATGGAGAAGACTCCAAAGAAGACTCCACAACTCAACGGGGTAGCAGAGAGGATGAACAGGACTTTGAACGAGCGGGCTAGAAGTATGAGATTGAAGTGTGGACTTCCGAAGACGTTACGGGCATATGCAGCTGACACGGCAGCCTTTCTTGATCAATAGGGGACCGTCGGTTCCATTGGGGAATGGAATTCCAGAGGAAGCTTGGAGTGGCAAGGTGTAACTGTCCTTTCTTCGCGTATTTGGCTGCGTTTCTTATGTTCATATTGACTCTGCTGAAAGAACTAAATTAGATGCTAAATCTGTTAAGTGTACATTTATTGGGTATGGCGGGGATGACTTCGGGTATAAATTTTGGGATGATCAAAACCATAAGGTTATTCGTAGTCGAGATGTGGTATTCAATGAACAGGTTTTGTACAAGGATAGAAAGGGGGCATCTGATGACACTAGTTCGGAACCGGAGGTTGTAGAGGTTGATATTCCCGGACTCGGGTGGGAGCTTGGGGGCAGTTCATGTTGACCATGGTCGGGAGGTCATCAAGATGAACCACATACTCCGTAATCCGTATATTCCGCCGCGTAGATCCAACAGATTGCGTGGATCACCTGACAGGTATACTCCTTCGAATTATTATTTGTTGTTGACGAGATAATGGGAACCGGAATGTTATGCGGAGGCAGTTCGTAGTGTACTTTGTAATAAGTGGAAAGCTGCGATGGATGATGAGATGGTCTCATTGAAGGCAAATAAAACTTGGGAGTTGACTAAACTACCTAAGGGGAAGAAGGCGCTGCATAACAAGTGGGTCTACAGGATCAAGGAGGAAGCAGACGGTAGCAAGCGTTACAAGGCAAGACTGGTTGTTAAAGGGTTTCAGCAGAAGTATGGTATTGACTACACCGAAGTGTTCACTCCGGTTGTGAAGATGACCACTATCAGAATGGTTCTGGGGATAGTAGTGGCGGATGACTTGCTGCTAGAACAGATGGATGTGAAGACTGCCTTTCTTCATGGGGATTTGGAGGAGGAGATCTACATGGCACAACCAGAGGGTTACTTGTCTAAGGGTAATGAGGAGCTAGTTTGCAGATTGACTAAGAGCTTGTATGGCCTTAAACAAGCTCCTAGGCAAAGTGGTACAGAAGTTTGATGGATTCATGCACGACATTGATTTTATCGGATGTGAGGCGGATCATTGTTGCTACTTCAAGAACACTGACAACGGGTATATTATCTTGCTGTTATATGTGGACGACATGTTGATAGCGGGCTCTAGCAAAGAGAGGTAAACAGTTGAAGACTCGGCTTGTCGAGCGGTTCGAAATGAAGGATTTGGGAGAGGCAAGGAAAATCTTGGGCATGCGGATTGACCGGAATAGGGAGTCGGGTAGATTGGTTCTTTCGCAAGGCGTAATATGTTGAGAAAGTCTTGGCAAGATTTTGTATGGAAGGGGCAAAACCAACGGGGACACCTTTGGGTTTGCATTTCAAGTTATCCGAGAAAGACTCGCCTAGGGACAAGGAAGAGCGTGACAAGATGGAGAGAACTCCATATGCTTCACTGTGGGGAGTCTCATGTATGCAATGGTGTGTACAAGGCCGGACATTGCACATGCGGTGGGAGTTGTCACCGGTTCATGGGCAATCCAGAAAGCAACATTGGGAAGCGGTTAAGTGGATCCTACGATACTTGAAGAATGCTATTTGGTAAGGCTCTATGTTTTTCAAGCAAGGAAGTGGTGTTAGCGGGTTATGTTGATGCGGACTTGGCATCAAGTGATCTTGATAAAAGAAGGAGTACTACGGGCTATGTGTTTACATTGGGTGGTACAGCTATTTCTTGGGCTTCTAAGTTACAAAAGATCGTGGCTCGCCTGACCGCAGGCGAGTAATATGTGGCAAAGTGACGGAAGCAAGTAAAGAGATGGTTTCGTCAGCAGAACTTCGGGTGAACTTGGGAAGACGCCAAGTGGTAATATACTCTACGTGATCAGGAGCGCACCACTTGGCAAAGAATCCGGCGTTTCATTCGAGGACGAAGCACATTGAACCGAGGTTTCACTACATCGTGAGACATCTCTTGGAGGAGAAGACTTTGTGGCTTCGAGAAGATATTAGGATCGGAGAACCCACTGACATGTTGACAAAGGTTGTGAACCTTGAGAAGTTGAAGCCGCGCAAAGCTTCAATTCGGGGCTTCAAGAATGAGAGAGGAGGATGGCACTACCATGATCGAGGTGAGCACCAGGAGGACACCAAGGATGAGTTGAAGAACGGATACGGGGCTTGTATATGCGGTTGATCTCTAGGTGGGAGATTGTCGAGGCAGGGACCAACCTTCGTCGTTTCTAGGAGCAAGATGAGGCGGGTGCATCACCCGGATGGGGCGGGCGCCTCGCGTAACGTAATCTTGGCGTTGGCATCACTTGCTTGAGGCGGGCGCATGGCCATGCTTGGGGCGGGCGCCTCGAGCTCCGAAGGAAGGCATGGTTTTGGAGCAATTTCCAGGCGGCCGCTTGAGCACCTTGAGGCGGGCGCCTCAAGGCCGGCCAAGGAAATTTGTTCGTGGGCTTAATGCTTTCGGGCTTAAGCTAGGGTTTGGTTTTATACTTTCTTGGGCATATATAAAGCAATGTTCCGCCCCTTTATTCATTGTAACAACAAATTTTACATACATAGTGCAAGATCCCGGCTTGGTAGTGCCCCTGCACGTAGCCAATCAATTTGGTGAACTGGGTTAACAATTTCTTGTGTTCTTTTCTGTTTCGTTGATTTCTTGTGCTTGGTTTGTGTGCACTAATTATTCTTGTAGGTTTGCTTGGGTGTGGAGGGCCATATTCACAACAGTACATTAGGACTAAGCATTTCATTTGCTTGGGGAGGGGGATTTTACCCTTTGAAATCAAGATTTAGTGCTTGAAAATGGTTTTTTAGGGTTTTGAAAGTGCATTTTTGCAAGTAAGAAAGAAAAGCTTTGAAAATAATGTTGATCTTTGTAGAAGATCATCCATGGAGATGGTCTTCCATGGTGATCTTCTTAGATCTAGAGAAAAAAGATGAAAGAACTACATTTTGTAGTTTGAAGATGCATGCATGGATGAGATTTAGGGTTAGGAAGAGGAGGGTTTACCAATCTTCCTTGTGTTCTTGAGTGTTTGGCTTGAGTGTATGAGTGTTTAGGGCTTTAATATGAGAGTGAGTGGATGAGTATGAGTTGGGAAAGATTGGAGAGAAAAAGGTGACAATTCTTGAGAATTCTCACTGTTTTCTCTCTATATTTCGCCAGAGGTTCGTTGCATTTGTGTTCTTCCTTCCTTATTTTTGTGACTGGAGGGCTCAATTTATAGCCCTCTGAAAATTACATACTTGTCCGCGCGGATAGGATCGTGCAACAGTGCACTGCTCATTAAATGCGGCTTGACTTTGGACAAGAAGAATAATCTTTTCAAAATTCAAATTGACCACCAGCTTTTGTTTCCAAAGATTGCTATATTTGGTTTTCTTCATTTGTTTTTCTTTTTTGAGATTCTTTTTAAGGTTTAACCTTAAATAACAATGCCCATTTTACCCTCACTTTGTTAGGAATGTTAGGATAGTTAGGAATTGTTAGAAATGTTATAACTTCCGTTAATTTTCTAACGAAAATTCTAACAAGCTCAAATTGGAGCACTTACACTCTAGGACGAACAACTTTCACCCCTTTTTGCCTAGATGATAGCCCACAAAAATACATTTTCGGCTACTACTGGCAAACTTATCTCCCTTCGCTTTCTGATTATGAGCATAACACAAGGAACCAAAAACCCGAAGAGAGTCAAAGAAAGGTAATTTTCCGAACAAAACCTCATAGGGAGTCTTATTGCCTAAGAGGGGAATGGGAGTTCGGTTAATCAAATGAGCAGCAGTAAGAACTGCTTCTCCCCAAAAGAGAATAGGTAAATGAGCCTGAAATCTAAGCGCTCTAGCAACATTCAGAATGTGACGATGTTTCCGCTCGACTCGACAATTTTGTTGAGGGGTACCAACACAAGATGTTTGGAAAGTAATGCCAGTGGAAAAGAAATAATCAAGCATGCAATTAAATTCAGTCCCATTATCAGATTGGACAACCTTAATTTTGAGAGAAAACTGACGTTCAACCATTGCAATGAAAGCCATAAACATACGAAAAACTTCGGTTTTATCGACCAACAAATAAACCCAAACAGCTCCGGAAAAATCATCTACTAAAGTTAAAAAATATAGTGCACCACAAGAAGAAGAATGAGTGTATGCACCCCACAAATCACAATGAACTTTCTCAAAAATTCTAGTAGAGTTATGGTCACTAACCGGAAAACTATCTCTAGATTGTTTAGCCCTAAAACAAGTATCACAAGGTTTAGGTAAACTGCCAGAAGTACCACGAATAGAGGGAAGAAGCTTTACTACATTCTCGAAAGGGTGCCCCAAGAGATTATGCCCTAGCTCCAACATAGAAGGCGATCCGGTAGAGACATTATATGCTGAAGATGTGCCGCGAAAGTAGTAGAGTCCATCCCGCCTAACTACCATTCCAATCAGGTTCCTCGACAGGTCCTGTATAGCACACATAGATGAGTTAAATTGGACAGTGCAATGAATATCGTCAGACAGTTGAGATACATAAATTAAATTGCAGCTTAGATTCGGAATAAAAAGAACATTAGAGAGAGTAATGGTGTCCGTCAGACGAACGGAACCCTCCGTATGAGCCAAAACTGATGACCCATTAGGCAAACCAACAGGGCAAGCCGGTATAGTCCGAGAATTAAGAAGATACGAGGCATTTTCGGTTACATGATTTGAAGCACCTGTATCAATTACCCATGAAGATGAATCAAAATTACCATAAAGACGATCATTTGAGATTTGGAAATTACCGACAAGGCTTGCCAAAGCCTGCCATTGCTCAGCTGTAAATGATGAAGAAGAAGCCACAGATGGAGATCCTACAATAGCTGCACCAACATTAACAGGCCCACGATCCGGTGTCGTTGCAGTTCCGATGCTTCCGCGAGGAGAACCCCTACCTCGCCCATTTTGCGGACGACCACCTCCCCGAGCATTGGATTTGCATTGCTCAAGCCACCAATCTGGATATCCATGCAATTCAAAACATGTGGTACTATCATGACCTGTCTTCTTACAATGAGTACATGTAAGATGAGATTTATCAGGGTTGTCACGACCACGAGCTACACCAGTACGAACAACAAAACTAACCACATCTTCAAGAACTTGTTTGGCAAGACGAACCCGCTCATCCAAAGCCACCAATTTATATGACCTATCAAGATCAGGGAGAGGATCCATAGATAAAATATTGGTGCGAGTATTGGCATGATACTCGGAATTCAAACCCATAAGAAATTGATTAAGCTTGCCTGTCTCTCTACGCTCCGCATGTTGTTGAGCAGCCGATCAGTTGTCACAACAAGTACAATTGATCAAAGGTTCATGGCTATGGAGTTCTTCCCACAACCCAGTCAATTTACCAAAATATGTGGCCACCGACATGCCCTTAGTTTGCTCACAACGAGCATAGAAGCCTTTAATTGTTGAATGCGTGGACCGTCAACCACAACATATCTATTTTTAAGAGAGCCCCATAAACGTTTAGCATCTCTAAATTTCGAGAGAGTGCTTTTAACGTTGGATTCAATAGTATTCATGATCCAAGAAATCAACATGGCATGAATAGTATTCCAATCAGAGGTGGTGCAGGGAAGAACAGATTGAGTAATCGCACCATCTAAAAAACCAAATTTTCGGCGAGCTTCAAGAGCTGTCTGCATATCACTAGCCCAATTATCGTAGTTTTTACCATTGAAACAAGTAGGAGTAATAAAATCTCCTGGCCTATCCTGAGGACCAAGGTAAAACGGTAAATTATATTCGATTTTAGGGGGATTATTGACGATAGCATCATTCTCCGCCATTGATTCAGACTTGTGTATGACGCTGCTCTGATACCATGTAGGAAAACAAATTATGATTTTCCCAAAACTTGAATTCTCATTGATGAACTTGTGAATATATAGGTTACAATAAAATCCTGGTCTAAAAGAGTTCTAATCTGAAAAGGAAAAATCAAAAACAAAGGGAAAGAAATCAGGAAACAGGCGGAATTTGGGAACTAAATCTCGTCAGATTTTGGTCATGGGCGGTCGCCCACTTGTACAGAGACTTTAACTGATGACGCCACAGCTTTTGGGGTCAGGAGCGGTTCAGGATATCTGGCTAGGATATATTTGGTGGTTTGATGTACCTAGATCACAACACAAACAAGCACCGTTAAGGTCAAAGTTGGATGTTACTCCAACTCAGGCCCTCGGGTGTGAGAGTAAGAATACTGAGTAATAAGGCTTTGAATACCTTTGGAGTGTGTGTGTGTTTAAGTTTAGAGAGTAATAGAGCTTACTCAATTGTATATGGAACTTACCTTGCCCAAGGGGGTAAAGGCCTTCTATTTATAGGCAATGCCATGGTGCTTGTTGATGTAAGCCATGAGATCAGCCCTAGGGGGCACTTTGGTATTTGACCAGCTACACGTGTCCGCAGCTAATTGGTCCTGTCAGGGAGGGAACATTGACTGTCCAGGGGACATGGCTGAAAGTGACATGAGCCGTGTAGCCGGCTTAGTGCATTAAATGGAATAGTAGGCGCCGGACTGAGCCGCATTGAATGCGTTATGTGGGAGCCGGCAAGTGGCCTGTCAGAGCCAGTAAGCTAACTTGCTCAGTAAGGCTTGACATTAACCGGGAAACAGCATGTGCCCGCGGTCAACGTTGTGCCCGTGGTCAAAGATATATGACGCGAGCACGGTTGTTGCGGTCATGACTCATACGGGCACGGATCCAGCGAGCAGGGTCCCAATGGTCCCCGATGAGGACGATGCGAGGAGGGACGCGGTCTTGACCACAAGGGCCTATTTGTCCGCGGTCTTCCCTCCAGCGGTCTAGGAACTGCTACGTCACTGGTTCCTTGGACTAGGCCAGAAGCGCGGGCCCGGTTCACTAGATCCGGGCTCATCAATGGCCCCTAGCTCCAAGTGTGATTATTTATGGTCTGAGTGAGGAGCTACTAGAAGCTCGGTTTGCTCCAATTGTTCCTCGAGCGAGCACCAGTGTTGGTGTTTTTGTTGAGCCTCATGGGCTTATTGCACCGTTCGGGAAGCACCAGTGAGAGACACGTGGCCCCTTGCTTGGCGTCCCTCCCGGTTAACAGGGGGGCCCCTTGGCAGATGAAAAGACAGGTTAAGGGTACGTACAGGGGTACGTGTCGCTCATCCAAGGGGGGCAATAAATGCAAAGGGTATTTAATTTTTTGAATTTTCAAACGTTGGAGACGGTTCAGGGTCCGAGGTTGGATTTGTGGGCTAATTAATACGGGTTAACGGGTTAACCCGTATAGGTAGGCCTTATAAATACCAAACCCTTAAACCTCAAACCATTTTTACCGTTTCCAAACCTTCACAGAGCCCTTGAGAGAGAAATTTCTTGCTGCGAACTCCGTGCTACTGTTTTCCGAATCCCTCTCTCAATCTTTCTCTCGTAAGTAATTGTTGGGTGTTTTTTCTTCTTCATCTCCCTCTATTTTTCTTTTACGGTTTCGAATAATGACCACTCGAGAGTTTGGACCCCGCCGTCCCATAGAGTTAGGAGATGGGAGCACTCCAGATCTGTTTGCCGTTTGTAAACGGACAGGGGGGATATTTAGGAAGGTAGGCCATGGGTGGCTTAGGTTATCCCTTGAGTGCTTCCAATACTTCTGTGAAAAATCCCAATGGGGGCCTTTTGTCCCACCCCGGTTGTGGGAGGCCAAGGATAAAAGGGTAAAAAGGAACGGTGATGTTTTGGTGTTGGGGGATACCAGTAGGCTGAGAAAATTTGTAATGGGGGTTTTGTGCAGGTTTCCCCGCGAGAGAGGATCGGCTCTGAATGCCGTTGAATTAGTGAGGAGAGCGATTCGCGTCCCCGAAGTAGTTTGTGACTGGGAAAAGTGTGAACTAATGGACTCTGATCAATCAAACAATTCGCGGGCACCGAGCGCGGGGACCCTGAGTGACCCTTTAGATGTTACGCCACAGTACCATCTTTCCCCCGTTGTGCCGCGGCCCTAGGGCGGGGACAATTGGTGGCGAGCGGTGAGGAACTTGACCCCCTCAGTTTCGAGGTGACTGGTGAATCGGAGGTGGCCCCTGCCCGTGGTGACCCTACCGGTCTCTTTGGCTCCTCGAGCTCGGAGACCGAAGAGGATGACCGCGAGGAGGGGGATAGGAGGGCCGCGGGGACCTCTAAGAAGGCCGCTGAGACCACCAACATTGTGGATGCCTTCGAGAGCTCTGACTCCGAGGAGGAGGAGGAGGTTGTGGCCCCTGCCCGGAACAAAGGCAAGAGGCCAGCTAGGGGTGTGAATCCTGGTCGCGGCCGTAGCAAGAAGGCCAAGGAGGTGGCCACCATTGACTGGGAGGAGGAGATTTATGAGGTTTATAATGTGGACCGCAACGCTTACCGTGTCCGCACCCTTGGGCATGTTCATTTGAAGGACAAGGACAAGCTGCGGCCAGAGACCATAGCAGATGTCCGCGGGGACAACCGAGCCTGCGTTTTTTATGGGGCCCATTGAGAATGGGTTGAGGCTGCCCCGGACCCTTTCTTTTTACTTCTTCACGGAGTTCAATGCACACTGCCGCCCACGCACGACTCCCAATGCCATCCGGCCATTGTCTCCTTCATAGCCGTATGCAGATTCTGGGTTATGAACCTACCCTTCTTTGGGCTCTATGCTTACTATCGTAACCCAGATTAGCCGTGGTATCCTGAGCTTGAAGGCTAGGAACTACTCTACGAGGACTTTCTCTCCTCCTCAAACAAATTTGACCAATGGAATCGAAGGATATTTTGGTTATCGAGTCAAGATTTGGATGGCCCTTTTCCAAACCTTCCAACCCCGTCCCGATGAAGGTGGCCGGCGCGGTTATCCAGGACCCGTCCTCGCCCGATGCTATGCGCGGCTGCCATAGAGGCATCCGGCCCTTTACTTGGATAGCGGGGAGGAGCCCGTATATGACGTGGGCGCCATAGTGGAAGATGAGCCCCTATTGATCTACTCGGGGTGGCTCCTCGCAGGGCGCCCACATGCCCCAGTAGAAATAGAGCCTTTGCCCCGCGACCACGATTGGCGAGTGCACGAACATTACCGGTTTGAGGCCGATTGTAAGACACATCTTTGGGCGGCGAGTGCGATCCTCCCGAAATAATCGGTCTACGATTCCTTTATAAAAAGCGTTGCCAATTTACTTTGCCTTTATTTTTGAACTCGCTCGCTAACCATTTTTCTTTCCCTCCGCAGTAGATCCTAAGAGTATAACTTCGATGGCCCTCTAAGTGCCGCTCACCAAGGCCAAGAACCGGAGGGCCAACAAGGAAGCTGCCCGTAAGAGGCGTAATGAGATGGGAGGGGTCCCCACAAAAGATAAGATCGTGCCCAGTAGCGAGCAGGAGGACCGGGAGCCTCTATCTCGGCTCCAGAACTATTCTAACCACTGAATCTCGCTCCACCTCCCCTGGGTCCTCCTCCACCCAATACTCTCCGGCATCATCTCCCGGCCGTACTATTGCCTCCGGCATAACTGTGAATACCCAAGAAAAGGACTCGACAGAGATGCGGATCTTACGCATGGGAGAGGTCTTCCAAGACCCGAAAGTGGTGGAGACTTCTTCTCGTAGCCCCCCGCCGCCACCGCTTCTACCACCGCTCCTCCACCGCGGGGACAATATGCTCGGTAGCCTACCCGATCTCCTCCCTGGCCACCCGCGAGGAGACCTGGGAGAAGAGGAAACAGGTGGGATCTGTGCCCGCCATTGAAGGGTGGACCTGTATGCCCGCTCTTCCCACAACTCTGCTTTGTTGGGATCGGGCTCATCAATAGCTCTTCGCCCGGACTTCTATCATGCCGTGGCGGAGAAGGAGAACCCATCGGCCTTGATGGGAGACATTGGGATTGCCCTCACCGAGGTTTGACTCTTTCTGTCTCGTCCTTTGACACTTTTAGCCTTCCTTGCTCTAACTATCCTCCCTCGCAGTGGGCAATAAGGCTATGCGGCTCCGGAGACTGCGATAGCCTCGTCCGCTGAGCTTGCCAATAACACCAAGGACATGGCGGGTAAACTCCGCGAGCCGGAGCCGGCCCAGGAGAAGGTGGGGACTCGAGCTCCCTCCCCGGATGCCAAGGAGAAAGAGTTCGCCACCAAGGAGTCCGATCCGAAGGGCTTTCAGAGCGGGTGACCGAGCCAGAAGAGCCTTGAAAAGGCAAAGGGTCGACGGGATGAGCTTAAGGGCCACAAACTCCAGTGGAGCAAAGAAATGCCGAGCTCATGGTCAAGCCGGATGCCACTCAAAAGCAAGTCGAGATCCCGGAGGCCAAGGCGGATGATCTCTCCGAGAAGTTGCCGCCTCGACGCAGCTTTGGCTTCGAGAAGGAGAGGATGCCGCCGAAGCTCGCAAGGAGGCCATCGAGGAGTATAAGAACTCCGAGGAGTTCAACGCGGAGTGCCCGGCCCAAGATGAGGCCTGTCCGGACACGTATCCGGAACTTCGCGGCCACTGTATGTTCTCCGTGCGCGGTTGGCCGTGATCGGCTCACCGATTGCTACCGACGCGGAGTGCGTACTCCGGTCATGCGCTAGTTCCTCCGTCCGAGGACGAGGTCAAGGGTCCGGGATCTCTCCGCCGCGGCCTCTCTCGCCTCCCGCGTGGCGAAGTGATCGCCCTTGGCCTCGACGCCCACCTGGATGAGCCGCGATTCGGGAGAACCCTTTATCATTGGGGATGCCCCTGCTCAGTTCTTCCAGAGGGGCCAGCCATAGGAGATCCGCTTTCCTGGCCGGTAGCTCCCGCTCAGCCTTCCGCCGAGCAACAAACCGCTCCTATTACCGAGGTGCCTCGGGACCAAGCCGCTTCCCAAACTCCGCCTCGAAGCGGGCACAGTGGTGCGGCCACCGAGGAGCCGAAGCGGGCACAGTGTGGTGCGGCCACCGAGGAGCCCAAGGAGAGTGCTCCACTAGTATAGGGTTTTTGCTTTTTCTTTTGTAATAGTTTAGGACTTTGTAAATATTTCCTCAACATTAATAGAAGAATTTTTCTCCACTTCGCTCCTTTACTATTTATCTTAATTGCTTGTCTCGTAGGCTATTTTGAGTAGTTTGGCAATTTTCGAGCACCTCAAGACTTGCATTCTTGCCTATTACTTTTTCCAGCGTTTTTGACTTGCAATTAACTTTATATTTCTCCTTCCTTCATGGGCAAAGCAGCCTTTAAGTAGGCCCTTTGCCCGCATTTTTTGAGTTTTCCTAACTCTTTATTCAAAACCCTTAGGTTTTTCGTGAGAGTCACCTTATTCTTCTATGATCGCGTTTGTTTAGCCTTGTGGCAAACTTTGAGGCCTTAACCTCGTTTGTCTGTTTGGCTTTGTTAAACTAGTTTGATCACTCTCATCCATTTACACTTATTCCCAAATTGCGAGCCGTGGTGTAAGTCAAAAGTAGCCAAGGCAAGCATACTTTCATAGGGCATGCGTAAGGTGGCCGTGGAGGCTATTGTCCGCGCAATGTAAAGGTAGGAGCATATTTTAGCATAAGAGGCCCTTTAACCCCGGCATCCGTATCCCCTTATTGGAGGTTCTCACTTATTTGACCCTTTATTCACAACTCCCTAGGGTTTTTGTTGAGGGTCTCGTGGCGATCCGGGTGAACGGGCTTATATGTAGGCCTTTGTCACATACTGTGCATGCGAGTAACGGCCCTAACGAGGTCCTTCGCGCAATTAGTGGGTCCGGACTTCGTGTCATTGTCCCCACTAGAACTGTAGGCACGGGCATCATGGCCTTTGTACCTACGTTCATCTATATCCACTTATTTTTGGTGGTGTCACGCGGGCAGGAGAGAGTATCCTCCCCGCGATCATAGTACGGATCGTAATGGATCTTTGTACATATATAGGCATGCGGATCCTTAGATCTTTGCGCATCAGTAAGTAGGAGCTCATATGTTGGCTCTTGAACCCACTGGCATCCGCCTGCGGGCATCCACCCTAGCTTTTGAGGCTGGTGGGAATTGATTTTTGCATCAAAATATGATGATAACTTCCTTTGTATACACAGTCTATACTCCTTCCAAAAATTACAAAGATTTCTTAAAAGAAATATCTCTTAAGGTGGTCGCTATTCCAAGCGTGCTTAAGCTCTTCTCCCTCTTTTGGTCACAATATGTAGGTGCCCTCTTTGACTATCTTTGTGACCTCATATGGACCTTCCCATTTCGGGGACAGCTTGTTGAAACCAGGTTGGGCCCCTTGGACCTCTACGCTTCTGAGTACCCAGTCTCTGACTGAGAAACTCCTCTTATTTACTCTCTTGTCATGGTGCTTCTTCGCCTTCTGCTTGTAATTCACCATTTTTTCATTTGCCCGTATTCTCTTTTCCTCGAGATCGTCCAGGTCACACCTTCTGTTTGTCTCATTTTGAGACTCCTCGAAGTAGGTGACTCTGTACGAAGGTAGGGCTACCTCTACTGGAGCCATTGCCTCTGACCCATATGTGAGCGAGAAGGGAGTTTCTCCTGTTGAATTTCTTATTGTGGTGCGGACAACCCATAATGCGATCTGGAGCTCGTCCAACCAACGTCCTCCTCGTCCCTCCAAGTTTTTCTTTAGGGCGGTCAGAACTAGCTTGTTCGCGGCCTCAGCTTGGCCATTTCCCTGAGGATAGGCAACTGCGGACTTACGGTGTTGCACCTTCATTCTCACACATTCAGCAGTGAATTTTGCGGAGAATTGGGTGCCATTATCTCGAAATTATTGCTCGGGGAACCCCAAATCGACAATAGATGTGGTCGTGGACAAAACTGATAGTGTTATCCTCGGAAATAGTGGCTAAGCCCTTTGCTTCCGTCCACTTGGTAAAATAATCCACGGCCACCACGGCGTACTTAATGCTTCCTCTAGCAGTTGGAAATGGTCCAATAAGATCTATCCCCCACGTATCAAACGGCCACGATGGTACAACCAAAGTCTGCTCTGTTGATGGTAGTCTAGGGATGTCCGCAAATCTCTGGCACTTATCACATTTTCTAACATACTCCTGCGCATCCCTTCTCATTGTGGGCCAAAAGAATCCTTGGAATTTGATCTTGTCTGAGAGGGTGCGAGCACTGGATGTCCACCACAAACTCCTTCATGGACCTCATAGAGTAAGTTGGTGACCATGTGAGTTTTAACACATCTTAGCAAAGGCTTGGTGAATGATCGCCGAAAAAGCACCCCATCGAGGACGAGGTATTTCGCGGACACCGCTCACGATGGCTCTAGCCTTTACCGGGTCCTCGGGGAGGGTTTGCTTCTCGATGTAATCCTTCATTTCATCTACCCATTCCTTACTTGATCCTCAATATTGTTTATCCGAATTCGATCTATAGCAGGTCTCTCCGTGAATTCAATCGGCACCGCCTCCAACTCACCAATTTCTTGCTCGGTTATTCTTGAGAGGAGGTCGGCTTCCACATTATCCTCTCTCATGACTTGGTTCAAATTTCATAGTAAGTGAAATTTTTGATGAGGGTTTTTGCAAGGCCGCAGATCGAGCTAGTAATCGGGTTGATAGTATCATACTCCCCTAATTTGATTAACTATGAGCCGAGAGTCACTATTGATCTCAATATTCGAACTCCCAAGTCTCTTGCCAATTCCATGCCCGCTATAATCGCTTCATACTCGGCTGATTGTTTGATGCCTCGAACTTGAATCTCAAGGCCCTCATAAATTTCTCCCCCGCACGTGGTGCGATCGAAGTATGCCCGCTCCACCGATTAACTTGCTCGCGGAGCCGTCCACATATAAAATCCACACCTCTTCGGGACGCTCCCTTGGTTGAACAATTTCTGTGCTCGGGCTTTCGGGTCATCTTCTGATTCCCGCTCGCTTTCTTTTCCGAGGTCGCCGTCCGCCAATTTGAATGATGATTCTACTACAAAATCAACTAAGGCTTGCGCTTTGATTGTCTTTCTCGGGAGTAGGTGATCCGGAACTCGGTGAGCTCGATAGACCAAGCTAGTATTCTTTCCGAAGACTCGGTTTGTGTAAAACCTTTCTAAGCGGAGCCTCGCAACGGTTATAGGATGTGCGTAAAAGTAGGCTCTTAATTTTCGAGCATACAAGCAAGGCGTAAGCTAACTTTTCTATATTAAGATAACGCCCTTCTACGGCGGACAAAGTGCCTTACTTACATAATAAACCGGTTTTGGGAGTTATTCTCCTCCCTTACAAGAACAGCGGCCCTACCGCGGATCAAGAATCTGCCTAAATATAAAAGAGCTCTTCTCCGGCACCGGCCGCCGAGTAGAGGTGGCCGCCCGAGGTATGTTTTGACTTCTTCAAAAGCCCGATGGCACTCGGTGCTCCATGTAAATTCATCGCCTCTCTTCCCCCTTTCGAGAGTTTTGAAGAAGGGGAGGCATCTCTCTGCCGACCGCGAGATGAAGCGGCCAAGTGCGGTGATGCGACCATTGAGTTTTTGTACATCCTTCACGCAGCAGGAGGTTTCATGTCTAATAGGGCCTGGATTTTCTCTGGATTAGCCTCTATCCCTCTTTGGTTGACCATGAATCCGAGGAACTTGCCCGCCTTGACCCCGAAAGCGCACTTAAGGGGTTTAGCTTCATATTGTTGTGGCGCAAGTTTTTGAAGGTTTCCTCCACATCGAGCTCGTGGGAGTTTTCCTTAGTTTTTATGACCATGTCGTCAATGTAGGCCTCAAGATTTCTGCCTAGTTGGTTTTTAAAGACCAGATTGACCATGCGCTGATATGTGGCTCCAGCATTTTTCAGCCCAAAGGGCATCATAGTGTAGCAATATGTCTTGCCCGCAGCGATGAAAGCTACAGAGCGGACATCTTCAGGAGCCATCTGGATCTAATGGTAGCCGGAGTATGCATCAATGAAGCTTAGAACTACGTGTCCGGCCATAGAATCCACCAATCTGTCTATGCGAGGAAGAGGGAAGCAATCTTTGGGGCATGCCTTGTTGAGATCGGTGAAATCAACGCACATCCTCCATTTACCATTGGATTTCTTAACCATGACCACATTGGCCAGCCATTTGGGGTAGGAGATCTCCTTTATTATCCCCGCCTTTAGCAGTTTTTCTACCTCTTCCTTGATCGCGATCTCCTTCTCCGGGGAGAAGTACCTTGATTTCTGATGGATGTTTTTGAAGGATGGGTCATCGTTGATTTTATGGAGGATCACGTCCTCGCTGATGCCTTGCATATCCTCCACCCTCCAAGCGAACACATCACAATTTGCTCTAAGGAACTCGATGAGTATCCTTCTCTCCTCGCAGTGAATTTCCAGCCCAACCTTAACTGTTTGCTCGGGGAAGTGGGGATTGATTACCACCTCCTCGAGCTCGTCGTTAGGTTGAAGGTCGCTGATTTCACGATTGTGCAAGGAGTCAATGACAATAGTTGGGGGGTTGACCTGAGCTTCGGTCAGTGTTGCCATTGAGTATATGATATCACGATCAATTTCCCCCTCTATTACTCGATCAATATAACCTCCCTCAATAGGGGCAGCCAACTGCTTCGATTTTCTGCTCATCTTGAGCTCCACCTTCGTGGAATGGAAAGAAAGCATGCCAATTGGTACGGGTGGCGGCGGGAGTGCAAGAGTTTTCCCCTTTTTTGACTTGTCCTCGCCTTTTTCCTCTATTATTTTGTCCTCGCCCTGTATATGCGGGCAGGATGCCTGGCCTTTCTGTTCTTTCCTTTTTTCCTCCAGTGCTCGGAGGAATCTCCCGGGCTGGTTCTTGATGGTAGCAACCCCGCCCGGGGTGTTAAATTTCACCCTTTGGTGGGGGACGGACGCAACTATTCCTAATTCGGCACGAGCAGCTGCCGAGAATGGCATTGTCTTGGGAAGGAAGATCGACCACCATGAAAGTTATCTTGGCCGTCTTCTGCATGGGTTTTTCCCCAATAGCTACGTCAAACACAATCGTCCCTTTTACCCTTACAGCGTGGTTGGTGAAGCCTTCGAGCATGCCCGCATATGGAGTGAGATGGGCCTCTGTCATTTTCATTCCTACCAAAGTATGGTAGTAGAGTATATCGCGGGCGGCTCACGTATCTATCAACACTCGGCCTATGTTTGCCCGGTTGATCTTCATTCTCGGGGCGGTGAGGGAAATTTGGCTGAGTGGAATGAAAGAGGGTGGAGGCAAGTTCACTCCTTTTGAACCCAATTTCTTGCTCTTCCTCCGGAGCCATGGCGGGGATGGAGAAAACCTTCTCTAATGTCCGAATTTGGAGGGACAACTGCTTATTGAGGGAGGTTCCTCCCAATGAAGTTAATGTCATAGTCCCCCAAATCGTCATCATAATTATCTCTTTCATTTCTCTCCGTCCCCGCGTGTGTCGTGCCCGCCGCCGATCATTGTTATTGGGGGCGAGTATTGTTTCCTTTAACCCACTTGGTTAGCTCCCGTTATTGATTTTCTGCCGGATTACTCGCTCACTGGAAAACAGTCCTCGCCCGTGCCCGTGGTCGTTGTGATACTCACGTAACTTAAGTCTACTCCTCTCATTTGGCTTTCGAAGCATGGGGGAGGAGCAGAAAGTCTCGAGGCTCTCATGATCACCACCCTGGGTCGGTGAGCTCAGTAATAGCTTGTTTCGGCCATAGCCTTTTTGAGCTTTTCGATCCCCGGCCTCTGTTTTGCCACGATTATTGGTGTGAGCGAGGCTGCAGGGGTGGTCTCCTGGACTTGGCTTATCCTTTCTTTTGCGTAAGATCGGGGAGCGGGTACACTAGGCTCTTCGGCGGAGGCAGCGATGGCCGAGGCCCTTTCATACATTTCCTCCACCGATTTAGGTTTGTTGGAGGCAAAATTCATTTTGAGGAAGGAGGAACCGAGGCCGCCCTCAAAACATAGTCGATATCTCCTTCGTCCAGTCCACAATCTCCTCGCTCACCTTCCCGAACCGGGATATATAATCTTTGGTAGGCTCGTTTGGTGCCTCGCTGACACGGACAAGATCTGTCTTTGGTCTAGCGGGCACACTGCTCCGGCAAAGGCATTGAGGAAGAGAACTCGAACCGGCCGAATGACCGGATACACCGGGGCTTGAGGGCTAGCATCCAAGATAGGGCCTTGCCCGTGAAGGTCGCAGCCAAAGCTTTGCACATCACCGGCTCGTCCGTGGAGAATAAAGCCATCTCGGCCCTCAAATCTTCCCATATGACTCTTGGCATTTTTGGATCCGTCATAGGTGTCCATCTCAGGGGGTTTGCCCTCTCGGATTGGTGCCCGCGCAATTTTATCGCTGAAGGCGTCCATGGTGCGGCCACACTTCGGGCGGCCTTCCGATGGGTCTCCCACATCTTACTCGCATAAATTCCACAAACTCGGGGTTACGATCATCAACCTTCGCTTCTTAGCTCGTGGAGTCACGGCCTTCTCCTTGGCCGGAGCCAAGGGTCTCGGCTTTGGACCTCGCACGGTGGTTTGATCCGTGCCTCTTCCCCAATCTCCTCGCTATCCTCTACATGTACCACGCTCCGCTTGGCATTTGTCCGCGTTCAAGGGCCGGTTCAACCCGGTTTGCCCCCACACTCGACTAGCAAGCGAGTTAGCGGGAGCTCGTTGGGAGAATCTTTGTGACCCTTGAGGGAACTGTAGCCCTCCATTGGCCTCTATTTCAAACATTTTCATCTCCGCGTCGTTGATGGCCATGGCCTCCGCGACCAGTTTGGACTTGGAGGCCAGGATTTCCTTCCTTCTCAGGATTTGCTCTGGGAAAGTGGGGTGGTCGAGTGGTGTTTTTTATGTGAGCTTGGGGAGTTTTGGGCTATTGTTTAGTAGGGCCTGTGCTTTTCGGCACGTATTTGGTCTGTGAGTTGGTGTATGGCCCTTTGACCGGAGAGAGAGGTGTTTGGTGGCCGGGAACGTGCCCCCATTCTATTGAAAACCGAGTTTGGAGCCTCGCCTTTATTAATGACTTCCGAAAGGGTGAGGCTTGATCATCCTCCTCTAGGGTCAAGTGACCAGCATTTTCCAATATTCTAGCCATATTCTGGAAAGAAGATGATGGAAAAAAGAAGAGCCTTTCGGCACTGAATTTGTTTAGGACACGTGAGGTGCCTTGAAAACAAAAGATTTTTAACGAGAAAACGAAAGCAATTCGCTTCCCGGCAATGGAACCACTGATGACGCCACAGCTTTTGGGGTCAGGAGCGGTTCAGGATATCTGGCTAGGATATATTAGGTGGTTTGATGTACCTAGATCACAACACAAACAAGCACCGTTAAGGTCAAAGTTGGATGTTACTCCAACTCAGGCCCTCGGGTGTGAGAGTAAGAATACTGAGTAATAAGGCTTTGAATACCTTTGGAGTGTGTGTGTGTTTAGGTTTAGAGAGTAATAGAGCTTACTCAATTGTATATGGAACTTACCTTGCCCAAGGGGGTAAAGGCCTTCTATTTATAGGCAATGCCATGGTGCTTGTTGATGTAAGCACGAGATCGGCCCTAGGGGCACTTTGGTATTTGACCGCCTACACGTGTCCGCAGCCTAATTGGTCCTGTCGGGGAGGGAACATTGACCGTCCCGGGGATATGGCCGAAAGTGACATGAGCCGTGTGGCCAGCTTAGTGCATTAAATGGAATAGTAGGCGCCGGACCGAGCGCATTGAATGCGTTATGGGAGCCAGGCAGTGGCACATCGGGAGCCTCAGGCAGCTAACTTGCTCCGGCAAGGCTTGACATTAACCGGGAAGCAAGATGTGCCGCGGTCGACGTTGTGCCGCGGTCAAAGATATATGACGCGAGCACGGTTGTTGCGGTCATGACTCATGCGGGCACGGATCCAGCGAGCAAGGTCCCAATGGTCCCCGATGAGGACGATGCGAGGAGGGACGCGGTCTTGACCACAAGGGCCTATTTTTCCGCGGTCTTCCCTCCAGCGGTCTAGGAACTGCTACGTCACTGGTTCCTTGGACTAGACCGAGCGCGGGCCCGGTTCACTAGATCCGGGCTAATCATTAACGTTGTTTGATTTTGATCCTGGCGGTCGCCCACTTGTACAAAATGATTAACGTTGCTAGAAACTGATGTTGGTCGGTCGCCCATCAGACATGAGCGGTCGCCCACTTGTGCAAGAACTTCAGCGTCATTTTCACAGAATATAATAAATTTTTAATGAATTCTGTAATTAAGCCTTTAACTAACAAAAAAAAATGCATTTTATAATCCAGGTGTGGTAAAAAAAATAAAAAATCTTCGGGACTCTTTTAATACACTATATCATACTCCCTCCGTCTCATCAAAAGAAATGACACAAATTTTTATATTGAGTGTTCTATTTAAAAAGACAAATTTCAAATATTTTTTTATTATTACTTCTTCATTTGTAAAGACCATTTTTCATATTCAAATTATTTATTTTACTATAATTTTTTTTTAATTTCGGACAAAATCAACTTCATGCCTTTTCGAATTAAACATAGCGGTACATCGTACCCACTTTTATTGTAGAAGAATTTTGATATGATTTGACTCCAACGAACAGTAAATACCATCATCCCTATCGCTATCACTACCTGACAATTGTGTCCGGCCAAGTCTAACGTTCATATTTAAATTAACCCGACTAAAATCATTTCTTGGTTTTAAATGATTGCCCTAATAAATACTCCCTTCATTCAAGTACATACTTTACGGTTATTATTTATGCGTGAATTAAGAAAAAAAATAATGATATAATGTTGTGAGTGTAAAAGTAAAATAGGAGATAGAATGAGTGGAGAGAATATTAAATTATAATGATGTTGTGAGTATTAAAATAATGTAAGAGACAAAGTGTGAAGTATGTAATTGAACACCCAAAATAAAAAGTGTGAAGTATATAACTAGACGGAGGGAGTACTCTCTTCGTCGTCCCGTAGTAATAAGATTTCACTTTTATCATTTTTAGGTGTTTTATGTAAAATTTTTATTTTCTAAAATGACCTCCTTTATCATCATTTATCATCAGTGATCCTTGGCCGAGATCATAAATAGAAAACATAAAATTAGACAAAAAAATAAAAAATAAATAAAGATTGGTGATCTGAATTGGTGAAACAATCTAGGATTGTGATCCAATTTTGGGACACATGTCCATCAACCATTGGTTGGTGAATTTTTCAAAATATACTTTTCCACTTTAACTTAAATCATTTTTAATTATATTAAAAAATTATTAAAATAAAAAATAAAAAATTTTATTTTTTTATTCTTTATAAATAGAGAGCAAATTTACTGAATTTGAAGCACAATCTAAAATTCTCTCTTTTCTCTATATTAAATAGAGAAGCCAACAAAACTCTTAAAAGATGACTTGATCGATCACATATGACAAAAATTTGGTAATAATAATTAAATATGAAATTTCAATTTATGTATTTGTAATTTTATTTTTGTGATGTATTTATAAAAAGTGAATTTGAATTTCAAATTTAACTTCATTTTTATATTTTTTTATATATCGTATTTTTTGTATAATAATTATATAAATTTAGTTATATAAAATATTATATAAATTTATTACAAGACAAAAAATAAAAAAAAATGAGGTTAATAATGGAGTATGTAATAAAAAATAAAGAATAAATGATATTTGAGTTGAGTTGGTTGGTTGGATTGGATTGGATTGTGAATAAAGTCAAAAATTTAAGAAGATTGATTTGGATTGTAGATGATATATGTGAAAGAGCGAGTAATAGTATTATATTGTTGAATTAGATTAGATTGTTGATAAAGGAGGTCTTATTTATATTATTTATATATGAGACCGAGGAAGTATGTACAATAAATTATTATGATATTTTTATTAAAAAATAAATCCTAGTTATAATTACGTAACACGGTTTCTGCGGGATGTGATGGAAGTAGGCAACCAATTAACATCCCACGTTTGGGGGTTACAATTTTGGAGGGCAAAAAGTGAAATGTTTGATGAACAAGATAATAAATACAACAAGCACCCCCCCTAAACGTGTAGAATTCAACAAATGACTTAGGAATAACTGAATTCCCAAATTATTTTGTTAACTTAGTAACTGAAATTAACCTCTCCTAAAGTACCTATACTATCTTAGCTTTTTCATCCTCTATTTTTAGGAAGCAGAAGATTGGCCCAATTAATTGTAAAATATCAAAAAGAATAGGACTTTCAAATATTTGTCGTGGAACAAGGGGAGGGGGGTGTTTAATTGTTTAAGATTTGCTTTAAAAACCATATAATAATGTAGATAGTTGAATAATTTATGAGCCATATAAAAACTCTTATTTATTTGCAAATATTTCACTTTATTACAAAATAACAATAGCACAAGCTACATTTCTTTAAAAAGTACTCAAATTCATATCCATTTTCTTATTTATTGGATTCTTATATGTTATAATAAACTTTTTATTCTAGAAAAAAAAGTGACAAAATAATAATAATAATAATAAAAAAAGTTATTCCCAGAATGAGTCACAACACTTGGTGTATGAATTAGCTCACTCAATGTTTTCTTTTCTAATTGCATAGGCTTTTGTTGGGTTTAAAATCTACTCTCTCCGTTTATAGTGAGTTAATACCAAAAAATTAGGCACAAAAATTAAAAAAAAAAAAAAAAAAAAAAGGTAAAAGAGAGAATTAGTGAGAAGATGTGTTTGAGTATGAAAAATAAAATAGGAAAGAAAATGAGTGGGAGAAATAGTAAGTTGATTGATGTTGTAATTATAAAAGTAAAGTAGAAGAGAGGATGAATGAGAGAATTAATATAAAAACTTTGTCATTTTGAACAGTCTTCACTCATGTGAGGCGGACGAAAAAAGAAATAAATTTCCACTTCACTCATGCCTCATGGATGGCGCGGTCATGACGGCAGCGGTCTTCTTGTTGTTGGCGATCTGGATGTCCGCCGTCATGTCTTGGGATGGTTTGAGAGAGTCGCGATCTTGACTCGAACGGTCTATTTGTCCGCTATATTGACTCAGACGGTTTAGAGTATGTCACGTCATACAGGACTTTTGGATCAGATCGAGCTTTGAGTCCAACCTACGAGATCCGACCTCATCAGAGTGTTAAGAATGAAATTATATGATCTATTCAACGTGCACTAAAATTGGATCCAAGTAAAACCAAATTGCAGAACAAACCCAATTAAGTTTTTTTTTTAATTATTTTTATTAAAAAAAAACCAATAAATTGACAAAGGAAAATAAGATAAAAGGAAAATGAGCATAGAATTGGGAAAGCTTGCAGTTGTGGGGTCCACCACTCTTACCACAAATTTCCAAACTCAACGTCTCTCTGTGTTTTTTACTGTATCTCTTTCCCCACCTTCCCCAACTCCTCCGCTTATTCACATCGTCTCCCAAAATAAAACTCGTCTATAAATACACCCACCCACTAAATCTACTACCATAATCTCTCTCTCTCTCTCCTTCAATCCCCCTTGCTACTGTGTGAAAACAGAGCATCAATGGCGACCCTTCACTTTCTCTTCCTCCTCTCCACACTCTCTTTCATCTCCATCTTCCCAACTGCATTCTCCGACTCCGGCTTCATCGGAGTAAACTACGGCCGTATTGCCGATAACCTCCCCAACCCTTCCAAAGTCGTTCAACTCCTCAAATCCAATGGCATCACTCGTGTCAAGCTCTATGACACGGATTCTTCCGTTCTCACCGCCCTCGCAAACTCCGGCATCTCCGTCACTGTAGCTCTCCCCAATGAGCAACTCGCCTCCGCCGCAGCCAGCCAATCATTCACTGACAATTGGGTCAAATCCAACATTCTACCCTATCACCCCAAAACCATAATCGAAGCAATCGCCGTCGGTAATGAAGTCTTTGTCGACCCACAAAACACCACCAATTTCCTCGTCCCCGCCATGAAAAACGTTTACGCTTCCTTAGTTAAACAAAACATTGCTTCCGCCATCAACATATCTTCCCCAATCGCTCTCAGCGCCTTGGCCACCTCTTACCCTTCATCTTCCGGTTCATTCAAACCGGAACTAATCGAACCGGTGATCAAACCCATGCTAAGTTTCCTCCGACAAACCGGGTCTTATCTCATGGTTAACGCTTACCCCTTTTTCGCGTACATAGCCAATACTGACACAATCTCGTTGGATTACGCTCTGTTTGGCAAAAACAACGGCGTTAAAGACCCAAACAATGGCCTCACTTACAAAAGCCTGTTCGAGGCCCAAATCGACGCCGTTTACGCGGCCATGAACGCCTTGCAATTTAACGACGTTAAAATGGTGATCTCCGAAACCGGTTGGCCTTCCAAGGGCGACGAGAACGAGGTGGGCGCCACCGAAGCCAATGCGGCGGCGTATAACGGAAACCTGGTGCGCAGAGTACTCACCGGCGGTGGGACCCCCCTTAGACCCAACGATCCTCTCAACGTCTTTCTCTTCGCTCTCTTCAATGAAAATCAAAAGCCGGGGCCCACTTCTGAGAAGAACTACGGCTTGTTTTATCCAACCGAGGAAAAGGTCTACGACATCCCGTTGAGTCGTGAGGCGTTGCAAAATTCGCCGCCGTCGACTGCTCCGGTGAACGAGAGCAAGACTCAGGTGCCATTGCCGTCGCCACCGGCAAGCGCGTCGGGACAGACATGGTGTGTGGCCAATGTGAAAGCTGGGGAGGAGAAATTGCAAGCTGCCCTTGATTATGCTTGCGGAGAGGGAGGGGCTGATTGCCGTCCGATTCAGTCTGGTTCCACGTGTTATAATCCTAATACACTTGAGGCCCATGCTTCGTACGCTTTCAATAGTTACTATCAGAAACAGTCACGTGGGAGCGGCACGTGCAATTTTGGAGGCGCAGCATACGTAGTCACTCAACCTCCTAGTAAGTTTTCGATCAAATTCTCCTAATTTACTTGGGCTCGTGGAAAAAATATGTTTTCCGATGTTAGGTAAAGATTGAAAAATTAAGTGAATGAAAAATATTTTTTGGGTCAATGAAAAATGAGTTTGATTTTTAAGAAAAATGACTTCTTTATCTCTAGCAAATGAAATTACCAAACATCAGAAAATATTTTCCAAAAAATGTTTTTTTAAGATTCACCTTTCGAAAAGCATTTTAATTTTTCAAAAAATATTTTCCAATAAATCATTTTCCAAGGGTTATTTTATGTGAAACAGACGGAGCCTTAATCAAACCACTTCATTCAAATTGAATAATTATTTTCATAAGATGAATTAATTTCTATATTATTTTCTATTCTCTCTGTATTAAATCAATTGTCACATTTCTAAATAATGAAAAAATATATCAATGCAATATTATCATTGTATAAGTGATAACGTTACCGATCAAATGTCACATTTCTAAATAATGAAAAAATATATCGATGTAATATTATCATTGTATACGTAATAACGTTGACAAATCAAATCAAGCCATTAAATTATTTTGTGTTTTTGGCAGGATACGGGAGCTGCAAATTTCCTACCGGTTACTGAAAGGGCAAAGTGTGAGAAATAAATTGGGGAGAAAATATTTATAGTTTAGTTGGTGGGGTGGTTAGCTAAAATTTGTTTCTTGTAGGAAACATTTAATTTGGGATTTGGAGACATTTCTCCTAATATGTTTGATTATATATATATTTATTTTTTTATTTAGTGGGGATGGTTAGCTAAAATTTGTTTATGTGTGTAATTAAATACAACACTTGCTTTGAACTTGCGTTTGTGATTTTTTTTTGATACTTTGTTTTATACTAAATACTCTCTCTGTTTCGGATTAAGCTTCACAATTTTAATGAAGCACGTAAATTAAGAAAGCAATATATATATATTCAAAAATAATAGAATCGGGAGAAGGGTTGTAAGAGGAAAGAAGTGAGTGAATATGACAAGTGAAATCTATAATTTAAATGTGTGAGAGAAAAAAGTTAGTGAGTATAATAAAATATTAATAAATTTTTTTCATTTTAGAAAGATGAAATTTGTAACGAAATACCATTTTGAATAATTGGTGAAGATTAAGCGGGAACGGAGAGAGTATTAAATACTAACAAGATAATTGAAACTTGTTTGATTGGATTTTATGCATGTAGGTTGTGTATTTTAATTTACTATCCAATCAAACATTTTTGTATCCAAAATTTTTGTGAGTAACCTCTCTATCACCTTAAAGTTTGCATTTACGGACCCGAAATTCTAATGTGGGTGGAGACCCCGTTTGTTTTTTTTAAAAAAAATCTACTTCTGCAATTTTTGTAAAAGTTAGGTATATTAGTGCAATATATTGAACTTTGCCACTTTTCGAGTGAAGAAATAAGAACACTTAATTTTTTTCCCTTTCTAATAAAAATAATTTTGCCCATCCGCCACAATTTTAGAGAAGTTGGTTAATTAATATGGTATCAGAGCTATTAGTCTGATAAGGCCAAGGTTTCAGATCTTCACGTTTTATCGTTAAAAAATAAATAAATTACAAGGAGTACATATTGGTCACCCTTACACTAAATCCATGTGTAATCATAAAAAATTACAAAGGATACATGTATTGGCCCAATTTTAACCCTATACTAAATTCACGTTCACACATGAGAAGCAGTGTTAATATCTAATTAGAATATATACTGTATTTTTTATTACTAAGTGCATTCCCACTTACCAGCTCTCCGCACACTCGCCTTTGGCTCCCCGCAATCCCCTTTGACAAAACGAAAGAATAGAAACAAACGATACACTACGTTGAACAAAAACAGGAAAGCGACGGAGAGGGAGAGAATAAATAAAAGCGAAAGAGAGAAGGAAAAAAATCGACGTACGATTCGACCACAAACCTTCCCCAACTTTGCCTGTCCGTCGGACAGCCACGACCAACCACCTCTGAGGCTCCGATCTTAATCACTCAAGCTGTTGCTTCTTAATAAGTTTCAATTTTCGGGATTTCAATTTAGGATTTTTATTGTCGAGTAATTTGGGATTTCTGATTTACATTTCCTCTTGTGATTTCAATTTCTGATTAGATTTTGGGTTTATATTATTGATTTATTGATTAATTTGTCACTCAAATTACAAAAATAGAGACTAATTAATGAAGTTTAGACTAAATCAAATTGAATTAACAAATTGGTGCTCAGTTTTCAACGATGTTGAATAGTTTGACGGGAGTGTCGTAAGCTCTTGACTCTGTCTTTTACTCTTGCGAGAAAATATTCAGCAATTTCAAAATATTTTAGTAATATCAAGTTCAATGGTTGATTCTTTCTCTGTGTTGGGGAAATATTTAACAATTTATTCACCAAAATATTCTCTGTCACATACACACATTCTCACTGTCATAATTTCACATTCTCACTGTCATAATTTCGGGAACGGTTCATGAGACCTTGACGTAGTAAACACGAAATTATGATCGTGAGAATGTGACCTGATATTTATCTTCATAATAATAATTATGAAGATAAATATTCATAATTTATTCACCAAAATATTATCATGGCTTAACCTTTTAATTAAATATTTAATTAAAAGGTTAAGCGGATAAGGGAGCTTGACGTAGTAAATATCAGGTTTTGCCTTCATAATTTATTCACCAAAATATTCAATCTCACATTCTCACAGTCATAATTTGTTATTTTAATTTTTTTTATTAATTAAAAGGTTAAGCCATGACAAAACCTGATATTTATCTTCATAATAATAATATTCGTATTAATAGTAACACCCCTTTCTATATATACATAGAGCCAAAATCTTAAAAAAAACGCATTTTTTCATAAGTTAAAAAAAATGTGTTTTGTTTTCTCCGCTAGTGTCAGTGTCAGTGTAATAATGTGCTAGTGCATGTGTAACAAAGTGTCGGCGTTAGTGTAACAAGTGTCATTGTAAAACTATGTCAGTGCGTGTATATTAAGTGTCAGTGTAAAAAGTGTCAGTGTTAGTGTAACAAAGTGTCAGCGTTAGTGTAACAAAGTGTCAGTGTAAAAAAGTGTCAGTGCATGTATATTAAGTGCCAGTGTAAAATGTCAGTGTTAGTGTAGCAAATTGTCAGTGTTAGTGTAACAAAGTGTCAGTGTAAAAAAGTGTCAGTGCATGTATAGTAAGTGCCAGTGTAAAATGTCAATGTTAGTGTAACAAATTGTTAGTGTCAATGTAACAAAGTACCAATGTAAAAAAGTGTCAGTGCATGTATATTAAGTGACAGTGTTAGTGTAACAAAATGCTTGTGTAAAAAAATATCAGTGCTAGTGTTATCAAGTGTCAGCGTAAAAATGATTTTTCCTAAGCTTAGAATGAAACGCGTTTTTTGTAAGACCAACTCATACATAGATAAATAAATATTAAGACGATAAATCCCTTATCCGCCTTAAACTTTTAATTAATTCAAAAAAAATAAATTATACTTTATCCGATATTATTTAACTTATTCATTCTTTTATTGGGACAATTAAAAGGACAATTAAAAAAAGTAGAAATTTATGCAGTTTTTTTTTTTTTTTTATAAATATCCTTACTAATCTCAATATATTTTATCGTAGATGTAAGTGAGAAGAATTTATTGTTTGACGATAGATGATTTGGTAACTTATTACAAAAATCATTATAGTACACTCTTTTTAAGTTAGGACTATTTATTTTATTTTTGGAAACGAGAACAATATTTTTAAAATATTGTAAATATATATATATATATATTTATTTATTTATAATAAAATCTAATTTGCCTCCAAAAAAATTGTCACTATCAAAGTGCAAATTAGTATTAACATATTTTATTAAGAACAAATATGTCTTCTGAATTAACTCCTAATTATTTCCCAAAAAAAAACATTCATGTTAATTTTATTTTACTTCGACTTTTCATCACAATTATCTTTCCGACCACACCCATTGCCACCATTGGACCACCACAGTAGTCAGACTATTACCACCATACACAAGGGGCGGATCTACACCAAAACATTTGGTATTGCCTATTTTTTTTAGGAAGAAAAAAATTAGCGTAATACTAAGATTCAATATGTTTACATAAATAAATATAATATACTTCAATATGTACTATTTAAAAGATAAAAACATGATTTAAATTGTACCATTCAAGAGATAAAACAAATGTAATTATAGTGGGTTTTTAGAAATAAAAATAGTTGTAGTTGTTTTTTCAAATAACGAGGAAAATGAGAGAAAACAGTATTAGGGGGTGTTTGGCGAAAAAAAGAAAGGTTCTAGTGAATTTTTTGAGAAATAGGAAGTGTTTTGAGAAAAAAGAAAGAGATTTTTCAGAGTAAAAATTAAAAAAAATAACAGCATTTCATGGGATTCAAACCCAAAATCTTTGGATTCTCTCTCAATATCTTAACCAGTTTGGCTAACTTAGACATATGTTTCTATGTAACAATTTAATATATATCCAATACAGTTTATTTTATGCAAAAAAGAAAAAAAAATTTTTTTTTTTTTTTTTGGTGTTGCCTCGACAACACTTGGCACTATAGTAAATCCGCCCTGGGTTTTTTGAGAAATAGGAAGTGTTTTGAGAAAAAAGAAAGAGATTTTTCAGAGTAAAAATAAAAAAAACAACAACATTTCATGGAATTCGAACCAAAAACCTTTGGGTTCTCTCTCAATATCTTAACCAGTTTGGCTAACTTAGACACATCTTTTATGTAACAATTTAATATATATGCAATACAGTTTATTTTATGCAAAAAAGAAAAAAATTTTTTTTTTTTTTTTGGTGTTGCTTCGGCAACACTTGGCACTAGAGTAAATCCGCCCCTACCATACACCACCACCATTTGGTTGTGAAATATTTTTTTAAATATTAAAATTTAAATTCTTAATAAACAAACGGAGTATATTATCCATGGTTGTTTAAGAGAGAGAGAGAGAGAGAGAGAGAGAGAGAGAGAGAGAGAGGCCCATACTATCCTTGTGATGGACACTAACTTTCGGAGAGAGAGAGAGAGAGAGAGAGAGAGAGAGAGAGAGAGAGAGGCCCATACTATCCTTGTGATGGACACTAACTTTCGGCCTTAGATAAGCCCAATAACTTTTCATGTTCATCCTCGAGGACATGTTAATAGACATCACTTTTGCACAAAAACAATCCACTTCTTAGTAGAGTAGAGTCGTCAATACGGGTCAATACGGGTTGGCGGGGCAGGGCGGACCCAACTTGCCAAAACCAACCACTAAACGAGTCGGGACAAATTTCTGACGGGCCGAAAATATGTCAATCCAACTCAAGCATTCAATTGAATTGCTTTGAATATATCTGCAGCTACTTCAGTACTTATAGCAAGACACAGACTTGAGCATTCAATAATCAATATCAGACAAAATATCAAGAACACATTGCATATATCTGCAGCTACTTCAGTACTTCTTGCTGTTTAATAGTTATTAAAGCTAGGTAGATATATATGCAGCTACTTGGCTATGTTTTTTGAGCGATTAACTGAGTATCTGTAGTTGTTTTTGCAACTTTGTTTGCTGCAGTTTTGAGCGATTAACTCAAGCATTCAAAGCAATTCAAGAAGTACTGAAGTAGCTGCAGATATTGATTATTGAATGCTTGAGTTTACAGATACTCAGTTAATCGCTCAAAAAACATAGCCAAGTAGCTGCATATATATCTGTAGTTGTTTTTGCAACTTTGTGTGTTTTGTTTTGTTTATATCTGCAGCTACTGAAGTAGCTGCAGCTACTTCAGTACTTATAGCAAGACACAGACAGAGCCAAAACTCAAGCATTCAATAATCAATATCAGACAAAATATCAAGAACACATTGCATACTACATAGAGTGAAGAGTGAGCGCAAAAAAAACTTACTCCGTAAAGTGAAGGGTGAGCGCTGGAAAATTCGACGGCGAGAGCGAGAGCGAGGGCAACGGCGAGGGAGGGCGACGACAAGGGAGGACGAAGGCGAGGGAAGGCGATTTGAACAGGATCTGAAAGAGTGAAAGTTGAAACTGAGCGAAGTAAAATGGATTGAAAACCCTAGAATAGGAATGGGAGTGGCCGTGCCTGGGCGCTGGAAAAAAAATACTCCCTCCATCCCGATCGAAATGTCCCAAAATGGATCATGCACGGAAATTAAGGAATGAATATATATAATGCAAAATATAGATAGTGGAATAAATGTTGTGAGTGAAAGAGAAAGTGGGGTAGAAAATAGTTAGTGGATATTTATTGTGAGTATGACAAGTGGGTCCCATAAATAAAAAAGTAATAAAAAACTTTCCTTTTTTGGGTGAGACATTTTAAATGAGACACACAAAAAGGAAAGTTGGGACACTTCGAGCGGGACGGAGGGAGTACTAATTTTTACTTTTTTAGACGTCGTCGTTTTGTGACGAGTGGAGCTGAAAAAAAAAAAGGTGGGCTGGCCCGCCCCGAACCCGTTTGGCCCGCACCCGTTTGGGCCAGCTTGAATTGACCCACTCTTATTTGGGTTAAGAATTTTAATACCCAACCCACCCCTATTACATGGCGGGGCGGGCGGGCCTGACGGACTCGACCCAAATTGACGGCTCTACTTCTTAGTATGGAAATATCCAGTTATATGTTGTATACTTATATATGACCATAAGGTCTATATCGACATTTTAAACTTTCGTACTTTGCTTAAAATTCAGTTTGAACAATCGTTGTTATTTTTTAGCAGTTTTAATCTTTACACTTTAGATACACACTCATTTTTTTCGAATTAGTGAAATTAAGGCATTTTTTAAAGCAATTTAAACCACCATGCCTTATTTTTTTGGGAAAAAATAAATGTTTATCTAAAGTAAAATGGTTTAAATTGGTAAAAATAAACAACAAACAATAGTTAAGATCGAAATCAAGCAAAGTATAAAAATTCAAAATGTCGATAGATCAAACAAAAAGAATGTTATTAGTTAATATTACCATGTTTGGATTCATAATTTTTTTTTCATATATACCCCTCCATTTTATTTTAATAATTCAATATTCATTTAAATTTCAAATTGCCTTGCTAATCAGGTAGCAATAACGCAAGTATGCTCTTTCACCAAAGTTATAATTTGAAAAGAATGTTCTACTTGCATCCAAGAAGCTCTCACCCTTCATGAACATTTTGGTGTACAATGAGCAACAAACCTTTTTCTATCACTCTTCACAAATTTTATTGCATAACCCTGTGAAAATAACAAAACGAGATATTATGTAACGCATATCATTCACATTAGCAGCTATCAAACATATCATTGGTTCAATTTTATCCCATTGTTGGATTTTATCAAAAATAGGATATCTGATAAGTTTGTTCATCCTCCACATTATTGTCATTATCACTGCCATCATCATCCTCACTCTGATCATCACCGGTTTTATAATCAGAATCAGAATCATACTCATTGTGATAGCCACTCAAATTTCTTTGCCTACTGATATGCCATGATCCAACATGTCTTCTTTTCCATATGTATCCCAACCTTTCTATTGATTTCATTTTTACCATTTGTTTCACCTTATTCTCTCATAGATCCCCTCCTTTATTTGTGAGCACCCCAACCCGGGACCTAACACGTGTCCCGAGCTAGAGGAGCTCAAACTAAGAAAATCCATCTAAATTTTTTTTTAGAACATTTATTGGCCTTTAAAGGAATACCACTTTTCCAAACTTCCAAATTTAAAATCAAATTGTAAAATCTCTACTTAGAGGAAATCCAACCACAACTTTAATAAACCGATATCTAATCAATTACATTGGAAACCTTAATTAACATCTGTTTAACAAAAGGGTTTTCCAAACAAAATATAAAAGAGAAATACTTAACAAATACTCCTAACAGTCCACTCCTATACTTAACTTGTTAAGCCTCAAAATGCAAAAGTCCACAATGATACCCCGGCCTCACTGGTTCGGGTCACCTGTCTCGGAATCTAAAACAAGAAGGGAGAGAGGGGTGAGAATAAATCTCAATGAGCTATTATGCATGCAAAGAATATGCCATATAAGATGCAACACATCAAAAGACATATCCATATAACCCAAGAGGCTCCCGCCGCCAACCGTCCCATACCGGTTGGAAACAACGACCACTTTCGGCATGAATATATCACAACACATAGGTACGATAAAGTAACACTTAGAAGGATATCGAGCCAAGGTTTTATCTCCAAAAGGATATACACATCCGAGCAAAGCTAATCAGCTGATGAAGCGATTCCGAACCATGAACAATAACAAGACTGGGACTCCTGACACACAGCCGTATCCCCGGTGAAAACTAGACCATCTACCTCAAAAGGAGATGCTAGCCCACAAATCCCACGCAAGGGGACAAACTCGGCAATGTATGAATTATAATGAACTCGGCTCGGTGCCATTATAATCCATAACATTGCCCAACAAACAATTAAATCAATACCATTTGGATTTACATAACTAAGAACAATAATAACATACTTGCTTAACCAAACATTGTATGATCCAAAGTAGGGATACATACCACGATAGAATATCATAAAGATAGCAATATAAATCCACAAAGGGGATAACAATAGCCACATGGTAGTATATACTCATGCCCAATCAATATCAAAGTGCCACAGTTTATGAGCACACTAAACAACATCAACAACAATATATATAGGTAACACTAAGTAAGGGCACGAGGTATCATTAACCTACCCTACAATTTCCATATACAAGGGTACAAGGCCCCTATGAAGGTTCAAGTTCAATTACCAAGTAGCTTAATGGTGAAACCTATAGATTCTACACTAGTGCAAACTACTCACCAAAGATATGGGGTAAGTAAGGCCACTATGTATCATAACCATTCCTTCATATTTCTTATATAACATCGAATAACCTAAATGAAAGTTCAAGATCTATTTCCCAAGTTGGAACTATTTTGGTGAAGTCACAAATCAAGCCTCTCAACCATTTTCGGAACAATGTTTAAACTACTTCCACAATTCCATTTTGATCACTTAAGATGTCCTTATGTAGCCAAAGTATTCTACTTTAATCTAGGTTAAAGAGATTTCATTTTGGTTCCAGTTTGGTTAGGTTTGAATAGCTATAAAGTTGAGGTGAGAAAATCGACTGGGGACGACTCGTCCCCAGGGCACGACTCGTCCCCAAATTACCCCCACGAACACTGGCGTCCCCCTTAGGTCACGACTTCCCTTCGTCCAAGGGACGACTCGTCCTCGGCCCAGAATTTGCACAAACAGCAGTAACAACAACAATGGCTCTAAAATCCCAAGATTCCAACCAAATGCATCCTAAGTTATGAACCTAAAGGGCATTTCCTACTTCATAGCTCTCATACTACATCCCTTTAAACTCCCAAAATGATATAAACCTAAACCATTTACTATTTGATTCCAACCCATTTAACTTCCACATTTCAAATTAACTCCTTTAAATCTAATCATTCCATTTTCTTACACTTTTAACACTTTCATAAATGACAACATTCTTCTAAAACATTAACCACTTCCTCAACCCAAGTAGATCTCACAAAGTATCAAATAATCATTTTACACTATAACAACCTTAAACAATCCATGAACATTTAAAGGAAAGGAAGGGTCATAATAACTCACTTGGATTTGCAAAGGAATGTGGATCTTTCTAGCTAGATGAGTTCCCCAAGATGAACCCACTTCAAGGATGCTCTAAGACTTGATTTTTGGTGAAGAAATGTTCTTGACTTCAAAGCTTCATGTTTGGGCTTCCATGGGAGCTCTCTAGTTTCTCTAGGAAGAAGAAGTAAAAATGAAGGAGGAGGAAGAAGTGTGAGGAGGGTAAGGAGAGGGGGAGGGGCCGGCTAGGGGAGTAAGAGGAGAGGAGGGAAATGCCACTTGTCAAGCTCATGAGAGAGCAAGAATAATTGGCCCCCCAAGGAATATCTACCTAGGCTTTCACTTCCACTTTAATTTAAAATTAACTCTTTTATTAAATAAATTCATCCTACTCATTTAACCTCCCTACACTATTTATCATTTTCCCATTTTTATTATTATCCAAGTTTATTTATTTAATGTCCAATAAATTCTCAAAAGGTTCCTAATTCACTTCCCACCCAATTATCTAAATTTAAGAGTTTAAAGACATAATTGAACACATAAAAATAAATATAAATATCAAAAGCATTTAATATAATATTAAAAATTGATGCCTAGGGTTGGGGTCGTTACACTCACTCCCCCTTAAAGAAAATTCGTCCCGAATTTGATTGTCACTTACCCTAAGGTTCAAACTAGCAAAGGTTACCTTTTCACAATTTCTAACTTAATATTCCCCATTAGATTTCTCAATGGCATGACTCTACTATACCTTCCCATAACCCGAGTACTCTAGGACTTCAATTCTCAATTAGTCTCTTCATTTCTATGATTCTTCCCAAGATTTCTAATTTCATTAATAACACGATTTTACGATGCAACACCCCAAGAATACCATACAATTATTACTACCCGAATTTCCACGACCTCAAGAAAGTACAATTACATAAAGGTATTACAACTTAAGTCACCAAATACATTACGATATTATATTTAAAACTTCAAATACCCTATAAGCGGTCCCAAGTCAGTCTATAAGTCGAATCACCAACATTTTCTAAAACTTCACTGGATTAACAAACTTTGGTGCTAAATTACCTTAGGCCTAACTTTACTAATTCCATCCCGATAAATTGGGGATCGATAATATCTTCCTGAACTAAGCTTCATACGGTTTCATCTCAAAGCTAGAATGTAAACTTGCTAAGGTTACTTAAACTTCTCAAGTTGAAAGGAAAATCCGCCACACAACCCACCTATTCTTCCGGAAATTGGATAGTCTTCAAACCTTTTCCTTTCGACTAACTAAATCCTCCAACTCCTAGGATCGGTAACAACCCTCAAGGAAACTTCAAAAGATAAGGTTCCTATTTAAATCACACAACCAATTGTAACCATTCTCGATAAATGATAAGAAAATTCCGCTCTATCTAAATTAACTTTCTCGAACATACGCTATCACCTTCCCAATTTGCACAACACTACACCTTGATCTTCCGGTAATATATACTTAAAATTTCACAAGATCCCCACATCCACTAGGTAAGGTAAGGATCGGGTCCATAGCCAACCTAATTTCCATTACTAACAATATGATTCATCCTTATTACATCCTACACCAATTATACGCCCTTTAGAGTCAACCAACGCAACGACTCTACAATTCTCAAGAATTCCTTAAATCTCTTCGATAGCACTTGCCAATTCCAAGATCACGGACTCAACCCTCACAAGATCCATGGTAACATCCGAGTTTGAAACCACATAACCCAAAATTTGCAATCTTCTCGAGCCAACTCACACTAGTCAAACTTCGCATACAGGGACTCCTCACAAGGAAATCATTAGCCCAACTCTCAAATTATATTCACGATCTTCCCGAAACTTTAATTAACAAGGAGGTCATAAATTCTAATCACCCTAAAGCCGTCAAAATAAGGATTACTATTCCGCTTATCCAACTCAGAACCAACACATGAAATATATCGACGGGAGTTCATTTATCATTTACTCACAATTAGCACATAAAATTTTGAAAAGACTTCTTATGCGAGTCTAACATATACTAATTACCCTTCACATCTTGATGCAAAATTTTCACCTTAAATACCCATATATGACAAGAATTTTTACATCTAGGTTCACCTATATCAAATACCAACATAAGCAATTTAGGCATGGAAAAGGAGACTCACTTATTATGATAGTCTACCATTTAAACAACAACTACCTAACCCTCCCGGTCAAGTATATTTCAAAATCGTAAATTAATAATCATACCAAACCAACTGGCAATACATGCTCAGCCATAACCACCTCACCATCGTGGTAAACCCAAGAAGGTTCGAGGTATCCTCTCATAAGAGCAGAATCCTCTAACAATAAAACAACTTTTCAACAATGTATGTCACATATAAGCAAAATGTGATGCCAAACATAAATGATATGCAACAGGATCTATAAAATATGACCCCTAACTTTTGAGACAGGGAATATACCTCTAGCGACCTCTGAGGGACCTATCTCTCCTGAAACCGAAACACCTACTCGACCATAGACCTTCTCTCTCGGCTCCCCTTCGCTATCTCTCTTGGTACCACCTCTTTGTCGTCCACCTTGCTGACTGCTGCCTGAAGCTCGCTCCTGCTGAAACTTTGGACAATTTCTCCTAAAGTGTCCCAATGCTCCACAACTTAAACACTTGCCTTGCTTACTCCAACATCGATCTTCGGTATGTCCAACCTTCTTGCAAAATCCACAAATCATCCCATACTGTTTTGGGTACCGACTCTGACGAAGAAGCTACCCTAAGTTCCCCTCTCTTATTCCCCGAGGTCCGAAGTCCTTGGTTGTCCTCTAGTGATTTTGGATCCTTGTCCTATATACTTTGGCTTGTTTCCAATCCCATCTTCCGATTTTCCACTATTTTCCCGATGTCCTTTTCAAACTTATATGCTCTATCTATGACTGTTTGAAAGCGGTGAAATTATTAATCCATACTTTCTTCCTAAGCTCGCTCCTCAAACCTGTTACAAACTTCAACCCTTTTTACTTCATGCGATACCAAATGAGGGCAACACCTAGCTAATTCCTCAAACCGATCAATACTGATCTACCGTCATGTTCCCTTGTTTTAGTCTTATGAATTCAATCTCCTTTTTATCCCTTGTAATCATAGAAATGAAATAGTCCTCGAACCGATGAGTGAAATTATCCCAAGTCTCGGGCGTATGATCCCGCTCCCAACTTCCCTTCAATATCTGCCACCACCGACCCCAAACCCTCAAGTTTGAACACGGCATACCTAACTTTCTCTTCGTTGGGACTTTCTATAACCTCAAGAATCCTATTCATTTCTGCTAACCAATTTTCTGCCCTGAACGGATTCGGATCTCCGTTAAAGCTCGGTGGGTTCATCTTCACAAATCTTTCCAATCCATCACTTTGACATCCCTCGGGTTGATTCGGAACTGATCCTCTAGTCTCCATATCCTGTACAAACTTCCTGAATAATTTCATCATCTCTTCATTCTGAATTCCACCTATGCCCATATCTACTTCAATTTCTAGAACCTTCCGCTGATCATCCTTGCTTCCAGCCATTAGAACGAACTCCTGCATAAAACACTCGACGTCAATTTCCACACATTCCCCCTTAGTTTAGACATCTACCCTTGACCTCTAAACCAGGCTCTGATACCAACTGTGAGCACCCCAACCCGGGACCTAACACGTGTCCCGAGCTAGAGGAGCTCAAACTAAGAAAATCCATCTAAATTTTTTTTTAGAACATTTATTGGCCTTTAAAGGAATACCACTTTTCCAAACTTCCAAATTTAAAATCAAATTGTAAAATCTCTACTTAGAGGAAATCCAACCACAACTTTAATAAACCGATATCTAATCAATTACATTGGAAACCTTAATTAACATCTGTTTAACAAAAGGGTTTTCCAAACAAAATATAAAAGAGAAATACTTAACAAATACTCCTAACAGTCCACTCCTATACTTAACTTGTTAAGCCTCAAAATGCAAAAGTCCACAATGATACCCCGGCCTCACTGGTTCGGGTCACCTGTCTCGGAATCTAAAACAGTAAAGGGAGAGGGGTGAGAATAAATCTCAATGAGCTATTATGCATGCAGCAATATGCCATATAAGATGCAACACATCAAAAGACATATCCATATAACCCAAGAGGCTCCCGCCAACCGTCCCATACCTGGGTTGGAAACAACGACCATTTCGGCATGAATATATCACAACACATAGGTACGATAAAGTAACACTTAGAAGGATACTGAGCCAAGGTTTTATCTCCAAAAGGATATACACATCCGAGCAAAGAAGAATGATTGATGAAGCGATTCCTAACCATGAGCAAATAACAGGTACTGCTGGGACTCGGACACACAGTCCGTATCCCCGTGAAAACTAGACCATCTACCTCAAAAGGAGATGCTAGCCCACAAATCCCACGCAAGGGGGACAAACTCGGCAATGTATGAATTATAATGAACTCGGCTCGGTGCCATTATAAATCCATAACATTGCCCAACAAACAAATAAATCAATACCAAATTGGATTTACATAACTAAGCACAGTAATAACATACTTGCTTAACCAAACATTGTATGATCCAAAGTAGGGATACATACCACGATAGAATATCATAAAGATAGCAATATAAATCCACAAAGGGGATAACAATAGCCACATGGTAGTATATACTCATGCCCAATCAATATCAAAGTGCCAGCTTATGAGCACACTAAACAACATCAACAACAATATATATAGGTAACACTAAGTAAGGGCACGAGGTATCATTAACCTACCCTACAATTTCCATATACAAGGGTACAAGGCCCCTATGAAGGTTCAAGTTCAATTACCAAGTAGCTTAATGGTGAAACCTATAGATTCTACACTAGTGCAAACTACTCACCAAAGATATGGGGTAAGTAAGGCCACTATGTATCATAACCATTCCTTCATATTTCTTATATAACATCGAATAACCTAAATGAAAGTTCAAGATCTATTTCCCAAGTTGGAACTATTTTGGTGAAGTCACAAATCAAGCCTCTCAACCATTTTCGGAACAATGTTTAAACTACTTCCACAATTCCATTTTGATCACTTAAGATGTCCTTATGTAGCCAAAGTATTCTACTTTAATCTAGGTTAAAGAGATTTCATTTTGGTTCCAGTTTGGTTAGGTTTGAATAGCTATAAAGTTGAGGTGAGAAAATCTGACCAGGGGACGACTCGTCCCCCAGGGCACGACTCGTCCCCAAATTACCCCCACCGAACCCCGGCGTCCCCTTAGGTCACGACTTCCCTTCGTCCAAGGGACGACTCGTCCCTCGGCCCAGAATTTGCACAAACAGCAGTAACAACAACAATGGCTCTAAAATCCCAAGATTCCAACCAAATGCATCCTAAGTTATGAACCTAAAGGGCATTTCCTACTTCATAGCTCTCATACTACATCCCTTTAAACTCCCAAAATGATATAAACCTAAACCATTTACTATTTGATTCCAACCCATTTAACTTCCACATTTCAAATTAACTCCTTTAAATCTAATCATTCCATTTTCTTACACTTTTAACACTTTCATAAATGACAACATTCTTCTAAAACATTAACCACTTCCTCAACCCAAGTAGATCTCACAAAGTATCAAATAATCATTTTACACTATAACAACCTTAAACAATCCATGAACATTTAAAGGAAAGGAAGGGTCATAATAACTCACTTGGATTTGCAAAGGAATGTGGATCTTTCTAGCTGGCCAAGTTCCCCAAAGATGAACCCACTTCAAGGATGCTCTAAGACTTGATTTTTGGTGAAGAAATGTTCTTGACTTCAAAGCTTCATGTTTGGGCTTCCATGGGAGCTCTCTAGTTTCTCTAGGAAGAAGAAGTAAAAATGAAGGAGGAGGAAGAAGTGTGAGGAGGGTAAGGAGAGGGGAGGGGCCGGCTAGGGAGTAAGAGGAGAGGAGAGGGGTTCGCCACTTGTCAAGCCTGAGAGAGCAAGAATAATTGGCCCCCTAAGGAATATCTACCTAGGCTTTCACTTCCACTTTAATTTAAAATTAACTCTTTTATTAAATAAATTCATCCTACTCATTTAACCTCCCTACACTATTTATCATTTTCCCATTTTTATTATTATCCAAGTTTATTTATTTAATGTCCAATAAATTCTCAAAAGGTTCCTAATTCACTTCCCACCCAATTATCTAAATTTAAGAGTTTAAAGACATAATTGAACACATAAAAATAAATATAAATATCAAAAGCATTTAATATAATATTAAAAATTGATGCCTAGGGTTGGGGTCGTTACATTATTCTTACCACTGTGCTCACCCTTCTTCTCACTCTTGCTAGACTTAGACTTCACAGGTTTGTAAAAGTTATGCATCTTCAATCTCAACTGAACCTCATCCTCTTCATCATCTTGATCACTCGTGTGTCCAAGACTAGCAACCTCTCAATCATCATCAGTTTTTTTCGTCTATTTCTTTCATGTCCCTATCATATTTCTTCTTTTTGCCATTTCTGTTTCTATTCACAATATGATTGTCAAACATGGTAACTTTGTCTCCTCCCACACACTAACCAATAATCCCATTACTTGATCCTTCCACAAATTCAACAAAATCAACACTAGCATGAACACTCCCATTTTTTTCGTTAACAACTGATTGATTAACACTCACGCACCAACCAACACTCACAATATTTGACCCTTCCAGAGATTGGTTAACAACCACATTATAATCAGGTACAATTTCATTTTTATGATCCAAATAAACCTCAACAAAACTATGCAATTTTTTGCATAATATATGATCTCTTGTACTTCCTTGTCACTTTGAATAATCTTAAGACCATCATTTAAACTCTTATTAGACACTCTATAGTACAACACATAACCGGGTTTACTTTTCATATCTTTTACAAGTACAATGATATCAAAATAACTTAACTTGTCTACACTATGTTTTAGTAGAACTTTGTTTTACCAAGTAAACTTTTATAGGGCTTTTGATAAGCATTCCATCATGATGAACCACGAACGAAATAGTGTCAGGATTAGCCATACGGCATCAAAATTAACAATTTCATCAAAAAATCGTTCAACGAAGAAAAAATGTCTTAAATTCAATAAAATTATACAATAGCTTTACCTTTTATCTGTAATGCAATGCATGCACAATCACCCAATTGATTGAAACCTAACTGATGGAATTCACTCCCATAATGTCGCCTTGAACCTTAGCCCTAACTTCGTTTATTTGTTTTTGTACTGAGCGTATTAGGAGAGTGATAGAGAGATAAAAACTTAAGATATTTAGGGATTAAAATTTGAAAAATAATGACGTCGTTTAATGCATTTTCCTTTTGTAATGATAGTGTAAAACGACGTAGTTTCAATTCATCATATAGTCAGCAAATTCTAATTGGGCTAATTTTTTCCATATACTCAACTTAACAATCCAACTCGAATGACAAGTCATCTATTCCGTTAGGATTTGAAGGAAAAATTGACGGAATCCTATTTTTCATATATTATTCGTAACTACGGACGGAGGTTTATATGACAATTAACTTATATAGGGTATATCTACATCCTTAATATAAGTACTCCCTCCATCCCATCCAAGTGTGTATCAAGATTTTGGACACGCAAACTAAGAAATACTATTAAGATAATGAAAATATGTGGTAGAAAATGAAGAGAGAGAATGCGTGGAGTTAATAGTAGGTTGGTTGAATAAATTGTATGGTGGAGAATGAGTGGAGTTAATGAGTGGGTGGGGTATGGAGAATATAAAATATTAAAACCTTTTCCATTTTTGGTAGTTCACACTCGACTGCTGGGACGGATCAAAAGGGAAATAAATGTACACTCGGCTGTGACGGAGTGAGTATATGAATATATTTATATTTTTTCTCCTTTCTATAATTATACTAGTACATGCCCGTGTCCAAGGCCACGTTTTTTTTTAAAAAAAAAATTTTTTTAAATTTTTTTTCATGCCCGTGTCCAAGGCCACGTTTTTTTAAAATTTTTCTTTTTTTTTAATTTTTTTTCATGCCCATGTCCAAGGCCACGTTTTTTTTTAATTTTTTTTTTTTAGATTTTTTTTTAATTTTTTTTTTTTTTTTAAGGACAAAATGGAAAAGGGACAAAATAGTGAGGGCAAAATGGTAAAACACCCACTTGAAACTGTAGAGAGTACTGTTGAAAAGGCATGTGCCATTTATTCTATAATATAGATATAAAAATACATTAATAAAGGAGAATTCTATATACAAGGCATGTTATATACAAGGCACCAATAATTCCCAAACTACCCTTCGTCTGTCGTGCTCGAAAGGACGACAAGAAGCCTTCATGTCGTGTACTTTTACACGACATAAACTAATTGGGTTAAATAATAGGTCGTATGAAATTATACGAAATTTAAATTTACTCTGTCATTAATTTCGTACACAACAACACGATATAATGTACTAAAATCGTGTATATCCATACGACATATCATAATGAAGGTGTTCTTCGATGATTTGCGACACGATGTTAATGATACGCATATTCTATGTTATATTATTGAATTGTGTTGTTAATTGAGCAAAATTTATACACTTATACATGACAAGGAACAAACGTCATATTGGATCATACAATATCATATAACCTATCACATTTAAGTGATACCACTTTATTTATTTGGAGAAAACTCATGTAGATGAAAAACACTTTAAATGTCATTTAGAATGTAGAAAAAAATTAAAAAAAAATAAACGAGGTAGTCGTATACCATTTTTGGCAAGATCGGGACACGTAAAACCCTAAAAACCCTAAATAATGGCAAATATTTGTAACTCAATCTCCATTTGGATTTTGAGGAAAGTGATGTAGATGAAAAACACTTTAAATGTCATCTAGAATGTAGAAAAAAATTAAAAAAATAAACGAGGTAGCCGTATACCATTTTTGGCAAGATCGGGACACGTAAAACCCTAAAAACCATAAATAATGGCAAATATTTCTAATTCAATCTCCATTTGGATTTTGAGGAAAGTGATGTAGATGAAAAACACTTTAAATGTCATTTAGAATGTATAAAAAAATTAAAAATAAATAAATGAGGTAGCCGTATACCATTTTTGGCAAGATCGGGACACATAAAACCCTAAAAACCCTAAATAATGGCACATATTTGTAACTCAATCTCCATTTGGATTTTGAGGAAACTCATGTAGATGAAAAACACTTTAAATGTCATTTAGAATGTAGAAAAAAATTAAAAAAAAATAAACGAGGTAGCCGTATACCATTTTTGGCAAGATCGGGACACATAAAACCCTAAAAACCCTAAATAATGGCACATATTTGTAACTCAATCTCCATTTGGATTTTGAGGAAACTCATGTAGATGAAAAACACTTTAAATGTCATTTTAGAATGTAGAAAAAAATTAAAAAAAATAAACGAGGTAGCCGTATACCATTTTTGGCAAGATCGGGACACATAAAACCCTAAAAACCCTAAATAATGGCACATATTTGTAACTCAATCTCCATTTGGATTTTGAGGAAACTCATGTAGATGAAAAACACTTTAAATGTCATTTAGAATGTAGAAAAAAATTAAAAAAAAATAAACGAGGTAGCCGTATACCATTTTTGGCAAGATCGGGACATGTAAAACCCTAAAAACCCTAAATAATGGCAAATATTTCTAATTCAATCTCCATTTGGATTTTGAGGAAAGTGATGTAGATGAAAAACACTTTAAATGTCATTTAGAATGTATAAAAAAATTAAAAATAAATAAATGAGGTAGCCGTATACTATTTTTTATTTTATTATATGTTGTGTCGTGTCTAAATACACGATATTTACTGAGGCATTTCGTATGAACAATACACGAAAGTAATCAAGGTGCATCTCGTGTATTGTTCATACGATATAATTACCAGAAACAAATACTATATCGTGTTTGTATACACGATATGTACCATAGTATCTCGTGTATATACACACGAGATACACCCTGAAAACCCTACATCAAAAACGATATTCACGCAGACAACGGCCAAAGAGAGCTCACGTTCTTGGCCGCTTTGTACTCCATGCAAACTGCGACACCATTGTCCTATTCTTAACACCCATAAATTTATGCCCATTATTTTCATTAATTCTCATATCATCTAACACCATAGTATGGATTCTCCACAACATTCTCCAAGTTTTTATGATCATATTGATCTTGAGCTTGTGGAATATATTTTTGAAGAAGAAGGTTTGCCACCAAATTCTCCACATCAAAATCAAAATCCAAGCAGCAATGAAGTAAGTTTTTAAAGTTATATTTGGTGTTTTGATCAAAGTCGCAATAAAAATCCAATCTTGAAACGAAATTGTTTTTTAAGATTGGATTTTTAAATTCTGATATTACTCTATTTCGTGTCATATTATACGAGTTTTATGCTATTTGTCGTGTTTTTATACACGAGTTATGGTGTATTATATCGTATTGTATGACACGAGATAAATGGGTTTAAGTCGGGTACACTTACACGAGATGTTCCAGGAACATCTCGTATAATGCTACACGAAATGTCATACAGCCTGTTGCTTATTGTGCAATTTTCTAATTGATGTTGTAGGGAGTCCAACAAACCTAAAAATGAATTTGTTAGACACCGTCAACAGAAATAATAATTTGTAAAACTTTAAATATAACTAACTCACCCTATCAACCGTCATCGTGTCCAGGGTATGCCGAAACTTCAATAGATGGGGCATATCCCTACCAGCCGTATCGCATGCGTACCCATCTACGAGCCCTCGGGGCCCTCCGTCCATAACGGGTCAATCTCTCCTGAAACCGGAAAGTGCTCGTATATCCAGCTCGCAAATGTATGAAATAAATAAGTTAACAATGTTATAACCATAAATGCATGTTGTAATTATTAAATGATTGTTAAATATTACCTCCAAAAGACTCAAACAACCGCCAATCTGCTTGCATCCGTATCTAGATGCCTTCCCCAACTCCCGGTATAGATATGCCAACCCAGCTGTCCCCCAGGATAGAGCCCCCACTCTGTCAATATCCACGCACAATGAAAGGTAGTCAGAGGGCATCTTATCCTGAGTCTTGTCCACGAACAGCGTGGAGCCCAGGAGGAACATGATGTACGTAGCAGCGCGCTCATCGTCAGTCATGTCGGAAGGGGACTCAAAGGAACGGCGGAGGCCATCTAAGAGTAGGTCGTCCCCTTCCGACATGTCTCAAGGCGTGCCCTGATAGCGGCTACGTCAGGCTCTGGAACCGCCTTCCCAACAGGGCCACCTGAACAGCTGATGCCTACAAATTGAAAATGAAATAATTAATAAAATTGATAAAATTTATGAAATTTATAAAAAATAGACAACAAACAAGAATATACCTAGGATATGAGTGACGTCATGCATAGTGATCGTCATCTCACCCCACGGCATGTGGAAGGTATTAGTCTCGGGAGACCACCGTTCCACAAACGCTTAGGGAGCGCCACATGCTAGGCGGCGAATGGTAGCATCATGAAGAAAATGGAGGCCGGTACCCTCAACACGAGCCCACCAAGCTCTATCATCCTCCGTAAAGAAGCGTGGGAGAACCTGTTGATTCCAAACAAAAAATTATAATTAATACTCCTCTGTTTCAAGATTCGGATGACATTTCGTATGCCAATACCCGAAATGTTGGTGACATTCGTATGTGTTCATACGAATGGTGACCAACATTTCGTGTATTGGCATACGAAATGTAAACCGATGAATCGGTTACATTGCGTATACCAATACCCGACATGTTGATGACCATTCGTATGGACACATACGAAATATCACCAACATTTCGTATGTTGGCATACGAAATGTCATCTGAATCTTGATAATGTTTTGCAAATGGCTATTTAATAATAAACAAAATCATATACTTACTTATCTAAAATCTGCCGCCTTGTTTGGCGCTTCAACACCGCTGGCTATGGCGTTCTCCCATATCTTACGGGCTCGATGATGACGAACCCGTACAACAACCGAACCTCCTCCGGCCGCCACGGGTTACTCTTCAGCTGCCACTCGTCATCCTTGGCCCCTTTCCCTTTTCGCCCCGTGCCTCCCGCCTCGCGAGGCCTCGCACAGACACACTCTCCTCCGCCTCCTCCTCACTAGATAAATGTGCCTCCTCACTGCGAGATGCACCTCGGGACATGAGTACGTGAAGATGAATCCTCGCTCAGAATAACTACTCTCACTACTATCACTCTCCTCAACCACATCAGCTCGCGGATCACGACATTAGCATCGTTTCTTCTTTTGGACCGTTTGTACGCCGTAGGCTGCAGCCTCTCGGCCTTCCTCTTTCTATTAGAGGCCGTCGCAGGTTACGTCCCTACAAAAAATTAAATAAGAGACAGTTAATATTCAAGATTCAGATGACATTTCGTGTGACAATACCCGAAATGTTGGTAACATTTCGTATGTGTTCATACGAATGGTGTGACCTTTCGTGTATTGGCATACGAAATGTAAACCGATTCATCAGCTTACATTTCGTATGCCAATACACGAAAGGTCACCATTCGTATGAACACATACGAAATGTTAACATTTCACATTGTATCACACGAAATGTAAACTGATGAATCAGTTTACATTTCGTATGCCAATACCCGATATGTTGGTAACCATTCGTATGTGTTCATACGAAACGCACGCCGACAACTTCAAATTTTAGGCACACAAATTCGTATCCGATTCAAACAAAAAACCCAAATTAATGTTACGAAATCGCAATTAGAACCATTTAGGATACGTTTAAACAACATTAAGCATTATATAATCCATTTTAGGCATACATTTGTTGTAGGGTTTTCAAATTGAAATTTTAGGTTAAAATTAATTACTTTCTTTGGAGCGGCGGAAGGCGGACTTTCCACCGGTAGGGAGGTTTGTCTTCATGTTTTCCGCGTGGTGATGGCGGCGTTCGTCGGCCGAGAGAGAGAGAAGAGAGAGCGTCGTTGTTTTTGCCTTAGGTTTTGAGAGCGAGAGAGAGATAGAACAGGGACCGGTGTTTGAAATGGAGAGGGAGGGGAAAGAATTTTTTTTTTAAAAGTATTTATATGAGGGTATTTTGGTCATTTTGTGCATGCCTTGTAAATCCATGCCTTGTATATAGTAGTACCCATTAATAAACAATGATAAAAATTTCTAGATAATAATAAAATAATAAATATTTTAAAATAAATTTTAACTCTTAAATAAGCCAAGGACATTTACGTCTTTTCAGTTTCTTGATTTTATCGAGTCAATGTCAGGGGAAGAGAAATCGAGATAAAGCAAAACGCAAAATCCAAAAGAAAAGAAAGAGGAGAGAGAAACTCTTTCTCCTTCCCCTCTCCACACACAGAGACACGCAGTTGAGAGAGAAAATCGAAGAAAGTTAGAGAGAGAAAGAGAGGTGTTGATATCTTGTGAAGAAGCAACGTTGTTGGTGGTGTTCGCCTTCTTCTTCTCAATCTCTTTCTCTCTCTAAACCCTTATTTTTTCTTCCTAATCGGCTATGCGGAAAGCCAGAACGGCCGCCAAGACGACGGCGCCGCCGACCCAACAACCAGCTGCCGGAGATCCGGCCAATGGATCTGGATTGATGAAAGAGATTAAATTTAGAGGGGTTAGAAAAAGACCATGGGGTAAGTTCGCTGCGGAGATTAGAGATCCATGGAAGAAAACTAGGGTTTGGCTTGGCACTTTCGATTCGGCGGAGGCTGCTGCTAGAGCTTACGATGCAGCTGCTCTGAATCTCCGTGGCAATAAAGCAAAGACGAATTTCCCTATACCCTCTTCTTATCAACAAAACCCTAATCCTAATGATCCGTTTTTCAATCATCGGGTTTACCAGTCAAATCAGCTTGCTGAACATCCGATTATCGCCCAGAGACCAACTTCTAGCAGTATGAGTAGCACTGTCGAATCGTTTAGTGGACCTAGGCCGCGGCCGGAGACCGTGGTTTTACCACGACGACAACCTCCAATCCTCCCGGATGATTGTCACAGTGACTGTGATTCTTCTTCCTCTGTGGTTGACGATTGTGATGCCGGAGATTTCGTTTCATCTTCTTTTGGGAAGCCGTTGGATTTCGATCTTAACTTGCCTCCTCCATCGGAAGATGTTGACTTTCTCTATGACGAACTTCAATGCACAGCTCTCTGTCTTTGAATTGGTATATCAATCCATATCCCTCTCTAATTTTTTCTTCTTGAGCCACCAATTCATAAGAAAGAAAGAATCATAGATAAAAAAAATCCCAAAATGAAAAAGATCGAGTTGGTCCTCTAAATTATTTCAATGATTCTGCTCGTGGTTTATCCTATGTTGTTGATGAGAACATTTATTGTTGTCCTTTTTAATGTCCAATGTTAAGAGCATACTATGACATATGAGGATTCATGTTAGCCGACCCCAAATTATTTTGGGACTAAGGCTTTGTTGTTGTTGTTGTTACGAGCATACTACGATGAATGGATGGAGCGTTGATGGAATGATAAATTGAACTCTACGTGGGGGTAATTCCAATTTATGAATGTTGTATGTTATGTGTTATTTCATGCTTGATTTTTGTGTTGTTTATTGCTTTACAATCCCTCCGTCCCAAAATGAAGGTCCAAAAAAAGAAAATTCAAATTTGCTCTTGATCTTGATCTTGAAATTTTTGTACATTTATTTTGGAATGGAGTAGTAACACCTAAAATCTTCCATAATCAATTATCCCTGTACAGGAATGAACTATCTATATGCTTTATGTTCATCTTAACAATTGTTGTTGATTCATTTGTGAAGATTGCTTAGTGATTATCCCTGCAAATCTGTATAAATTTAGTTTATATTTATTCTTTATGATATTAGTTCCGGTGACTTTAGTCGCTTGATACAGCCTTGAGTGTTCAGGAAAGTAGATGATCTTCTGTTGATTTTTGTATTTGTGGTTGTCTTTCGTTGGAATATTTAGGTTATATATTCAAGTGCCCTGAACTATGTTGTGCGGTTCCGAATTTTAACTGCTTTGTTGTGAACCTTTGGTTGGCATGTATTAGTTCCGATTGTTTGTTATCTGGATTTTTTGTCAATAATTTGTGTTGTCGTCCGTTCATGCATACTGATGAAAGGTTTTAGCGGTTATAGAGATTCTGATATTTCTTTACTGTTGTTTACGGTATATCATATTTAGGTTTTGCATGTGTATTGAAGTAAGTTGTCAGGGAGGGTAGTTAACATTATATACTACGGGCTATAGCATCTAAGGTAGAATCTTGATTGGTCACTGGTAATTTTTGGGGTAATATGATATTTTTGCCCCTGTACTTAGGGATTGTACTTAGATATGTCCCTCAACTCCATTTTACGCACATATGCCCCCGTATCGTATGAACATTTAATTAGGAAAAATATAACCAAAACTAACTTTCCTTCTAATATTTAACACAGGTAGGGTACTTAACATTATATACTACGGGCTATAGGATCTAAGGTAGAATCTTGATTGGTCACTCGTAATTTTGGGTGTAATATGATATTTTTGCCATTGTACTTAAGGATTGGACGCAAATATGCCCATCAACTCCATTTTATGCACATATGTCCTCGTATGTACATTTAATTAGGGAAAATATGACCAAAACTAACTTTCCTTCTAATATTTAACAAAATTGCTGATTAGGATGGTTTTATGGTAATTTCACACATACATGTTCAATAATTATAGCCCAGTTAGCATGGTTGATGTAGACGTGGAAGTATAGGGGGTAAATTTGTAAATTACCAAAGTATAGACCTTGAAAATTGAAATGTTAAGTTGCACATACCCCTATCTCTTATAAACATTAACCTCGATTAGTCAATTCAGAATACAAAAAAAACTCCTTCCTTTATACCTCCATCTCTGCCCCACCACCACCCTCACCCCCACACCGGCCATTATTCCCCACCCATACCCACCTCTACGCCAACCCCCCACGCACTCCCTCCCTCCCTTCCCGGTCACGTCTCCCTCTCTCGTCAAAGCCTACACGATCCCCCCACTTTAATGGTCGCCGTCGCCGCCCCCTCCTCCACACACCGCCATTTGCTTCTTCATTCTTACGCATCCTACACATCAAACTCTTTTAGACTCTTTCTCCCTCCTAGCCGCATCTCTTCATCTAGCCCATTTTGTTTTCAGATCTAGATCTCCCCTTCCAATATTCAAATCTAAATATTTTTATGAATGAGAACCAAAGTTTATTGAATTTGTTTGTCCCTTAAGAAAAAGAAAATCTCTCTCTATTTGCTTATTTGATGTTCAGGGCTTAGGTTTTTATTGTTTATTCGATTTTCTTGATCTTTCTCTTTCTTTAATTTCGAGTTTCATGAAATTCGTTTTTATTGTTTGTTCGATTTTCTTGATTTTTCTCTTTGTTTAATTTCGAATTTCATGAAATTATTTTGATGTGCGAGTTTTGATGAGATAAGGTTACGAATTTGTAGATAGATTTATGGTTTTTTTTTCATGATAGTGAATTGATGATCTTTGTTTATAGTTTTAAGTGACAATTTCTTATGTTTTATGGTGATGGCAACACAGTGGTGGCACACGGTGGTGGGGTGGGTGGTTGTGTATAAGGTTGAAGATAAAGGGGATATTCAAAGGAGGAGGGCTTAATTTATAAAATTATTATTTATATTTTAGGGAATTAAGTTTCATTTTGTACACTTTATCCCTTATATTTCAACGTCTACATCAAGTGTGCCAACTGGGCTATGATCCACGTGTATGTGTAAAATTATCATAAAATCATCTTAGTCAACAATTTCGTAGTTACTTTTGGTCATATTTCCCCTTTAATTAAATTTGCCCTTAACTTCGCATTTTATTTCATTAGGTGCTCTTCTTTTGTCAGCAAATCTATGACAAATAGCTTAATTCTCTACTCCTTTACCCCTATTGCACAGTGTTAACGTCATTAAGAGTCGCATTTCTTTATCTGGACTTCCCTTGAACTGTGTTCTATGGTTGGTGTATACTCCCTCCGTTTCTCTCGAAAAGGCACAAAGTTGATCTTGCACAGAAATTAAGGAGAGTGTATAATGGAGTAAATGGTGTGAGTATGAAAAGTGAAATAGGAGAGAGAAAGTGAGGTAGAGAATAGTTAGTGGATAGTTACCGTGAGTATGACAAGTGTGTCCCACGAATAAAGATATATTAAAAAGTTTTCATTTTGGGAGTGTCTTTTTAAACGAGACACTCATAGACGAATTGTTGTTGTAGCTATGTGATATTTGCCTTTGGCTCTTGCAGAGCTTTCTTTTGTTCGAGGGAACTCATAATTTATTCACAAGGTAGGCCTTTTAGTGCTTCTTTTGTTCGAGGGGATTTCATCATCTTGTTCTGTTTCTCTCTTACGGCCTGTTTGCTAAAATTGAAAATTAAGCTCTGAAAATTTAGAGTTGAAATTATTAAGTTGTTAAATTTTAAAACTTGAGTTTGTTTGATAATGACAAATCACTCACATTTGAATTTAATCAAAATTTTAACCCAATACACAAAAATTATTTGAATTATCCTAATGTTTATATAATAAAAATAAAATCATCATAAACATTTTATAATATTTAAATAATTTTATTGGTATTTTCTTTTTCCCATTATAATTATAATATTAAAAAAATTACGTTATTACTTAATAAAATATAATTTAGAAGTTAAAATTATTCCACTAAAAAAAATAACAATTAATAAATAAATGAAATAGGTTGATGTAAGGATTTGAACTTGTTCCTTTTTTTTTCTCTTTCTTTCCTCCTCTTACTTTCTTAATTAAGACTCTTCTTTTCAACTTAAAATTAATAGTCTTTTTATATGACAATCTTAATTATTTAAGGAATTTAAATTTATCCTACCAAACAAGTTTAATCTCACGAAGTGTGATACTCCTGTGTTCTTTTTTTTTTAGAAAGTTGATATCATTTAAGGGAATTGTTATTATATTTCAAATTTCTATGGAATTTAGTATAGATTTATTGTCTTATCCTTTACAAACTCTTACGAAACTCTTGCGAAGTTTTACTACTACTAGAGTCTATTATTACATAATATGATACTACCTGGGTCTAGGGCTGTAAACGAGCCGAACCGAGTCGAGCCAAGCTTTGAAGTTTCGAGCTCGAATAAAAAATATCGAGCTCGAGCTTTTCTCGAGCTCGAGCTCAGAATGCATGTTCGAGCTCGGCTCGAATCAAGTTTCGAGCTTTTCGCGAGCTGGCTCTAGAGCTTTTCGCGAGCTGCTCGAACTCGACTTTTAACGAGCCGAGCTCGAGCTCGAGCTTTGACTTATTTTTTGAAAAAAATCTGAAATCAAACGAGCTTTTAACGAGCCGAGCTCGAGCTTTGACTTATTTTTTGAAAAAAATCTGAAATCAAACGAGCTTTTAACGAGCCGAGCTCGAGCTTCGACTTATTTTTTTGAAAAATATCTGAAATCAAACGAGTTTTTAACGAGCCGAGCTCGAGCTTCGACTTATTTTTTGAAAAAAATCTGAAATCAAACGAGCTTTTAACGAGCCGAGCTCGAGCTTATATATATATACTCCCTCCGTCCCGCTAATATCCGCACACTTTTCTTTTTGGGCGTCCCGCTAATATCCGCACACTCCCAAAAAGGAAACTTTATATTAATAAAATATTCACCCTACCCCACTCATTCTCTCTCCTACATTATTTTAATACTCACAACACCATTATAATTTATTATTTCCTCCACTCATTCTTTTACACTCACAATACTTTATTAAAATATCATACTCCCTCCGTCCCACCTTAGTGTAGACTAAGGTGGTGGACACAATAACTAAGGAATATTATTAAGATAATGAAAATGTGTGGTAGAAAATGAAGAGAGAGAATGAGTGGAGTGAATAGTAGGTTGGTTGAATAAATTGTATGGTGAAAAATGAAGAGAGAGAATGAGTGGGTGGGGTAGGGAAAATAAAAAATAATAAAAAACTTTCTAATTTTGGCAGTCTACACTAAGGTGGGACGGACGAAAAAGGAAAGAAGTCTACACTAAGGTGGGACGGAGGGAGTATTTCTTAATTCCCGCGCAAACAGTGTTAATGCGGATATTAGAGGGACGGAGGGAGTATATATACTAAAATTTATTCGAGCTTTTAACGAGTCGAGCCCGAGTCGAGCTCAAACGAGTCGATCTCGAACAGAGCTCGTCGAACATACGAGCCGAACACGAGCCGGCTCGAAAAAAATGACGAGCTTGAAAATCGGTTCGAGCTCGAGACCGCCTCGAGCCCACTTGAACTCGAGCTTTTTTCGAGCCGAACCCGAGCCGACTCGGTTCGTGTTACAACCCTACCCGGGTCTTCTGGGTCTTCCCATGTTTGACTTCCTCAACACACACTCGCCAAGAGGCTTTTGGTCCCTCCGTTCATTTGAAATTGAAAAAAAAAATCTTCATAAACGCAAATTAGGCCAAGAGGCTTTTGGTCCCTCCGTTCATTTGAAATTGAAAAAAAAAATCTTCATAAACGCAAATTATGAAGTACTCCCTCCGTCCCAGTTCAATTGATACTTATTTTCTTTTTGGTTCGTCTCACATCAATTGATACTTACCCAAAATGGAAAGAATTTTTCACTATTTACCCCACTCATTCTCTCTCCTATTTTACTTTTTCACTCACAACATTCTCTCTCCTAACTATTTCTCCCACTCATTCTCTCTCATATTTAATTTTTCATACTCACAACATTTAACCTTTTTCTCCTTCTTACCTCACTTTCCTTAATTCCCACACCCAAAAAGTTGGTATCTATTGAACTGGGACGGAGGGAGTATATAATATTAAGGTATTTTGAGCGTGGATAATGAGATAGGAGAGAGAAAGTGAGATAGGTAATAGTAAGTGAGTACTTGTTATGAGTATGACATGTGAATTCTATTATTTAAAAGTACTAGATTTACCCCCGTGCGATGCACGGACAGTTACTAACGAATAACTGATCGAAATTAAAATAAATAAAAAAGAAAATAGAGATGTTTGTATACATTGAAAAATAATTATTTGAAAATTATATTGTCAATACAAATATCAGATTGAAGGTCACTAAAATAAATCTAGTGTTACATCCGTACGATGCACGGGAAGTTATTAATGCTTAAAAAGAAGAAAATTAAATAAAATGACTAAATGAGAGAAACATTTTTATACATTGTTAAACAAAATTTTAAAAGACAACATTGTCGGTACAACTGTCGAAAGAGGAAGGAAGATCATCATTACATATCAATATATTCGGACAATCAGGATTGTGAACTTTTGCTCATGCGAAATATAATTGAAAACGACAAATGACATAGTATCGATTTAAAAGGAGGACAACTTTGACTTTTATTAATAGTCATAGCATAAAAGAAAAATAATAATAAAAATATCTTTTAATGAAAAATATACACTTTATCATACAATTTAAAATATTTATTTTATAGACAATAATGAGACATTAATCAGAAGTAAATATAATATAATAAATGAGTCATTAAACTCAGAAATAAACAGTTTTTAGAAAGTGAAAATTGTATAAGTCTTAAGGGCATTTACCAAAAAGAACTTTTAAAATATGGATATTAAAAAGAAAAAAAACCCACACAAGTTGATTGTTACAAAAAAACTCCCTGAATATTATGAAAAACTATTTTTTTTAAATTTAAATTTTAATTTTTAATTTTTAATTTTTAATTTTTAATTTTTAATTTTTAATTTTTAATTTTTAATTTTTAATTTTTAATTTTTAATTTTTAATTTTTAATTTTTAATTTTTAATTTTTAATTTTTAATTTTTAATTTTTAATTTTTAATTTTTAATTTTTAATTTTTAATTTTTAATTTTTAATTTTAATTTTTAATTTTTAATTTTTAATTTTTAATTTTTAATTTTTAATTTTTAATTTTTAATTTTTAATTTTTAATTTTTAATTTTTAATTTTTAATTTTTAATTTTTAATTTTTAATTTTTAATTTTTAATTTTTAATTTTTAATTTTTAATTTTTAATTTTTAATTTTTAATTTTTAATTTTTAATTTTTAATTTTTAATTTTGTCCCATTTAAAATGAAAAATAAAAAAATTCAACTGCATACAAGCGCTTCTGTACGCCCGTGTATGGCACGCGCCACTTTTCAGCCAAAATTATATACTAATTAGTATAGTTGTACTATTTCCTCCGTCCCAAAATATATAATAAATTTCTATTTTGTAGAAAATCAATAAATAGTGTTATTTTTTACATACTCGTTTGATTTTTTTTCTTTATTTTCACTTGAGAATTAAGGCATATTTTTATAAATATATTATACTTCTAAAACATAAGCTAAATGTATAATTAATATTCATAAATTACCTATATATATTTATTATGTTTGTTCTATACTTTTACGTATGTACTTTTGACTAAAATTTATTATTTCAAAAAAATAAAAAATAATTTATTATTTAGATGGGTTGTATACAAAATTGTAAAAAAGGTTTAACTAATCAACTTAAAACAAAATGTTTTTTAAAATAAACTTAAAATAAATAAATTATTAACTTATAATTTTTTAACTTAAATATAAGAATAGTAATACAACATATATTTGAATTAATTTTTTGGATAAAATAAATAAAATTTTAATTCATGAAATTTTAATATTTATAGATCAATATTTAAATATATCTATAAAAGAAATCATTTTTTAAGTCTTGAAATAAAACCTTTGTGAAAATACCTAAAAAAAGTTTTTTTTTAAAAGTCTTAAGATTTTATGAATATTACAACTATACCCTAAAGTTGGAAGACTTGGTTGCCCTTTATGAAATAATGTGTGAACCATTTTGCCCTTTGTAAACAAAAAAATAAATACTTCCTCCGTCATTTCGAAAGGGCGCAAATTTTCTTTTTGGGTGTCCCATTTAAAAGAGCACAGCCCCAAATAGACTTTTTTTTATTATTTTTATACTCTTCCTACCCCACTCATTCTCTCTCCTACTTTACTTTTACACTCACAACATTCTCTCTCCTAACTATTCCTCCCACTCATTCTCTCTCCTATTTAATTTTTTATACTCACAACATTTAACCCTTTTCTCTTTCTTAGATCACTTTCCTTATTCATTTCTTAATTTTCGTCTTGTAAAAGGCAAAATTGCTCTTTCGAGCGGGACGGATGGAATACCATTTATTAGTATATGAACAAAATTAATATTATTATTATTATCATTATCATTTATAATAAAAAAAATACTTCACACTTAATTAATTTTGAATAAACAGATATTTACAAATTAAGAAGGAAAATTAACAAAAGATATTTAAGAAATATATATTAAAAAAAAAGATTTTTTTTCTGTGTCCAAATCAAATGAAAATAGTCTCTATTTAAAGAGAATTTTTTTTTATGAATTTTGGCGTAAAAAAAATATAAAATAATTAATTTATTATAAAATAATTTAGGTAAAAGAAATGGGTTAAAAATAAAAATTCAAAATTCCAATAACCCCACGTGTCACAACCAAAAAAAGCCAAAAAAAAAAAAGCAAAAAAAAAAAAAAACCTCTGCATTCAAGCGCAGTTGTCGGCGCGTGTATTCACGCGCCAGCGAAATGACGTAAATGCCCTTCTCCAAATGGACGACACGTGGGCAAATTTAATTAAATTTTTTTTTTTAAAAAAAAGCCCCCAATCATATCTTGCCATGTGTCGTTTCAGTCCAATTTAATTACCATTTGCCACGACGTGAATTGACTAAAATGCCCCTCAAAGTCCCTCTATTTACCACTATCTTATTATTATATATAGATAGATTAAAAAAAATCCATTTTGATTTTTTGCATTTTAGATGGAACACTCAAAATGAAATGCTTAAAATTACAATTTTTGTAGTTTCAAATGGGACGGACAATTTTTGGTTACCTCTGTACTAAATTTTTATTATAGAATTTAGAAGAATAGTCTTGTGGCAAGGGCTTAAGTTCATAACTTCTCTTTTTTTTTTACTTTTTTTTTTTTTATTACCCAGGTTCCCAGTTTCGTCGATTAATCCTGGACCATCAGGTACCGGTTCCTCAGTATGCTGGCGGAGGTAAATCGCGGGATGTGCCCTATGCAGCCAGGGTGGCAGCGCCCCTTATACTACAGAGCAATTACTTTGGCTGCTCCACAACACCAATGAATTGGCTGCTCCACATCACCAAACGGCTGTTCCACAACACCAATAGATTGGCTGCTCTACATCACCAAGAAACTGTCAAGATTTGAACTCCCCACACTGAGGGTACAAGCCCAGCAATGCTGCTTTCTTAACTGCACGGATGTGCCCCGGGGGACTCCAAGGCTCCTGAAACCTAAGGAAATAATTAAACCACAAGATTCCTCTTGGGGGGAATCGAACTGGTGACCTCCTCTACGGAAAGTCACCCAAGATACCATTAGGCCAGGAGACCATTGGTTTAAGTTCATAACTTCTCGCTTTCATTCTTCAAATAAATAATATTTCATTGCTTTAAAAAAAATGAAAAAACAATAATAATCCGTTGGATAATGCTTCCTTCGTTCCACTACAAAATATTCCACTACAAAATACACTTTCTCACTCTGAATGTTTTACTACAAACTACATATTTTTTAAAATAAAAATATTATATTACTTTTATATTAATGGGATCCACTTGTCATACTCACAACAATAATGCAATAATTAATACCCTTAATGTTGGACTTCTTGGTAGGCTTCTCAAGAACTTAACTGAAAACTTAACAGAAAATGTAACGGAGATTGGAAAACTATGAGACAAGTCGAGTCTTGTATTAAATACAATCTCCGTAAGAAGTTATTGCCCCGCACAGGTGCTTACGGTTTCAATGGCAATCTTCTAGTAAGATGAAACGACTTTTAAGTATATGATAGGAGCACTCTAAATCAAATACTCTAACGAACAACACTATGTTTGAAACTTTGGACTTTGAAGGATTTGATGCAACAATATGCCAATGATTTGGATATGTTTATCTATCTTACTAGAGGGTAGGAATGCTCAAATGACTGTGTGTATGAATTGAAATTCGGAGGGAAAGAATATAAAGAGAGTTAAGGGGTTTGTGTCTTTTCCCACGAAAGGACACAACTTTTCTCTTTGAAGTTGTGACTGTTCGGAATCTGCTCGGCCGAGTCAAGGGACTCGCTCGGCCGAGCACCAAGCCTGCGCCGAGTCAATTAACTCGCACGACCGTGTCAACTACACTGCTCGGCCGAGCAGACATATGCCTCGCCCGAGCAAGCTTGTCCAGAGACTTTGGCCAATTTCTGTGCTCTGCTCGGCCGAGTCAAGGACTCTGCTCGGTCGAGCACTTCAAACCAAATTAAACACCCTTTAACTAACTCTCGTTAAGTCACAAAACTTTGTCATTAATTTCTCATTCACCCGGAAATGGTTTTGAGACAATAAATGAGTTTCATACTCTACACTTAATGTAGAATACATTTTGTAACTTGTTTCGTTAACTATTTAACGAATTCCGTTAGGAAGTTAGGTCAACGTTAAGTCAAACTTATCTTTTCGTTACCCATTTCCAACAATCCCCCACATGAATGACAATTAATGCATGAATGCAATTTCGTCCAAAGTTCCGGCGAACTATTATTACATCGGGATAGATAGATTGTGGCCTTGAATCTTCCCTAGTGAAATATTATCGGATATACTAGCCATTTGGTAGCGAGTCGCTTTGAACCAGTGACTGTCGGATGTATACTAAGACAATAATACTCGCATAATAACAGCTCTAACAATTGTTGTTCTCACGTTTTGTCCATTTCGGCCCTGGACCGTATCTCATTCATAAGCGTTCATTTAGAGGCGGCCTAATTACCTCTCGCTTATATAGGTGATTCTCACTATAAGGAGTATCATGCACTACTCCACCCGTAGGTATAGAAATCATTAAAAATTTTCTCAACTTATCCTTACCACTGCTGCATGTGCTTGTACTTGGATGTTCTGGGAATGAGTATTCAACATCTCTAGGTTAATAAACCGAGTTGTTGTTTCCAAGTAACTCTACTAGAACTTATAACTTGGTTGTCTCATTGAACCAAGGGCCTGGGATCTCCATTTCTCAAGGTTGAGTGTCCGCTATAAGTCCTTTTGTTGTGGGTTTTAAACCCATTCCCCTTAACAGTTTATACAGTTGATCTCGATTTATACCTTTGGTAAACAAATCCACTAAGTTATCACATGACTTCACATAATCAATAGTGATAACGCCATTCTTGATCAACTGTCTAATGGTATTGTGTCTACGACGAATATGTCTAGACTTACCATTGTACATATTATTCTGTGCCCTTCCAATTGCTGATTGACTATCACAATGTATTAATACAGCAGGCACAGGTTTGCTCCAACAAGAAATATCCTCCAGGAAGTTCTTAAGCCATTCTGCTTCTTCCCCAGCTTTATCTAAAGCGATAAACTCAGACTCCATCGTGAATCTGGCTATACATGTCTGTTTGAAGGATTTCCATGACACTGCTCCTCCACCTATTGTGAATACATATCCACTCGTGGATTTAGAGTCTTTCGTGTCCGATATCCAATTGACATCACAGTATCCTTCTAATACTGCTGGATATTTCTTGTAAAGTATCCCATGATTTAATGTATACTTTAAATATTTTAGTACTCTCATTAGTGCTTTCCAATGAACAGTACTAGGATTACTTGTGAACCTACTTAGTTTGCTCACTGAATATGCAATGTCTGGACGTGCACAATTCGTTAAGTACATTAGACTACCAATTATTCTTGCATATTCCAGTTGAGAAACTGATTCCCCTTTGTTCTTGGCTAAATGTAGAGCCAAGTCTACCGGTGTCTTAGCCGGAGGGTCATCAAAGACATTGAATTTCCGAAGAACATTCTCTAGGTAATGGTATTGTGAAAGAACTAATCCTTCAGATGTTCTAGAGATCTTTATCCCTAATATTACATCAGCTAATTCCATGTCTTTCATGTCAAAGTTCTTCTTTAACATGCCTTTGGTATTCATGATCAAATCATGATTACTTCCCATTATCAACATGTCATCCACGTAAAGACAGACTATTACAAATGATTCAGATGTTTGTTTAATGTAGACACATTTGTCACATTCATTAATCTTGAATCCATTTGACAACATAGTTCGGTCAAACTTTTCATGCCATTGCTTAGGTGCTTGTTTTAGTCCGTATAATGACTTTACAAGTTTACATACCTTCTTTTCCTTACCAGGAACAATGAACCCTTCGGGTTGTTCCATATAATAGACTCATATGTTCTCTTATTAGAACCTATATCTTTCCTGTCCTTAGCCGGAAAGATGTTTTCAAAGAATGCCGCATTCCTTGATTCTATAGTAGTTCCTACATGCATATCAGAAATGTCCAATTTGTGCACTATAAAACGATAGGCACTACTATTATTGGCATACCCAATGAAAACACAGTCAATAGTCTTTGAACCAATCTTGACTTGTTTCGGCTTAGGTACTTCAACCTTGGCCAAACACCCCCACACCTTAAGGTATTTATAACATGGCCTACGATTATGCCACAATTCATAGGGTGTTTTATCAATACCTTTCTTGGGTATTTTATTAAGAACATAATTAGAAGTGAGTATTGCTTCCCCCCACAAGTTGTCGGGTAAGCCTGAACTTATCAAAAGCGCGTTCATCATCTCCTTGAGAGTACGGTTTTTGCGTTCAGCAACTCCGTTAGATTGAGGAGTATATGGAGCCGTTGTTTGATGAATTATGCCGGATTCCCAACATAGTCCTTCAAACGGTGCTTCATATTCTCCACCTCTATCGCTTCTAATTTTCTTAATCTTCAAGTTAAGTTGATTTTCAACTTCTTTCTTATAAGTCTCAAAAGCCACTAAGACTTCATCCTTAATTCTTAAGAGATAGACATAACAAAATTTTGTGCAATCATCTATAAATGTAATGAAATACTTTTTACCTCCTCGAGTTTGCACAAGTTTTAAATCACATATCGGTGTGAATTAATTCAAGAGGAGTTGTGTTACTTTGTATGGCATTAAATGGCGACTTCGTCATTTTTGCCTCGACACAAACTTCGCACATATTAGTCGAGTCGAATTTAGTCATTTGGATTAAATCTTGTTTCGCTAATTTCTTAATGGTGTCGAGGTTTACATGTCCTAATCTATCATGCCATAAATTAGAACTTTCCGACAAGTAAACATAAGAAACAGAATTTTTATTCATCGCACCTCGGCGGATCACGTTCATTACATTCATCTTGAAAAGGCCCTCCTCGAGGTAACCCTTTCCAAGAAATAAACCATTCTTGGTTAATACAAATTTGTCGGATTCAAATACTAGTCTAAAACCGGCCTTACTACGCAAAGTGCCGGACACCAAATTTTTACGGATGTCTGGAACATGCAGCACATCCAACAAGGTTACTTCTTTTTCGGAAGTCATCTTCAATATCACGTTTCCAATGCCTTGAACATCGGAGGTCGCAGAATTTCCCATGTAGAGCTTTCTTTCGGAGATGGGAGTATAGGAGGAGAAACTTTCCTTATTACCACAAATGTGGCGGGTAGCACCGGTATCTATCCACCAAGTTTTTGGATTCTCCTCCAAGTTTGCAACGTTGGCCTCAAAGATCATTGCTGCAAAGTCTAGGTCCATGTGGTCAACATTATTCGCCTCTTTCTTTGAGAGACGACAATCTTTTGCTAAGTGGCCCGGTTTGTCACAATTATAGCAAGACCCCTTGAACTTCTTAGAGCCCTTCTTCTTCTTCCCTTTCTTAGCATTCCTGGCATTTTTGGAATGCTTTCTCTTTGTGCCACTTGTGCTAGCCTCGACGAGATTGACCTTAGCCTCCATCTTGCCCTTAGCAACCTTGGCCTCGTTGATTCTATTGTTTTCTTCAATTTGAAGACGAACAACAATGTCTTCCAAGGACATCTCCTTGCGTTTATGCTTGAGATAGTTCTTGAAATCCTTCCACGAAGGCGGCAACTTTTCAATGATAAAGGCCACCTTGAATGGATCATTCATGATCATCCCCTCGGCATCAAGCCCATGTAGAATGATTTGGAATTCATCTACTTGAGTTGTTACTGATTTGGAATCGACCATCATGAAGTCAAGATACTTATCGATGACAAATTTCTTTGACCCGGCGTCTTCGATCTTGTACTTCCTTTCCAAGGTGTTCCACAACACCTTGGCAATCTCGACGTTACTATACACATTGTATAGTGCATCGTCAAGTCCATTGAGGATGTAATTCTTACACAAAAAATTACCGTGAGCCCAAGCCTCCTTGGCCATTTGCCTTTGGGGGTCGGGATCACCATTTTCCACCGTCGGAGGATTTTCCTTTAAGAAGCGGTGCAAGCTTAGGGTGGTCAAGTAGAATAACATCTTCTGTTGCCATCTCTTGAAATCCACACCAGTGAACTTCGGGGATTTCTCACCATGACCCGGGTGATGCGGTGTAGGAGCGGGTGCAACATGGTTGAACGTAGCGTCACCTTGAGAAGGAGGCGTTACATTCCCTTGAATGGATGAGGTGGTGTCTTTCTCGGTTGCCATCTGAAGGTCTTGAAGAAGCGTTAATAACTTCTTACGATTATTGGACTTCTTGGTAGGCTTCTCAAGAACTTAGCGAAAACTTAACGAAAATGTAACGGAGATTGGAAAACTATGAGACAAGTCGGAGTCTTGTATTAAATACAATCTCCGTAAGAAGTTATTGCCCTTGGTGCTTACGGTTTCTTTCGGTTGGCAATCTTCTAGTAAGATGAAACGACTTTTAAGTATATGATAGGAGCACTCCAAATCAAATACTTAACGAAAATGCACACTATGTTTGAAACTTTGGACTTTCGAAGGATTTGATCACAATTCCTCGTAAATATCAGCCAATGATTTGGATATGTTTATCTATCTTACTAGAGGATGCTCAAATCAAATACTGTGCATGAATTGAAATTGGAGAGGAAAGAATATAAAGAGAGTTAAGGGGTTTGTGTCTTTTCCCACGAAAGGACACAACTTTTCTCTTTGAAGTTGTGACTGTTCGGAATCTGCTCGGCCGAGTCAAGGGACTCGCTCGGCCGAGCACCAAGCTGCACGACCGAGTCAATTAACTCGCACGACCGTGTCAACTACACTGCTCGGCCGAGCAGACATATGCCTCGCCCGAGCAAGCTTGTCCAGAGACTTTGATCAATTTATGTGCTCTGCTCGGCCGAGCATTTCAAACCAAATTAAACACCCTTTAACTAACTCTCGTTAAGTCACAAAACTTTGTCATTAATTTCTCATTCACCCAGAAATGATTTTGAGACAATAAATGAGTTTCATAATCTACACTTAATGTAGAATACATTTTGTAACTTGTTTCGTTAACTATTTAACGAATTCCGTTAGAAAGTTAGGTCAACGTTAAGTCAAACTTATCTTTTCGTTACCCATTTCCAACACTTAATACCTAATCAACTTTCTCTCTCATATCTCATTTTTCATACTCAAAATACCTAATCCACTAACACTTTTCTTACTTTTCATACAAATAGTAAATGTATAGCTTATAATGGGACCAAGTGTATAACTTGTAATGGGATGGAGGGAATAGTTGTAATTTACCCGTCCGAAGAAGATGAATGGTCAAATTTCTTTTCATCAAAAGCATAATTAATATTTTTATTTGTATTTTCATTTTGCGACTAAGGGTGTACTCCCGAATTTTTAAAAGGGAAAACGAGAGAATGAGAGAATCTAAAATATTTTCCTTCTAAGCTTGCTCCTGAGATTTTTTTGGAAGAAAATGAATTTTTGAGCATTTCTCTCCTACACAATCCTCTCAAAAGTAGGAGGAAATTTAAGAAAATCAAATCTTATATTTTTTATATACCTATTTTACCTCCAAATATATATATATATATATTTTAATTTTCATTAAAGGTACATACGCAATTTTATGTTTAAATTATTTCCCTTTCCCATTTCTTTTCTTTCCCTTTAAAACTCGAAAGCATATCCTAAATGTTCATTATTTATGGGTCTAAAAAATATTGACAATTTAAATGCCAACAAAATTAATTTTAAAAAAAATTGAGGTGAGGCTACAAAATTAACATGTAAATATTGTATGTACTGTATACTGTATTAGTTAAATTTCCCTTTCTGTTGCCTGTCAAGAACACGGGAGATGAAATGAAGCCCAACCAACCAACTCATCACAGGCAAAACTACTTTTTTTTTTTTTTTTTATATATATTAAAAAAAAAACGAAAAAAAAAAGCAAGACGTCTGTGATCCAATCTTGTTTGATAGACAAGTAGTCCCTACTAAACTACAAGTCTACAAGCATAAATCCAAGATTTGGAACTGCTCGACCCATCCATTATTTATTTATTTCTTATAGCCGCAAAATATACTCCAAGCCTTATCCATTTTATTATTTTGGGTGTCCCATTTTAAAGTCTCATTTTTTTAAAAAGGAAACTTTTTAATATTTCTTTATTCATGGAACCCACTTGTCATACTCACACAATAAGCTAGTTTAGTTTAAAATTCAACTCCTCCCAACTCATCATTCTATACCCCACCACTTTTTATTTTATTTACAATATTTAATTTTATAATTAAAAAAAATAATAAAAATAATAATAATTTATTATTAAAAAATAAATTATTAATATTTTTATTTATAAATTCGAGATTTTTTTTAATTTTTTTTAATTCACACTTAATATGGGGAACCAAATAAAAAGAAAGTTATATCATTTTATAGAGAAAAAAAATTCTAGAATTTTCGCAAAAAAAAAAAAAAAAAATAGCTGTATAATAATTGAGCTCGAAAATCTGGGTTGAAGATAAAATCTAAAAATATGGGAAACCAATCAATGCTCGCCATGTGTCATTGCAAGAAAAAAAAAAAGAAGCAAAACGCACCTTGTCTGAGCGTGTAGGCCACGCGCCGAATTCAATCCAATCGGAGGCTGACGCGTGGCGAAGCTGGTCCCCCATTTTTTTCTTCAACCAGATTGAACCTTCTCAACCCCTCCCCTTCAACCACCCCCCTCTCAACCCCTTATTGCACACACTCAACTAATTGACCCCTCATTCAACCCCCTTCTCAACCCCTTATTAGACATGGTCTAATATTCACTGAGTGCGAATGTTTGACTTTATCACCGAACACTCCTTTCACTTGCAATCACAATTAAATATTCCCTTCTTCCCACTTCAAGAGTTTTATGTTTTCTTTTGATCCGTCTCAGATTAAGAGTTCTATTTCATAAATGACAAATTTTGAACAATATTTTCGAACATTTATATCTTTATAATATAAATATATTTACAAAAAATTATTCATTATACCCTTATAATGTTAACATATTTACAAAAAAATTAATTAAAAGGAGGTTTTATCATAAATATTTTAACTTTTATATTCTCTCTCCTCTAATCTTCTACCCACTTGCAATTTTTTATTCATTTTTTAAATAAATTCTTAAAAACGTAAAATAATATCCTATAACCGTTGAAGTGTGACGTAGGGAGTAATTATTTAAACCATGGAGTATTAGGGATGACCAAAATCGGTTCCGGGTCCGGTTCCGGTTCGGAAAATGTATGACCCTTAACCGGCCCGGATTGCTCACGGTTCCGGTTAATTCGGTTCCGGTTTTCTCCCCGATTCGTTCGGTTCCGGGCTTTTTTCGGTCCGGTTTCGGTCCGATTCTATTGAAAAACAATGAATTTTCGTCCGATTCCAGGCTTTTTCCGGTCCGGTTCAGCATTTTGGTGACCCTTAACCGGCCCGGCTCCAAACCGGTCCAGTTATCCCGATTTTGATTTTCGTGACGGTTCATGACGATTTCGAGCTTTTCCAATCTGATTTTTCGATTTCGATTCGATTTTGATTCGATTTGGCCATCCCTACGGAGTATTAGTTTAATCAATTTACGCTGCTACACTTTAAAATGTACACTCGACAATTCATGTGGCGCCGGTAACTTGAATTGTTGGCCATGTGCTCAAATGTACTGCCGACTAAACAGCATACACGTTGCATGCATGGTCCCACAGCTCCACCGAGATACTTTTAATAAGACTTGCTCTATTTTTCTCTTTCTCCTAATAATAATGCAAAAATCTTACAAAAAATTAGTTTTTTCGTAATATACAAAAAAAATTAGTTTTAAAGTACTAAATCTAACTAATAAGAGTGATGAACTGTTCTGAAAACAAGTTTTTTATAACATTTTGAAAAAAACTAGTTTTTCATAAGAATTACTCAATAATAATAATAGATTATACACATAAATAAAAAATATTTTAGACTAAAAAAAAATGCAACAATTATTATTTATTATTTTCCACGTCTCTAAATAAATATACAAATTTCAAAAAGCAAAATTTTCAAATAATTGTTCGATTCAAGAAAGTTATCAAATCATCTCTTATTGTACAACAAGTTGATTGGAGAAAATAACCACATCATCCCCTTATCATACAACAATTTATATGTAACATTTAGACATCACCGTCCAATATCAGGATATTAGTACATGTCCGTGTTCAAGGATACGTGTTTTTTTTTAAGGGCAAAATGGAAAAGGGACAAATGTATGAGGGCAAAATAGGAAATTTGTCGCTTGTAACTGTTCATTCAACTGTAGATAGTGGAGGTCTTATTTATACTATAAATTATTAAAAAAAATATACTCCGTATACTTATATCACTAAACATATTAAAAAAAATTACACTATTCTCAAAAATAAATTTTGAAGATTCATTCATTTAAAGAGAGTATTAATTAATTTTTATTTTTTTTGATAACCCAGGTTTCTAGCTTCATCGGGCAGTCCTGGATCACCAGCCACCGACCCCTAAGTGCTGGCGGGGGTAAATCGCGGGATATGCCCGAGTTGGTCAGGGTGGCAGCAGCACTTATACTCCTGATCCCAAGGGACCCTCCTCCATGGCGCTTACATCACTCTTACATCACCAATAAATTGGCTGCTCCAGCTGCTCCTGCCAGGATTCGAACTCCCCACGCTGAGGTTGCAAGCCCAGCAATGCTTACATGACATCCAATACAACAAGAGCAATGCTAGGGGTACAAAAGAAAGTCACAAAATCTTACTAACAAAATGAGTTGACGATATTTTATTTGTTGTATCGATACTGAACCTGATACACTTTAATTAAAATCTGTTGGTGTAATGCCCTAGGCTTTAGTTATGTTTAACTTAAAACCGTTATGTATCGTCTTTATCGTTTAAGTTTATTATTTGATTATTATATATTTTGCATATTTATTGTAATAATCTTCGTCCCTAATTATTAAGAGAATAATTAGTATAATTGTCAATGGATAATCATATGATGATTATATTCATAGAGATGCACATTGAAATTATGGGTACTTGTTAGTGAACAAGTGACTGGACTTGACCCGTATGAGATTTATGTCATGGTCAAATGTCATAATTAAATCTCATATGGTCACTTCATTTACATCACCAATAAATTGGCTGCTCCAGCTGCTCCTTCCAGGATTCGAACTCCCCACGCTGAGGTTGCAAGCCCAGCAATGCTTACATGACATCCAATACAACAAGAGCAATGCTAGGGGTACAAAAGAAAGTCACAAAATCTTACTAACAAAATGAGTTGACGATATTTTATTTGTTGTATCGATACTGAACCTGATACACTTTAATTAAAAACTGTTGGTGTAATGCCCTAGGCTTTAGTTATGTTTAACTTAAAACCGTTATGTATCGTCTTTATCGTTTAAGTTTATTATTTGATTATTATATATTTTACATATTTATTGTAATAATCTTCGTTCCTAATTATTAAGAGAATAATTAGTATAATTGTCAATGGATAATCATATGATGATTATATTCATAGAGATGCACATTGAAATTATGGGTACTTGTTAGTGAACAAGTGGATCGGACTTGACCCGTATGAGATTTATGTCATGGTCAAATGTCATAATTAAATCTCATATGGTCACTTCATTTAGTCCCTAGACCTGAGATTATCATGACCTTAAGGCTTACATATGATGAAAGTCATGTTTGATTTTAGTCAAACGATATCTTAACACGATATTTATAAAGGCTATCTTTGGCATGATCGGATTCATGATGGGAAGGATGATAAGTCAAGATGAAATTTGTCCCTAGAAAGAGAGATGTTTTGCTTGGGCCCCTCGATGAGTGATAATGATGAAAGTGTGTGGCCACACCCCAATGCGATGGGATTATCATTATACTTAAAGATCGAGAAAGCATTGAACAAATACAAGTTGACGTGTACCATGACTTGTGTTCAATATAACATCGTGAGACGAAGGGAGAAATGGAAGTGTACCATTGGAAACATGAACTCTTACGTTATATTATTTGGGTAGACATAATGGCTTGCTAGAGTCCGCTTATGTCTTATGAGGATCGATATGATCGAGCTCATTGCCAACATAATATAATCCTATTGGGTCACACACAACTAGAATGAATTGGTTAAACCAAATGAAGAATGATTGAGAGTTCCTGATTTGACTTGAGACGCCGCGCGACATAACTTGGCCATATGCCTTTATGGGTCGCGCGACAACTTAAGACCAGAGGCGGTTTTAGAATGGGTTCCTAATTTGATTAGGAAACTAATACTTATATTAAGGTAGTATAAATATGAGGTCTGAAAACCCTAATCGATTAGCCGAATTTTCAAGAGAGAAAATCACCAAAAGGTTTCTCAATATTTCTTCCATAGGTTTAAGAATCTAGCTATTCTCAAGAACTGTTCTTGGTTCATTCTAACGTGTGGATACTACTAGAGGGTCTTCGCTCGTATGACGATCAAGGCCTAGAGTTCTATTTTTCAAAGCAATATGAAGATTCAAGTTTTCGAAGATCGAAGTTTGTGATTCAAAATCACATTGATAATTGTTCGATAGCTCAAGAACGGAAAGCAATAAAGGTTGGTAAATTCTATCTCATAGGAATTCAATTTAATCGTATAGAACGGATCTTAGGGCTTGGATTTTGTGTTATTTAGATGCTTATTTCGCTGCGCATGGATCCATAAAACCCAACAACACTTTAATTAAAAACACCAATAAAATTTATTGTTATATTTGTTTGGGCCTTGGCCCAAATTAGTGCAGCCCATAAAATAATTAAGCAGCCAAAATTTCTGGCCCTGTAGCTTTGTTCCAGACCCTTCGTTTTTAAAGAGAAAAAGTTGTTGACTTTGACTTGGACTATTGTTTCACCAAGTTTGCGATCACTTTTATGGTTTCCGTCTGCGGCGATTTCGCCGCGTCGTTCCTCCTCCTTCGCTGCTGATCGGGTAAACTCCTATCTGATCTTCTTCTTCTTATCTCTTCTCCCCTTCAACGCCTATTTAAATCCCCCACCCTCTTCTCTGCAGCCAACAACACACGGGTAAACACACGAGCACTTCTCTTCTTGATTTACACACTGTCTCTTGAGGTATAATTCGGGGCATAGAGAGTTTGAGGGTATTCTTGTTGGGATTACTGTGATTATTGAGGGTTTGATTCAGATTGAGTTTTGTTCTCTGTTGTTGGTTTGTTTAGGTTATCTCTCGCTCACATTAAGCTTGATTCTAATTCTATGTGGGTGTGCGTTTTGGGTTCCTGATCGAAAGGTGTGTGTGTGTTGTTTGGCGAGGCAAAGTTGGGAGTGGGCGTTGTTTTTCTCTTAGGCTGTTCGTGATAGGCTGGGATTTTTTGGGTGTGTGTACTGGCGATTTTGGGACTGCATTGCTGCCTTGGTTTCTTAGCAACATCTTGGATCGGTGCCTTGGATTGTGATTGGTTTTCGGAATATTCGGATACTTGGGTCTGAGCCGATTTCTTTCACTCTTTTACTATGTTTAAATTCAGTTTTTATTTTCTGTTTATTTAGTGTTCAGACTTCTAGTTTCTTCTGTTACTAATTTGTGTTTTATTTCTCTGTTTCGCATTGCTTCCGCTGTTGCAAATCGAGGTTGTTCTTATTCGTGAGTATTGGTAAGAATTCTCAACAGTGGTATCAGAGCCCGGTTATACACCTGGTTATACTTTTGCGAACGGTGAACGGTAAAATCATTTCTTTAATTCTTAGTTGTTCCATAGTTGTTGTGTTCTGTGCTGCTTTGATACTTGTTTCGTTTAGATATCCTATTTGTTTTTTGATAATTAGAAATTCATTATTTTTGTATGGCTTCTACTATGAATGCTGAACATACCAAAAGTGCCAAGATGGGCTAAGCAAGTAAAGCCCAATCACAAGCAGCCTTGGTCATCAAGTTCTCAATGAGGCTGACCCAATCAGAACAAGGCCCAAAGCCCATCTCTTGTATCAGTCGACTAAGCCCATGGTCCGACCTACCAGGTCCCGACCTAACTTAGTCCGACCTCATGATCCAAATCACAATTCGGGTACGAACCATGCTCTACCCGACAGTCAGGTCGACTATTCCACGAGTGGCGACCTCGACCTAAATCAACAAGTGACGACCTGACACTGGCCGGCGTATTTGGTTGAACAATTCTCATAACCACATCCCTACAAATCAGGGAACCGTTATAGACACGTTCCCATTACCAATAACCGCCGCTACAATCACGGAGCACATGTCGCCTCCCCAAAAATACATCACTCTTGACTATAAATACTTCATCACTACCAACGGTGAAAAGGTAACTGCCATTTTGTATTCTGAGTTCATTATTCAATACATTTTGAGCTTTATACAACTGTGATCTTACTCTCACGCCCGAGCGTCTTCGCCGGAGACACATCCGGCTAGTCGTGGGTTCTGATTTCGTGTCAAGGAGCCAGTGATCACCCCGCCACGTGGAGGAAGATTGATAAGCACAATTCCCGCAAAGACGCTTGGTTCCATTGCCGGGAATCGTGCTTTAAACTTGACCTCGAAAACTCTATCAACTTGCAACAATGGTGACTTCAGAAGGACACGTATCCGAGGCTTCACTTGGGCATGAAGAAGTGAACAACAACAACACAAACGCAAATGCTGAAAACTTGAACTTGCCTCCTCCCCCACCGAATCGTCCTCATGGTAGAGCCACCCGCTCTACCAGTGTTGTTGATGGCCGAGGATTGCCTGACACCAGAAGGGGGAAAAGGCATATGGATGGGCAAGGAGTTCCACCTCCTCCAAAACGTCCAACTCTGCTCAAAGGTTAATGTTGGAAACAGGCGGGTCCCTCCACCAACCCCACGAGCAAGAAGGAGATGATGTTGGAGCGAGCCTGCATTCTCGGCCGACTTGATAGCCATGGAGGAGGCGGAACAGCCGACGTGCGCTCGAAAGAGTGGCACGTACTCGTGTCTCTAATGGACAATGCACTCAGAGTGCTAGGCCAAATGAAGGTGTGGGACAAAATGGTGAGGACAGATAGTTCGTCGAGCTCCCACTATTGCTCATGTGCCCGAACGATTTAAGGGCTAGCCTCAACGAAACAGGAGCAGGAGGCTCAATCCGATTTGAGGACTCACTAATGTACCAATAGAAATGCATGTGTTTCACCGGCTAGGACGCAGAGGTCGTGATCTCATAGAGACAGGAATGGGCGCAGTCGCCCGTAGGAGGGGAAAGGCGCAGTCGCCATATGGAGATAACAGCGCGGTCGCCATCTCAGGCCGAGAGGCGCAGTCGCCTCAAAGAAGTAACAGCATAGATCTCCGCAAAATCGAGAGGACCAATTCCCACAGTGGACAAAGGAGTAGGCAGTGACTCCCTAGAAGTGAGGCCGAAGTCAAATGCCGCGCCCTCCAGAGATGAAAGACCCGATGCTAGGGAATGGCTATTGATGAAAAAGAAGTTCGAACAATGGGAGGAGGAGAAGAAAAGGAGACCGGAAAGGTCGAGCGAATTGACTTTGCTCTTCGACCTTTATCCAAAGAAATAAGAGATAGTCGACCTCCTCCTACTTTCAGTTGCCACTTCGAGAAGTATTCGGGTCGACCAACGCAAGGAGTCATATAGCACATCCGGAGGCCACCATGTGTTTTGTCGCCAATGAGGACGACAATATGTGCAAAGCCCTCCTAAGCACACTCACCGGGCAGCCTTAACTTGGTTCAACGGTCCGGCCGCGGTAGCATCAATACTTGGACATGCTTCAGACAAAGTTCTTGGATCGCTTCTCGATCGCAGGAGCTCGGAAGATGACTGTCACCGATCTGAATAACTTGGTGCAGCGAAGAATGAAAGCTCCATGAGCTACTTCACCAAGTTTAAGGAAATGGTTGATAAGATAGAGGAAGACCTCACCGATAGGGAAGTCATTAATTGCTTCCGAAACGGTATTTCCTCGGCGGACATGGATTATGAACTCACAAGCCAGACAAGAACAACTCGACAGGAGTTGTTTGAAAAGGTGTACAATGTTGCCCTAGGCGAGGAAAGGAAAGAGAAGAAGAATGGTAAGAGTCCTAAGGTTGAGGCCTCGATGATAAGAAAGACTCCAACAAGAATGGAGGAAATAATAAAAATGGAAAGAACAGACTAGGGCAACAGAGAAAGTGCCCGAGGCTTTCACTCCCCTTACGGTGAGTCGAATGTAAATTATGAATGCCGTCGAGCCGGCTCCTCCAAATCCCAATGAATCCAGTGCAACAAGTTTAGGAGGGACAATGCTAGTACCGCGACTACCACAAAGACACCGGTCATCTCACGTAGGATTGCTTGGGATTAAAGCGTATCATCCAGAGAATGGTCGACTGGGGAGACTCGAAGCTTACGTGAAAAGGCCTCGACCGGTGGAGGCGATCAGCCAACAGTGGACAACAGGACCTAGGCAACCCAGATTGAACTCCGGGGGTCATTACAGAGCAAGCAAGCAACACGGCCATCAAGCACAAAATCTTCCAACTCAATAAGGCTCCCCATGTGCCTCCAAGAAGAGAAGTCGGAGATGAAGCAATCGCCTTTTTCCCCCATGAATTGGCTACTAACATGGCGGCTAGAGAGCAAGTTCTCGTCATCCCGTGTCTCATTGACGGATGTACGACGAGCGTACTCTTAGTCGACACGGGGGCTCGCAAGGATATTTTGTTCTACAAAACTTTTAAAGAAATGGGTCTTAATGATGAGCAAATTGGAGAGATATGATGGTAGATTGGAGGGCTTCACCAATCATCGAGTTGCTGCAAAAGGCCAGATAGAGCTTGACGTCGACCTAGGCCAACACCCTCAGATCGTATCAAAGGTACAATTTATAGTGATTGATGTAAATAGTGACTATGCCGCTATACTTGTATCCCAGGTCGTCGCTCTTGGAATGGTGGCATCGATCCCTCATCGCCGAGTCAAGTTCCCTACACCCGCCGGAGTAGGGTGTGTACAAGGCACGCCTCGAGCCTACCTCGATCATGTTCTCGAGAAAGAAAGAAAAGGGAGTTGGAAATTGAGACTGCAGATGGTTATTTAAAGTTGTCTCAATCAGTCACCAAAACTACCAGACTGTCAACAATCACCGACGTGGAAGAGTCGACCTATCGCTCAAATGACGAGGTCATGCTTGAGTCGACACGTCACTCTAACACCACTGAGGTCGATTCAGATGTAGTTATGGTCGACCAAGTCATCATAGGCAACCTATGCCTCCACTCGACAATAACTCTGGGGCCACCACCAACCGAGGTTGCAGACAAGTTAGATGATATGATAGCAGAAGAAGCTCCACATCTGAGGGCCGAGGAGAGACAAAGGGTTAAGGAGATAATCATTGAGACTCTACAATTCAGGGATGGACCAGAGCTAGAAGCTGTGGATGAGCTAGAGTCAGTAATCACCAACCTTTCTTACCCCGACCAAAAAATTCAGATTGGGAAGCAGCTATCAGTTAAGGAGCGAGCAGAAATCATCGAGCTACTCAAGGAAAGTAATGATGTCTTTGCATGGAGGGTAGAAGACATGAGGGGAATCAAGGAGGAGGTCGCTGTTCACAGACTGGAAGTCAACCCGACCATAAAGCCTAGACCCCAAAAATTGAGAAGCTTTGCTCGCGACAAGGAAGAGGCCATAAAAACTGAGGTACAAAAACTTTTGAATGCAGGGATAATCAAAGAGGCCACTCATACAACGTGGTTGGCCAACGTGGTCATGGTGAAGAAATCAAACGGCAAATGGCGGATGTGTGTCGACTTCACCACTCTCAATCTTGCTTGCCCCAAGGACAGCTATCCCCTTCCTAGAATCGACAAGCTAGTCGATTCCATTGCTGGTCACTCAACCCTCGCTTCCTCGACGCTTACTCAGGTTACCAGATTAAGATGCATGAGGATGACATAATCAAGACGGCATTTCAAGCAGCTGGAGGCATCTACTGCTACAACATGATGCCATTTGGATTGAAGAATGCAGGGGCGACTTATCAGAGGATGGTGAACAAAGTCTTTGCCTCGCAAATTGGTCGAAATATGGAAGCTTACGTGGACGACATGGTCATCAAAACTAAGACTGGACGTCACGTAGTCGACCTGAAGGAAACATTCGCCAACTTGCGAGCAAACGACATGAAGCTCAATCCCAGTAAGTGTGTCTTTGGAGTTGCAGCTGGCAAGTTCTTGGGATTTATGGTATCTCAAAGAGGCATAGAAGCCAATCCAGAAAAAATCAAGGCGTTAGTCGACATGAAAGCTCCCACCAGTGTCAAAGAGATGCAAATGACTTAACGGAAGGGTAGCAGCTCTTGGTCGCTTCATATCAAAGTCAGCAGAGAGGTCTCTCCCCTTCTTCAAAGCATTGAGGGGGACGAAAAATTTTGAGTGGACGACCGAATGTCATTCGTCGTTTCAACAATTGAAGGATTACCTCGCTACTCCACCTTTGCTAAGTAGCCCGACCACTGGTGAGACCTTGTTTGTATATCTGTCTGTGGGAGACAAGTCGGTTGCAGCAGTGTTGATTAGAGAGGATGAAGGGCTTCAAAACCGATACTACATCAGTAAGGCCTTATCAGATGTGGAGAGCAGATACTACAATGCTGAGAAGGTCGCTTATGCCCTAGTCGTGGCTTCAAGGAAGCTGCGAGCTTATTTTCTGGCTCATCCAATTGTGGTTCTTACAAATGCCCCCCTAAGAAAAATTCTTCACAAGCCGGAGAGTTCAGGTCGACTTCTCAATTGGTCAATTGCCCTTACTGAATTTGACATTGAGTATCGACCTCGAAAGGCGTTGAAGGCTCAAGCTCTAGCTGATTTCTTGGTCGAGCTTACGTTCACCAAGGAAGACGACGAGCAGCGAGCCCCAAAAGAAAAGGCTAAAGGGAAAGAGCCTGAGTCACAGGTCGCTATTAGCCTACCCGACGATTGTTGGAGGGTATATTCAGATGGGTCAGCAACCAAAAACGTTAGTGGAGCTGGAATTGTCTTGGTCGAGCCAGAATCTGGGACTGTGTATGAGGAATCACTGAGATTCAAATTCGATGCTTCCAACAACCAGGCCGAATACGAAGCCTTGATAGCAGCTATAGAGTACGCTAAGTGTTTTGGAGCAACTAAGATTATGGCTTACTGTGATTCACAATTGATAGTTAACCAGGTCCGAGGCGAGTACGAGGTGCTTAGTGCCACGCTGATCAAATATCACGACCGGTGAAGGAACTGATAAAAGATTTGGAATTCTGGGAGATTCAAAGAATTGGACGAGAAGACAATGAGCTAGCTGACCTCCTCTCGAAGTTAGCCACTTCGGATGAACCACATGATGAACCTATCTCCTTCCTCGAAAGTCCAAATTTATGAAAGAGTAAAAATTCAATGCATAGATGATCCCTCAAGAAATTGGACTCAGAGAAGTGTTGGATCGAGGAAATGAAGGCATACATAGAAAGTGGAGAGCCGCGATGACGAGAAAAGGCTCGAGCTATCAAAAAGAAAGCTCCAAGGTATGTCATTCAAGGAGGCGAATTGCTCGTAAGATCTTATACTCGACCATTACTAAAGTGCATCCACCCTCAAGAGGTCGCCCTATTGATACACGAAGAACATAGTGGAATTTGTGGTGGACACCCGGGGCCGTGGACTCTGGCCGACAAGTTAATCACTTTGGGGTACTACCGGCCACACATGAGAGCCGACACTCACAACTTTGTTCAAGAATGTGATCAATGCCAAAGGTTTGCCAACCTTCCCCACGTGCCTACAACAGAGCGCACTCCGTGATCGCAGCCTTGGCCATTTGACATGTGGGGCGTCGACCTGATTGGACCCTTCCCTCCCGCCCGAGGAAACTGCAAGTATGTGATCGTCGCCATAGATTACTTCACTAAATGGGTTGAGGCCAAACCATTAGCTCGCATCACGTAGGAAAATGCTATCAACTTTATTCATGACTTCATTTGGTGTCGGTTTGGTTTTCCTCGAGCTATAGTGTCCGACAATGGTTTACGGCTTCTCCCGCACCTTCGGCGTAGATGAAGCGAGTTGGAATCAAACATTGGAAATCTTCTGTCGCCTATCCTCAAGGAAATGGCCAAGCTGAGGCAGCAAATAAACTTGTACTATCTTCGCTCAAGACAGGACTCGTAGGTCGACGTAACAATTGGTTGGACGAACTCCCCCTTGCTCTTTGGGCAGTTCGTACAACCATTCGGGGGCCTACGGGGGAAACCCCTTTGCTCTCACTTACGGATCGAGGCCAATGGCACCCGCCGAGCTCAGATTCCCCACTGCTAGAGTGACTTTCTTCAATCAAGAGCAAAATGATACCAATAGATTGATCGACCTGGATCTAGTCGACGAGAAGCGAGAAACAGCTTACCTCCGAATGGTCAACTATAAGCAGCGAACTAAAAGTTATCACGACAAGAAGGTCAAGGCAAGGTCGTTCCAAGTTGGAGATCATGTGTTGAGAAAGATTAAGGCAACGGGTAGAAGGACCCAGCAGAATAAGCTATCTCCTAACTGGGAAGGTCCCTATGTGGTTACTCGAGTCGTCAAAGAAGGAACCTACATGATAGCTCATCCCGGAGGTGACGAGTTGAAACATCCTTGGCATGCTACTCACCTCATCAAATACTACTTCTAGTTTTCAGTTTCAAAGTTCAAGCTTGTGTTAGTTCTAGTTTCAAGTTGATGTAAGCATGTTTCCTACTTCAATAAAAAGCGCAGTTTATTCGATCAAACATAGTGTTGCACCAATCCCAATGAGCTCGACTCTTAGTCAGCTTCGATTTAACAAGCTCGATTCTTAATCGCCTTGTTCATTTAACAAGTCCGACTCTTAGTCGATTTCGTTCTAACAAACTCGACTCCTAGTCGGCTTGTTCTAATCGGCTCGATTCTTAATCAGCTTAGATCATTTAACAAGTCCGACTCTTAGTCGACTTCGTTCTAACAAACTCGACTCTTAGTCAGTTTGTTCTAATCAGCTCGATTCTTAATCAGCTTAGATCATTTAACAAGTCCGACTCTTAGTCGATTTCGTTCTAACAAACTCGACTCTTAGTCGCTTGTTCTAATTAGCTCGATTCTTAATCGCCTCTACTATTTTAACAAGTCCGATTCCTAATCGACTTCGCTCTAAGTAACTCGACCCTTGGTCGCCTTAAATAGTTTGAACAGATTAGATTTATAATCAATCTCGTTCCAAAGTTAATCAAGTCCGAGGTCGACCAAAGCATTATAGAGTCAGACGACCTCAAACTTGAGATAACTCGTTACCCTACTAAATCTAACTCGACACTTACATCCAAAGCATACAACATGCAAAAAGAGAAGTCGCTACGATTAAACATAATCAAGTCTCCCAAAGTGGGCCAAGACTTATTTAATTAAAACTACAAAAGTATCTTGCCTCCCAAAAATAGGGCCAAGGCATTCAAATATTCAAAGAACAAAAAGTAAAAATGTTTGGAGCTTGTTCAATTACAACAACCATCGAATTCAAAGTCTATTCAAGGGGAGTGCCTTCCACTGCCGCCGACGGATGCTTGATTGATCTCACTGCTCACCTACGGTAGATGGCTCACCAAGAACATTCTCTCGTTTGATAGACAACCTTCCTTGAGTCGCTGATCGTATACTTTGGAGTCTCATCATCGAATCCTGGATCTGCATAATCTTCGAGCTCGGCAAGGATAGTGTCAAAATTAACTTTCTCTACTGCAGGAGGATCCCATGGTGCGGCTTCAGCCTCTTCATCATCCTTGGCTATGAGCTCCTTGTCATTATCAGTATAAGGCACCAAGGAGTGGCCCTGTCGAGCTGCAGTATTGTAAGGATCCTCAGACGCCCATTGAGCCAGCTTCTCAATTGATATATCAACCGAAGGATCCACGATGATACGCCGAGCCATATGGCTTAGACCAGCTTTGAAAAATACTTGGGCCTCCTTGGTGACATGCACATGAAGCTCGTCATTGTCTTTGTAAGCTTTGATGGCATCCTCCTTAGTGGTCTTCACAGCAGCAGCTAGGTCCACCCCCCATTGAGCTCGAGCAGCATCCAACTCTTCTTGTTTCTTGGCCAAAGTGACGGGCACCTCCTCCAACTGTTGAGTCGCCAATGCCGCATCGCCAGCCTAGCTTCTCCTTTTCCTCCTTGAGGGCGGCGAGTTCCTTGGTAGCTTCTCCCAACTGGCCCCAGGCTTCTTCTTTGGCCTTTATTTCGTTGTCTTTGACAAGCTTCAAAGCTTCATACGAGTTGTCTAAATCTGAGTGCTCTTCCTTCAAGTTTTTGAGCTCCTCCTTCAACGTAGCATTGGCTTCTTTCAGTTTCCCCACCTTGGCGTTCTCCTCCTCCTCCAGCTTCTTCAACTCTGCATTCTTCTTAGTCAGCATGGACTTGGCTAGCTTCTCCTCGCTTCCTCGCAGCCTTCCAAGAAGTAGTAGCCGGGTCAATCATGGCAAGGGGCTGAAAGGAAGAGTGGGAGGAAGGGGTTAGATCTGACAGACACAAAGGGAGACATGGAACAAACGAGCAAAATAAAGTTAACAACACAAGAAATTGCCAAAGATTTACCTCGGAGGAAGCTAGCCCGACCCTAGCTCTGCAGGCTTCTGGAGTTAGAGGTTTCTTGGTGAACTCCATGATCAAATCCTGGTCAGCACCCCTTCTGACCACGGCCTGTCCATACTCCAGCTCGGTACTCCTGGCCAAGCGCTTGATCCTGGTCAAAGGAGCCACATTACTTAGCTCGTCAACACGAGATTGGATCGGCTCGGCATAAGAAACCCGGACGGGAGAAGGCCGGGACTCCTAACTTCATTCTCCATCGGCTCACTAGCGTCGACTCCGATCAATGGTCGAGCTCACCTTGGTTTTCCCAATCTTAATCTTCTTGCTTAGAGGGGCCGTATCATCTTCATCATCCCCCTCATCATCTAACTCGATCACGGGCGCCTTGGCCTTGGAAACTCTTTTGGCTTTGGATTTGGTTTTGGATTGATCACGAGCCCCGGGTTTTCTAGCATCCTTAGCTGGCTCCACATCTTGGTCGGATATATTGGTTTCTTCAGCGTCGACCTCTTCCATTCCTTGGGCGACGTCTCCAACTTGGTCCCCCTCCAGTTCCTCGGGGTTCTCCTCCATCGGTATAGAGTTAACAGGGTCCACATCCACCGTCGCAAGATATCATGACGGAAAACACCCTCTCTCTCCCTATGTTCTCTAGCATTGCCGCTCCACAACTCCTCTTGCTCTTCCCGATGTCAATGGTTCGCCCCATACTCGCTTCTTGCTCGGGAGTTAAAACTACACCAAAGTTAAAGTGATCAAGGGTTAGGTCGACATATAAAATTTGCATACGAATAAAAAGTTCTATGTACGAATTAAATATGTGTGGACCGATTATTCTACATACGAGCAAAAAGTTCTATGTACGAATCAAGTTCATAAATAAACGGTTAAGCAAAGGTAAGAGGGATCAAGGTACAAGGAATGGTCGAGTTCTTACCCCCAAAATGTTCTACCCGCTCCTTACAATAGTTGGCGGTCTTCTTACAAAAGTGGCACTCTTTCTCAAATGCGAATCGAGCTCCCTCATGGGTGACCCAATCTGGGTATCTCGACATCTAACTACCGGAACCATGGGCACTACCTCTCCTTCACCAACCATCAATCCAAACTGATAAAATTATTTTTGTCAGTTCCTAGAGCATCCCAACCGATAGCCCCTTCTTGGTAAACTCCATCAACTTCATACGTAAATCATTATGCCAATGTGGGGCCCAGTAGTTGTTCTCATCTACTCCAGTTGTATCAGCACTGGGCAATGGAAATTCCCATCCTCTTCTACTTTCCACCACCACCACGCAAGAGTTCCATCCACTAGCCTTACCGGGAAGATTGGCAAATAATTTGGGAGACTTTGGCTTGGAAGGAGTACTTATACCACTATCCTTATCAAACTTAATGCTAAAGAACTCCTTAAACACCCTCATGCATGGCTCATACCCTAAGAACCTACAAAACCATAATGAAGCAAACCAAGTACTCCTACGGGTGTTGGCTCCTAGCCGAAGTGGCAAGGCATCGGTGCACTCCAAGAACTCGTTTATAAAGGGGTCAAGAGGTAATCTCAAGCCGCCTTCGAATTGGCCGTAGTAGAAAGCTACCTTGGTAGTCTCCTCCTCGTAGGTGTCCCAAAATTTGTTAAAGAAATCCCCCCTACTATACAGAGCAACGCTAAACTCCTTCTTATCAACATCACAAAAATCATGTATCATGCTTAAACGAGATGGATAATTCTCGCTTCCCTCTAGCCGCCTTGGAGGAACGTAGCCCTTTTCATTCCCGCCCGCACTACAAAGGTTATCAAAGGCATCAACAATACGTGGGCTTGATGAGGTCGATGCATGAGCTTCACCTTGAATCTCCATATACGTACAAGAAGAGGGGAAACAGGGAATCGAGTTCTAAATGAAGTCTCGTGGAGTCCTAGCATACACACTAAGGGGCGACCTAGATTCCCAGGAAACCCAATCCTATTTCTAATGAAAGAGGGTTTATTGGCATCCTTGACGTAAAACACAAATGCAACGGTCGAGAAGCTCATGAAAGAGATGAAATGACACGACTCTTGGATCATCCATTTCTAAAGCACCCAAGTTCTCTCCCACTTTGGTAAAGTTAGTTCGATGAATTGCAAGCCCCAACGGGTCAAAATCAAGGAACACTCCTCTACAGTTATCTCCCTCCACTCTCCATTCAAGTGTTTGTAGACTCTACGATTGACACTACAGTAACCATACCCAGCTCCGGCCTCACAACTAAAGGTCCTAGCCATGGCGAAATCAAAGAAATTGCAGAAATTAAAGCCCTAATTCTAAAGAACAAGGGGAATACCTTTAGCAGCGAAGAAAAACGGAGCAATGGAGGGCGAAAGCACCAATTTATAGCAGATATCAACTTCCTTTATCAAAGCCGGAATCACGCACAGAGCTCAGAGAAGGCAAAAGTTGTAAATGAAGAAGGATTCTCAAATTTATAGCTTCCTGAATTGGAAAGGGCAAAGGAAAATTCGAATTTAATTTTCCTAATTAATGGCGGAAACAGTTTCCTAGGCGGACTCTCAAACGTCAAAAATATCATCATTATGGCAAAAACGGCGCTCGTACCGATCTGACCGTTCATCGCCAACGTCCCGGATTATGCCACGTCATTATGGTCGACCTACTTCAAAAAACTAGTAGCGACCTGCGGGTAAAATAATTCTCATCAAAAATCTTCTTAACTTCCAAGTCGACAAAGTCCACTCGAAAGTTGGGGGCCACTGAACATACCAAAAGTGCCAAGATGGGCTAAGCAAGTAAAGCCCAATCACAAGCAGCCTTGGTCATCAAGTTCTCAATGAGGCTGACCCAATCAGAACAAGGCCCAAAGCCCATCTCTTGTATCGATCGACTAAGCCCACGGTCCGACCTACTGTGTCCCGACCTAACTTAGTCCGACCTCATGATCCAAATCACAATTCGGGTATGAACCATGCTCTACCTCGGGACAAAGTCGACTATTCCACGAGTGGCGACCTCGACCTAAATCAACAAGTGACGACCTGCCACTGGCCGACGTATTTGGTTGAACAATTCTCATAACCACATCCCTACAAATCAGGGAACCGTTATAGACACGTTCCCATTACCAATAACCGCCGCTACAATCACGGAGCACATGTCGCCTCCCCAAAAATACATCACTCTTGACTATAAATACTTCATCACTACCAACGGTAAAAAGGTAACTGCCATTTTGTATTCTGAGTTCATTATTCAATACATTTTGAGCTTTATACAACTGTGATCTTACTCTCACGCCCGAGCGTCTTCGCCGGAGACACATCCGGCTAGTCGTGGGTTCTGATTTCAGGTCAAGGAGCCAGGTGATCAGTCCTGCCACGTGGAGGAAGATTGATAAGCACAATTCCTGCAGCATCAAATGCTTATATGATGGAGCCTTTCAATGGCAAATGTGATTTTTTGATTTGGCAACAAAAAATGAAAGGTATATTGATTTAAGAAAAAGTGTTTAAAGCTGTAACTCAACAATTTACTGAATCCGATAATCAAGAATTAAGGTTTGAAATGGATGAATGTGCTTATTCCTCGATTATATTGAATTTGTCTACCTCTGTTTTGAGAAAAGTTGGTAAACATGATAATGCTAAAGCCCTTTGGGATAAATTGCAAGAATTATATGTTGAAACATCGTTACCTAGTAAGATGTATTTACTTGAGAAATTCTTTCAGTTTAAGTTAGACTTAAACAAAGACATGGATGATAACATTGATCGGTTTACTAAACTTGTGCAAGACATTAAGCAAACAGATGATAAGAACATTGATGAATATACTCCTATTGTGCTCTTGAATGCTATACCTGACTCTTATGCTGATGTTAGATCTGCGATTAAGTATGGTAGGACTGAAATTGTGCTTGATAGTGTGATTAACGGGATAAAAAGTAAAGAGTTGGAATTAAGAGTTAATAAGGGTAAATCATCTAATGTTGGTGAGGTTAATGTGGTGAGAGGACGACCTACTCAAAGGAATAATAATCAGAATAAGCAACATGACAAGACTGAATCTAGTAAAAATAATGAGAGGAAAAGAAGTAAGTCTAGGACTGGTAAAAGTAACAGAAAATGTTTCAATTGTGGTGAGACGGGACATTTTCGTAAAGAGTGTCCTAATCCTAAAAAGAAGAATCAAGACTTGCAAATTGACTGTAATTTTGCTTCTGGTGAAAATGAGCCTTCTGTTTTTATGGTTACTGAAACTGTGGTGAATTATGTTCATTATGTGAAAAATGAATGGTTGTTAGATTCTGCATGCACGTTTTACATGACACCTGATAAAAACATGTTTCATACTTATAGTGATATGAAAAGTGGCCCTGTTTCTTTAGCTAATGACAAAAAGTGTCAAATTGTTGGTATTGGAGACGTTTGTCTCAAGTTTGAGTCTGGTTCTTGCGTAACGTTGAAAGATGTGCGACATGTGCCTGATTTAGCTAACAATCTCATGTATTGTGCATCTTTAGAAAATGATGGGTTAGAAGAGAAATGGGGTAATGGGTGCATGAAAATCTTGAAGGGGTCTCTTGTGATTTTCAAACCTGAAAAGATTAGAAACTTGTATGTTTGCACTGCTGAACCAATGACTGATTATGTTAATGTTGTTAAAGTTGATAAAACTGATTTGTGGCATAAAAGACTTGGACACATGAGTAATAAAGGTTTGGAAATTTTGAATAAAAATGGCATTTTTGGTAAAGATAAAATTTTTGGTATGCCTTTCTGTGACTCTCGTGTGATGGGTAAGCAACATAGAGTATCTTTTCTCAATCCCCCTAATCCCAATCATTGTTCGACTAAAGCAATTCTTGAGTATTTACATGCTGATGTATGGGGTCCTGCTAGTGAGACCACTCAAGGTGAAAATAGATATTTTTTTTATCTATAATTGATGACTTTTCCAGGAAAACATGGGTTTTTTAATGAAAAATAAATCTTATGTTTTTGATAATTTCAAAAATTGGAAAGTCATGATTAAAAATCAAACAGGTAGAAAAATCAAAGTGCTTAGGACTGATAATGGTCTTGAATTTTGCAATCATGAGTTTGATAACTTTTGCTTAGAGAATGGAATTAAAAGGCATAAGATTGTGCCTTATACACTGCAACAAAATGGTGTTGCTGAACGTATGAATAGAACTCTATTAGAAAGAGTTAGAACCATGCTTGCTACTTCTGGTTTATCCAAACGTTTTTGGGGTGAGGCAGTGATGACTGCAGCCTATCTTATAAATAGGTCTCCCTCTGTCCCTTGAATGGTAGATGTCCTGAAGCTGTTTTTTCTGGAAAACCTGCTGATTATTCTAATTTGAGGATTTTTGGTTGTGCTGCGTATGCCCATAGAAAAAATGATAAACTTGAACCTCGGACTGTGAGGTGTATTTTCTTGGGATACCCGGAGGGTGTCAAAGGGTATAGATTATGGGTAAGGAAAGAACCGGGTTTCAAAGTGATCATTAGTCGTGATGTTGTGTTTAATGAAACTGATTTTCCTTGCTTGAATAATGTGCCTCCCTCTCCTCCTGCTCCAAATACGGTGGAGCACTCTTATGTGCCTATTCCTGCTATTGTTAATGAGCCTGTTACCCAACCTGATGTGATTCCTCCTGTTGATAATCCTATTGATGTGAATGAGCAAAATATTGATGTTGAAAATGAAGATATTGAAAATAATGATAATGAGTTGCCTGCTTTGAATGACTATCAACTTAGTCGTGATAGACCTAGACGCATATCTAGGCAACCAGCCCATTTTTATGATTTTGATATGACTTCATTTGTGTTTAGTGTGTTTGAATATATTGATAATTCTGAGCCTAAAACTTATAATGAAGCTTTAAATTCTGCTAACAAAAATGAGTGGAATAATGCTATGAATGATGAAATGAATTCTTTGCATGTTAATGATACTTGGACTTTAGTTCCTAGACCGAAAAACTGTTCTATTTTTTCTTGTAAGTGGCTCTATAAAGTCAAGAATGAATTCGACTCTGTTAGATTTAAAGCTAGACTTGTAGCAAAAGGTTTTACTCAGAAAAAAGGTATAGATTACACTGAAATATTTGCTCCTGTTGTTAAATTCACAACTGTTAGGATTATGCTTGCTTTGATAGCTCAGTTTAATTGGGAAATGAAACACATGGATGTTAAAACTGCTTTTTTGCATGGAGATCTTGATGAAAAGATTTATATGAAGCAGTCTGAGGGTTATATTAATAATACTTGTCCTGATTATGTGTGTTTGCTTAAAAAAATTGTTATATGGGCTTAAACAGTCTCCTCGTATGTGGAATCTGAAATTTGATAAATGCATGCTAGATTTAAAATTCCAGCGGGGTACTTATAATCATTGTTTATATTTTAAGAATGATACGAGTGTGCCTGTTTTCTTGCTTATATATGTTGATGACATGCTTCTTATTAGTCCTTGTTCTAAATCCATAGAGAATGTTAAAAATTGCTTGAGTGCTAAATTTGACATGAAATATCTCGGTGATGCTAGTAAGTTACTTGGCATGAATATAATCAGAGACCGTGAATTATCTGTTATTTACTTGAATCAAAGTTCATATGTTGAAAATATTTTAAGTAAATTCTCTATAAAAGATGCTAAGTCTATTAATACCCCTCTTGCTTCACATTTTGTGCTTAGTAAAGAGCAGTGTCCCCAAAATGACTTGGAGCTAGACCAAATGAAAAATATACCTTACTCGAATGCTATTGATTCTGTTATGTACTTAATGGTTAGTACCCGTCCTGATATTGCTTATGCTATTTCAAGTTTAAGCCGTTATATGTCAAATTCTGGTTTGTCCCATTGGCAAGCACTTAAATGGTTGTTGAGGTACTTAAAGCATTCGGTAAGTTATGATTTGAAATTCACTAAGTGTGATGAAGGTATAAAATTGGTTGGTTATGTTGTTTCTAATTATGCTAATGATAGGGACAATAGAAAATCTACCACTTCTTATGTGTTTACCTTATGTGGCTCTTGTATTAGTTGGAAATCTCAGTTACAGCCAATCGTGGCTTTGTCTACGACAGAATCTGAATATGTGGCTATGACCGAGGCTATAAAAGAGGCCATATGGCTTAAGGGTTTACTTTCTGAAATTGGTTTTCAAAATGATAATGTGGTAGTATTTTCTGATAGTCAATCTGGCATTCAATTGGGTAAGAATCTTGTTTTACATGATAGAACCAATCATATAGATGTTAAATATCATTTCATTCGTGATGTGATTGCTAAAAATGTTGTTTATCTTGAAAAAATTGACACCAATTTTAATCATGCTGATATGGGAACTAAATGTTTGCCTGTTTCAAAATTTTTGAATTGTTTGAAAATTTTGAATTTTAACACTTCATGTTGATGCTTGTGTTAGTTTGTCCCAAAAATCCTCTACTTTACTTTGTGTGAAGTTGGGGTGTCTAGTTTCGTTCCTTTCTATGTGATAGGAATAAACTAGATTTTTTGCCTTTCGTACTTTGTTCTGACTATGTGCTGGATCAAGTGCCGAAGGTGTGAATGTGTGCCCAAAATTTTTTGTTTCATTGGAATTCACGCGAGTTTGAAGACATCCGAGTTATTTGAAAAACGGAGTCGCCACGCCATTTTGATTACCTCAAAACTTTGAAAAAAAGGTTTTATGGGTTCGAAGGTTAAGTTACCCTTTGGGAAGAACGTTTGGCGTTCACCCAAAGTGCCTTGCCGGAGCAAGTCTCCCTAGATTTCATTAATCATGTTTGCTTGCGTGATTTTTTTTGTGTGCATGTGTTTGAAAATAAAGGGGGGAATGTCCCAAGTTGTCTTCCGGACGTACAAACCATTTGTTGGTTGTCGCTCGGGATTCCTTGGAATTTATGTATTTGGGATTATGATCCCGTCCTCATCTTATGACTTATGATCATCGCATTTTAAACCTCGGGACCCTCGGGACTTGCGTGATCGAGAGAATGACTCTCTTTTGGGTCAAAGATGAGGTTCTTTAGGAAGGAATGTCCTTAGCCCATCAATCCTACGCTTTAAGACGGTCGAGCTCGTATAGAGGCTTCATACTCATTCTTAAGCGATAATCGGAGATATATGGTTCAAGGTTATCCTTTTCCTAAAGAAATCATGAACCTTTAATGGAAGGAACGATGCAAAGATGAAAACTTTTACACCGGTCCGTTCCAAGGTTGGGGGAAAGGGGAAATGCATGATAAAAAAATGACTCTTTAATGAAAAGATGACATTTTGGTTTTAGCAAATGATGCTTTTTGATTTAAAGAAATGATCTTTATGCAAATGATGCATAAAGATTTGATTTTTATGCAAATGATGCATTGAAAAAAGGGGGTTTTGATGCAAAGGATGCATTTTTATTGAAAAAGATTTGATCTTTGTATGCAAATGATGCATAAAGATAACATTTTTATTGGAAAATAGGGATTTTAGGTGCAAAGGATGCACCTTTATGAAAAAGACTACATTTTTATGACAAATGAGGTCTTAATGCATGCAAAGGGGAAAGGGGGTGATAAAGATATGATCTTTATGAATAAATGCCAAGTCCCAAGCAAGATATATGAATGCAATGAGCAAGTATATCAATTAAAATGCAAGGTTAGGGCGTGCGAGGTTACCAATCGTTTCCTTCGCTTCTTCGGACGGAGCTAGGAGGAGAGGTTCTTCTTGGGTCTTCAAGGAGGAGGGAGATGGCTTCTTGAGCTTCTTCTTCGCCTTCTTGAGCCTTCAAGGGTTTTTCTTCACGTCTGGACTGCTATGGAGTGTGTGTGTGTGATTGTTTGTGTTGTTGTTGTTGTTGAAATGGGTAGAGGAGGGCTCTATTTATAGGCAGTCTGGATAAGGCTAATGAAGCCGTGCGGCTGCAGGCCCTTTGCAAATGAGGCCGTGCGGTCTTATCCACAATGACTCAGCATTCTAGAACCATGCAAGGTGGCATCATTCTAGAAGCTTCTCCCTAATTAAGAAAAACGTGTTTTCTTAATTAGGAAGGCTCCTTACACCCTAATTTAAATTTGGACTGTTCCAGACATTTCCGAACACTAGGAAGGTCCGGGAATTACCGGAAAACTTACCGAAATGTCGGGAAAATTAACCGGAAGGCATGAGCCGATTTGGGTACTTACAAGCCCTCGGCAACGTCACTTGCAAGGCGAGTGGGGTTGTCGATAGAAAAGGATCCGATCTGGCGAATGCCGAGACGGATTGGGTGACCAAGGTGGTCGAGTGGCTGAACCTTTTGGAAGGCTACCTACGTATCCCGGAGGAATCAAGCCAGGCCGTAGTTCGGGCTTAGGATCCGCTGGGGAAGGAAGAAGAGAAAATGACCTAGGAGGTCAAGCAATTGATCCTACTGGGGACATGCTAGGAGTGACCCAGGTGGTCGAATATTTGAACTTTTATGAGGGGGCGCTTTATCACTGAGGAGTGACAAAGAAACAGGGTGACCAAAGTGGTCGAATGGCTGGACCTTTTATAAAAGGCTACCTACGTATCCCGGAGGAATCAAGCCTTGATCGTAGTTCAAGCATCACTAGATAGTTAGGAACGATGTCTAGGATCCTTGGGATTGTGACAATTCGGAGGCTGTCACCTGATTGACAATTACTGGAGGATGTCACCTAATTTTGACAATTACTGGAGGCTGTCACCTAAAGAAGCTAGAGCTTATGGCGCTATCTCTTTATGACGGAGATAGAGGTAACTTAAGTTGGGAAACTTGAGCATTCGTCACTATTCGCGGATAGTGGTAGCACAAGTTGAAATGACTTAGGCATGCGTCACTATTCGCGGATAGTGATAGCACAATTTGAAATGACTTGGGCATTCGTCACTATTCGCGGATAGTGGTAGCACAAGTTGAAATGACTTGGGCATTCGTCACTATTCGCGGATAGTGGTAGCACAAGTTGAAATGATTTAGGCATGCGTCACTATTCGCGGATAGTGATAGCACAATTTGAAATGACTTGGGCATTCGTCACTATTCGCGGATAGTGGTAGCACAAGTTGAAATAACTTGGGCATTCGTCACTATTCGCGGATAGTGGTAGCACAAGTTGAAATAACTTGGGCATTCGTCACTATTCACGGATAGTGGTTGCACAAATTGAAATAACTTGGGCATTCGTCACTATTCGCGGATAGTGGTTGCACAAATTGAAATAACTTGGGCATTCGTCACTATTCGCGGATAGTGGTAGCACAATTTGAAATGACTTGGGCATTCGTCACTATTCGCGGATAGTGGTAGCACAAGTTGAAATAACTTGGGCATTCGTCACTATTCGCGGATAGTGGTTGCACAAATTGAAATAACTTGGGCATTCGTCACTATTCGCGGATAGTGGTTGCACAAATTGAAATAACTTGGGCATTCGTCACTATTCGCGGATAGTGGTAGCACAAGTTGAAATAACTTGGGCATTCGTCACTATTCGCGGATAGTGGTTGCACAAATTGAAATAACTTGGGCATTCGTCACTATTCGCGGATAGTGGTTGCACAAATTGAAATAACTTGGGCATTCGTCACTATTCGCGGATAGTGGTTGCACAAATTTAGAGTTCTGACCTAACATTATTTCATTCTAACGGAAGCTAAAGCTTACGACGTTATTTCTTTACTAAAGCTAGATGACTTTATTTCTTTATGACGGAAAAAAACAGAGACTAAAGAAGTAAGAAGGACTCGATGATTTTTTGTAAAGAAAGTAGGACGTATCCTGATAATTTTTGTAAAAGAAGTGAATTAAAAATGCCAAAGGCAAATAAAATGAGCCACGAGGGGGTAAATTTGCAAAATAAGCCTCGGGAGGCACTGGAGGGAAAATTTAATTGAAAGTAATTAGAAATGCCAGGGGCATAAAAGGGTAAAAGAGGCCTACGGGGGACAAAATTGTAAAATGGAGCCTTTAGGGGCAAAATTGTAAAAATCAGCCACAGGGGCTTAGTATGTCGCACGACATAACAGGCCCTGTGGACAGATTTATTAAAAATCGCACAGTCGCCATTTTGAAATTAATTTAGACTTGAAATTGAGAGGGAGGCGACGGCGAGAAGAGAGAGAGAAATCTCAGAGGGCGATTTGAGAGGGATCTAGAGAAATCAAACAAATCTTTAGTTCGATTCAACTTGGAAAATGCCTCCTAGGCTCTATCCGACCAAGAGGGCTTCTCAACATGCCAACTTAGCTACTCGAAGAAAGGGGGTGCAAAGGAATCAACGGCCGTTTCTTCCGGAAGCACCAAGAGGAGATTTCTACCCACAGCTCGATGAGCATACTTCGGATGTCACGAAGAAGGAAGAGGTAAGAAACCTAGGGTTTCTTGAAAAATTTTCAATTTGTGCGAAATTGATTTGAACTGAGTTTTTCTTCAGACTGCATTTGAACTTCATATGGATTGGCCTGTGAACATGAATGAATCTAGGAAATGTAATGCGTAAATGCATGCCATACATTGATCCATTTTGTCCTACTTTTGCTTGAGATGATTTCAAGAAATAGCACGAAATATTAATATTTGTGCCATGTTTTCTTGCAGGGATTGCGCACCCGTGGCTCCCCTGAGGTGATTGGCAGGCTATGGGATAGCTTGCCGGGTAGCCAGGAGCAGGTGGACTCGCCTAAGGGCATGATTTACGCCGCCGGGCTAGGGCAATTTTTGAGATGGCGAAGGCCATCGGGGCACTCGAGAGGAGTGTGGATCTAGTGAGGGCATTCGAGAGTTACGGTGGGAGACCACTCACTCATTTCACTTCTCTTGGGGTGAGACGACGCCTCCCACCGGACTTTGCGGTCATCACAGGATCGCTTTTACGGATGAGCCGCTCTACATGTATGAGCCCAGACAGTGGAGTCGAGCCCCACTTATTGCCGATGATGTTTTTATGGGCTTACTTGGTTTCGTTCCCGGATCAAGAAGGGGAATGGATATGAGTTGGGGGTGCTACAGATTACGAGCTTGACTCTGTCGTCATCACGGAGCTTGACGACTACTATCGCACGGGGACCATAGCTTACGAGGCACCTTCGGACGATCCTGACGATGAGCCAGAGGAGGCTGAGGATGACGACGAGGATGGAGATGAGGGAGAGGATGATGGAGAGGGTGATGGAGAGGATTCAGAGTAGCCCCCCTTCCCCTTAGACATTTATGACTTTTTGGCTATTGTACCCTTTTGGGGAAAACATGTCATTTATTTTTGCTATGCACATCTTTTGGACTTGGCCTATTTCATTTTGTACGTACATTGTTAGCCTTTTGTTGCACGCACTTATGAAATGACAATGGTATTTGGCTTGAATATGAATGATTTGAATGGATTTTTAACTTGTAAATGAATGTATGGGTGTATACGGGGTAAATGAACCATTCCCTATGCATTTGAGAGGTGAATGGATGGTATTTACAGCCATTGACAAGTCGGGGAGTGCCCTGGGGAAAGCAGGAAGCTGCTGATGTCTGATGTCTGATGTGGCTAGTTATGTCGCACGACATAAGTAGCCAACTGGCCAGTTTTGTCGCGTGACATAAGTAGCCAAGACTGCACTTCTCTTACCTTTTGACCTTGAACTGGAATTGCCGACACAGGTTGGAATTGGGTGACCAAATAGGTCACAAACCTGGTCTCCTTGGGACAATGGCAAAGAGATATTGGCCCCTTAAGGATGGAAATGGGGTGACCTAGGAGGTCAAGCAACCAATCCTTCACAGGAATGTTCCAAATCAAAAGAGGTGGCCCATATGGTCACAAAATTGGACTTTTATGAAAAGCTTACGCACCCTTGGAGAATGGAGAAGGGAAAAGGTGACCAATGTGGTCAGATGGCTGAACCTTTATGAAAGGCTACCTACGTATCCCGGAGGAATCAAGCCTTGATCGTAGTTCAAGCTTTACCTAGACAGTTAGGAACGATGTCTAGGATTTTCGACGTTTTGACAATTAGGAAAATGTCGCCTAGAGTTACCTCGTTATAACGGAAGTAACGAAGGCGCTTTTGGGAGAAAACGTTATCATTAGCAATTGGCACGTTACTTGAGCCTAGGGATGATTTTTCTCTTGGAAACATGGTAGGGACTGGGCTGGATGCACATAGGGAATGTATTTGGAAATTGTTAAAGACGGGTTTCAAGCAAGTGGGATCGTATTCCTTGGGTGTGGACTGAACTACTGCTTTTATTGAGATGTTGTCAACGTGGACGAGAATTCCTTCTTGGGTGAGACCGGTTTAAACCTCGGGTCTTGACTAAGGTCCTTTTCTTAAACTCCGGCGCTTGAAGCCGATGCGACAGCTTTTACAACCAAAGCGTATGTTGGAGTGACCAAACCTCTTTTCTAGGGATGGATGTGACTTATCGGAGTCCCTGGCCCGAGGAAAAACTTTCGCAAAGCCCCAATATCTTACTAAAGCAAGGAAAGATCCTTTCATTTGGCAAAGCCCCGTTGAATGAACTAAGTAGGCGAAGTGACTTGGCGAAGCCCGGCCCGCGACCTAGCGAAAATCCCAATATGACCGGGTATGCTGCGGAAGTGATCCCGAGGTTGATCTCGAACAAAACCGAACCCATCTAGGGACCTAGTGAAGAACCCGATGCGAACCCCGAAGATGGCTAAAGAAGCCCCAGTTTAAAGGAATGCTTTGACGTAGTTTTTCGAGGCGGCCTAATGCGAATTGTAGCGAGAAGAGGGAAAACCTATCCTTTTCCTTCCTTTTTTTTTATTTTCTTTTTTTTTTTAGTCACTCAGTCAACCTTAAGAAGATGTGGACGAAGAGAAGAACTTTTAGGAAGATATATACATGCAGGGGCATATTTTTTCGAAAGGTGGGAATAGCTCCCGATTTTGTGTTATTTTGACGGCCTTATTCGATGTAGGCACAAAACTCGCTTTGGGTTTGACTCTTTTGAGAGAGTATAAGCGTAGAAAGGTTGGTAAAAGTGTATGGAAGCCCCTGCTGACAGAAAATCAGTGTTTAGCGCTATCTTTCCTAAGATGTAGAAAAGGAAGACTTGTCAAGACATCTGAAAACTTGTTTTACTTACAATGATCACAAGATTGCTTAAAACCCTTTATTAATGTTCGGGTTATTCAACCACTAATCTCGATATGAACAAACATTCTTATTAATCATGAGGAGAAAGTCAACCAATGTCGCGGATCAAGGTTGGCTGGGTGTGAAAGAAAGGTTTGTGTATAAGGAGGTCATTGATGAGACCGGGTTTTCAGGGATTTGACTGTGTCCATGGGAGAGGTCATTTGATGAGACCGGGTTTTCGGTAATTTGGATATGCTTATGGGAAAGGTCATTGATGAGATCGGATTTTCGGGAATTTGAATGTGTTCATGAGAAAGGTCATTGATGAGATCGGATTTTCGGGAATTTGAATGTGTTTATGAGAAAGGTCATTGATGAGATCGGATTTTCGGGAATTTGAATGTGTTTATGACCGGACCATTGCTGGTTGCCTACGTTCCCCTCATTGTGAGGAGCTCAGGTCGCCGTAGTTCGGCCTTGGCCGGACTGTTTTGGGAAATGGGATTTGTGGTTCCTTTAGTGAAAAGGCTAGGATGAGAAGACTGGATGATGAGGCATGGGCCTCGGGATGATTCCTTGACCAAGTCATTCTTGGACGGCTGCTTCAATAGCTTTCTGATTCTCGTCTTTCATTGGGGGAGAAAGGACTTGCATATGCCTAAAGGCTCATGAAATGCTTCTGCTTTTGCTTCGACCGCCCCAATTGTTTGTCGACAACTTTCATTTTTTGAGCTTTGGTCTTGCACCCGTCCGTCAAGCTTTTGATGGGCGGTCTTGGGTCCTTGGCTTCATTTTCTTTTTCTTTTATTTTTATGTGCAACCCCGTTTTTGCCTAGACCGCCCTTTTTGGGATTTTCAAATTAGCCGGGCATTACTCTTTTTGCACTAAGATTTTTTTTTTTTTTTTTTTTTTTTTTTTTTTTTTTTTATGTGCAACCCCTGTTTTTGCCTATCGCCCTTTTTGGGATTTTCAGCCTAGCCGGGTATTACTCTTTTTGCACTACACACATTTTTTCTTTTTCTCTTCTTTTTTTTTATTTTCTAGAGCACCCGAGACCAAGGCGAGCCCCTCGCTTGAACATTCTTGATACCCTTGAAGTCTAAACCAAGCCCCTAGGTTGTTGTCGACAGTCAATCTTTCGGCCGAGTGGCCTTTTTTGTCGTTCCTTGATGTTGTCGCCGTCGTTGACTTGGTCAAGATGAAGGTGGACATGGTTTGGGAAAGTGTATGGCTTTGATGAAGGCCTTTTGTGGGGTAAGGAAAGTGTATGGCTTGATGGCATTAGTTGACTTTCTCACACCGATTAATCGTAACGTTAATTATTTCGAGAGATTGTTCGTTGAGCAATGCAAGTGATCATATAAAATAAAACCATTTCATTAAATGTAATGTAGGTGTGCAAATAATGTCTTAAGTCTAGCAAGAAAAGAAGAAGACTCTTTATAGAAAATTGAAGATTCAATACAATGTCCGTAGAGGACTTAATTGAAAGGAAAAATACTAGGACCTACGAAGGTTGGTAGAGACTATTTTTCTTTTCCTTCCTTTTTTTTTTTTTTTTTTTTTTTTTTTTTTAAGGATAGGTAAACCCTAGTCTAGTTACTCTTCGCGGGTTGGACCGCCAGGAGCTTGAGCTTTCCTTCGTAGATCGCCCACTCGAATTTCTTTCTTCACTCCACACACTGCCGTCACACGACCATAATGCTTGTGGTACTCACGTAACTTGGCCCCGTCAACTCTACTTGGGTTTCTTGGCTTATGATTCTCGAGAGGTGTGAGAAGGCTTCGTTTCACCAAATCGTTGAAAACTTTGCTCATGGGCATCCCAAAATCATCAGCCGACGTTTCGACCTTGCACTTCTTGAATTGACCTCTTGTCATAACTTTCTGTCTTTGGCCCATGGAGGTTCTCAAGCTTCCCATCTTCTATCAACTTTTGGATCTCATGCCTCAAAGCGGTGCAATTGTCGGTGTTGTGCCCATGGTATTGATGGAAGCGACGGTGTTTGGTCTCGTCCATTCTCGATACCGGGGTTCCCGGGCTTCCAATTCTCCGGTGGCTTTATCGCTTTTTCTTTCACTAGCTCTTCCGAATCTTGCTTAAAGGCATCTCTCGTATTGTTAAAGTGAAAGGAGCAAGGTTTTCGGGGGACCTTGTTATTCTCAAGACTCGTATTCCCATTGTCCAATCGGTTCCACTGTTGGATTTGGGTCAAGGAAGCCGCACATTCTTTCCTTTGTGAGGCGGTGTGAGCCGAGTACAGTTGCTTGGTATTGGGTTATGCTCGGTGGAGTCATTTCCTTGCCTAGTCCGACATCTTGGGTCAAGGGAGTATTGATACTCATCATGAGGTCAAGCTTCTCTTGCATCTGTTTCACTTGCTCCATCAACATTGCCACATGGGGTCAACGGGGACTCTTGGGCTACCGAATCGGCAACAGGACTTGTAGTAGCGAATCGACGGCTGAATTCATTAAGTCCGGTAGGTAACGAAAACTCGGTTCATCCTTTGGCAACTCATGATCACATTCAAGCGGTATAGGGGCTTGAACATAGCCACATATCTCAAACTGATTATGTGAGGTTGGAGCATAAACTGGCAGGTATTGCTGAGACTGAGGGAGAAGTGGGGTGAAATCCAATCCGTTCTGAGAAGCTGAGGGCAATGGAGCCCCAATGAGCTGGGATGTTGGAAAGGACTGAGGAGAAGTGGTCCTTGGCAAGGGATCATATGTGGATGGAGGAAGGTATTGGTTATAAGTGGGAACCGAGATGGCTACTTCGGAGTCTCATCTTCGACCACTACCGCAGAACCGCTGGACTCAATTGTTACTTGGACTCCATTGCGGTGAAGAGCACCGATAAGCAATGACAAATGTTCTTCATGAACCTTTCCGGGCATTTTCCAAAGCCAGACTAACTCTTCCTTCCTAATCATCCGATTTCCCATACCCTCACCGTTTTCTCGTCAAATCCGCCATTCGACTCTCGAGCCGAACCTGTCCGAACTGAAAAGCCGCCGACCCAAGACTCTCGCTCACTTCTTTTTCTTTGCGCGGAAAGGGATAGGCAAGGTTTAGACTCGGGGATAGGTAAGGCTTTAGACTCGAAGGATAGGTAAGGTTTAGACTCGAAGGTAAGTGTTTAGGACTCGAAGGCTCAAGTAACATGCCCTTATCGCTTTAACTTTTGCTCGAAACGCATTTTCTCCTAATCCTAATTGATCGGAAAAGATGAGACCTTGAAAGGTCAAGATTGGAAGTAGAGATCGGACCGAAGGGGGTCACGATTAAGGATTTGACCATGAAAGGTCGAGATGGGAAATCGAAAATTGGACCGAGGAGGTCTCGATTAGAGATTGACCATGAAAGATCGAGATGGAAAGTCTGAAATCGGACCGAGGAGGTCTCGATTAGGGGTTTGACCATGAAAGGTCGGGATAAAGAAAACGGAGATCGGACCGAAAAGATCTCGACAGGGATTCGACCATGAAAGGCCTGGACGAGGAAAACTGAGATCGGACCGAAAAGGTCTCGATTAGGGATTTCGTAGATAGGAACATGCAATTATGATTACACTAATTGTTCAAGTTTACTTAAAACAATGTCTTTTATTTATTTCTATTTGGTTGGAAAAGTGGGGTTTGCCTTCTTCTTTTCGCAACTACTCTAGATCCCCGGATCGCCGGGTTCCGTCACTACATCTATAAGCCCCTCGTATTCCACCCGTATTTCGACCTCCCAGGTGGATGCCGGGCGAGGGTCCTATAGGGCACGCGGATCCCACCAACCGAGAGTAAAGAACGCTCCTAACGGGTCTAGCGGGTCATAGGACCTTTCAACGCACGAGCGATGCGGATTATAGTCAAGGCAATACCGGAAAGTCTCGTCTCTGCCTTGACGGATCTTTGACAGAGTTTCGCTTGAGCGAGGGACGGTTTTTGACTTTCGGTAATGTCCGAGAGAATAATAGGCATGGGTCGGGCGGCAAAGCCGGATGACACAAATGTCACATCAACTTCAGATACGCAGCGCGCGAGTCGAATCGAAGTCAATGCCGGCCAAGATCTTGCCAATTTTTCCTTGTCGGAATTTTGGCGAGCTTCGCTTGAGCGAAAGATCTTTTGATTTTTTGGCAAAGACTTGGTCTCGACTCTTACGCATTCCGTGCGGGTCAAGGTCAATAGTCAATGCTCTGAGTCAAGATCCCACCGATTTTCCTTGTCGGAATTTCGCACTTCGCTTGAGCGAAAATCTTGGCTTCCGTTATGAGCTAAGGCTTCGACCTTTACGTGGGTATGCAACCGGGCTATATGACACGGACTAGACCAAAACCAACCAAAAGTCACGGTTTTTTGAAACGTGTGACACGGACCGTGCATTGGTCGACACCGGCCGCCTACGGGAGGTTGGGATGATTCCGTGCGCGCTCGGGAGCATCGTAAGGCCGTCCGTGGCTACTGAACCACCCTCGGGTTTGAAGGACGTGCGTGCAAAAGTGTACATGTGATATATCAAAGCGCGTAGTGTGCGGTCTCCTAAAAATGTTCCTTTTGAGTTAAAACAGAGATTTTCATAAATGTGTTTTAAAGGAATGATTTTCGGAACGGGGGAAAATGCAACACATAAGCACGTAAATTTTAAGGAGCCCCGATCGGTCATGGAGCCGAATAGCCCCAAGCCGCTAGGGCGCGCATTAACCATGATTTTTCCCGGTGGAATTGCCACCGAGGTCGTATGGTCGAATCCTATGAGGATTAGCCGTGACGACCGCATGGATCAATTTTCCAGGTTCCACTCCTTTTGCTATTTTTTTTCGGGTTGTTTCCGTTCAAAGTATGCACATTCCAAGATGCAAATGATGCAATGCATGGTAAAAGAAAGCAAACATGATTAATGAAATTGGCGATGGGAGTCTAACCCGCTCAAAGGGAAAAGCTTTCTTCTATTTTTTTTTCAAAATTATTTTTTTTTCGAAAAAAGGGATACTGGTACGTGGGATTGTTAAACCACCTTGTTATCCCAAGCCCCGGGTTAGGGAGCGATACAGGAAGGGTAAGTGGGGTCCACCTATATACCAAGTATCGACTTTTGTTTTGAAAATAAAGCTTTTCTCCTTTGGTTCTATTTTCCCCAGCAGAGTCGCCAAACTGTGAATGTGTGCCCAAAATTTTTTGTTTCATTGGAATTCACGCGAGTTTGAAGACATCCGAGTTATTTGAAAAACGGAGTCGCCACGCCATTTTGATTACCTCAAAACTTTGAAAAAAAGGTTTTATGGGTTCGGAGGTTAAGTTACCCCTTGGGAAGAACGTTTGGCGTTCACCCAAAGTGCCTTGCCGGAGCAAGTCTCCCTAGATTTCATTAATCATGTTTGCTTGCGTGCTTTTTTTTGTGTGCATGTGTTTGAAAATAAAGGGGGGAATGTCCCAAGTTGTCTTCCGGACGTACAAACCATTTGTTGGTTGTCGCTCGGGATTCCTTGGAATTTATGTATTTGGGATTATGATCCCGTCCTCATCTTATGACTTATGATCATCGCATTTTAAACCTCGGGACCCTCGGGACTTGCGTGATCGAGAGAATGACTCTCTTTTGGGTCAAAGATGAGGTTCTTTAGGAAGGAATGTCCTTAGCCCATCAATCCTACGCTTTAAGACGGTCGAGCTCGTATAGAGGCTTCATACTCATTCTTAAGCGATAATCGGAGATATAGGGTTCAAGGTTATCCTTTTCCTAAAGAAATCATGAACCTTTAATGGAAGGAACGATGCAAAGATGAGAACTTTTACACCGGTCCGTTCCAAGGTTGGGGGAAAGGGGAAATGCATGATAAAAAAATGACTCTTTAATGAAAAGATGACATTTTGGTTTTAGCAAATGATGCTTTTTGATTTAAAGAAATGATCTTTATGAAAATGATGCATAAAGATTTGATTTTTATGCAAATGATGCATTGAAAAAAGGGGGTTTTGATGCAAAGGATGCATTTTTATTGAAAAAGATTTGATCTTTGTATGCAAATGATGCATAAAGATAACATTTTTATTGGAAAATAGGGATTTTAGGTGCAAAGGATGCACCTTTATGAAAAAGACTACATTTTTATGACAAATGAGGTCTTAATGCATGCAAAGGGGAAAGGGGGTGATAAAGATATGATCTTTATGAATAAATGCCAAGTCCCAAGCAAGATATATGAATGCAATGAGCAAGTATATCAATTAAAATGCAAGGTTAGGGCGTGCGAGGTTACCAATCGTTTCCTTCGCTTCTTCGGACGGAGCTAGGAGGAGAGGTTCTTCTTGGGTCTTCAAGGAGGAGGGAGATGGCTTCGAGCTTCTTCTTCGCCTTCGAGCCTTCAAGGGTTTTTCTTCACGTCCGGACTCAAGCATGGAGCGCGCGTGTGTGATTGTTTGTGTTGTTGTTGTTGTTGTTGAAATGGGTAGAGGAGGGCTCTATTTATAGGCCCTGGATAAGGCTAATGAAGCCGTGCGGCCGCAGCCCTTTCGCAAATGAGGCCGTGCGGTCTTATCCACAATGACTCAAAGATTCTAGAACCACGCAAGGTGGCATCATTCTAGAAGCTTCTCCCTAATTAAGAAAAACGTGTTTTCTTAATTAGGAAGGCTCCTTACGTACTCTAATTTAAATTTGGACTGTTCCAGGACATTTCCGGAACACTAGGAAGGTCCGGGGAATTACCGGAAAACTTACCGAAATGTCGGGAAAATTAACCGGAAGGCATGAGCCAGATTTGGGTACTTACAGAAGGCTAAGGCGATGATGACTTTGCCCAGTAAGTGTATCCTATGAGTGCATCGTGAATTGCACTGGTGTCATGAACCGACACTTGATCCAAGGTGAAGAATGTTGTTATATTTGTTTGGGCCTTGGCCCAAATTAGTGTAGCCCATAAAATAATTAAGCAGCCAAAATTTCTGGCCCTGTAGCTTTGTTCCAGACCCTTCGTTTTTAAAGAGAAGTTGTTGACTTTGACTTGGACTATTGTTTCACCAAGTTTGCGATCACTTTTATGGTTTCCGTATGCGGCCATTTCGCCACGTCGTTCCTCCTCCTTCGTTGTTGATCGGGTAAGCTCCTATCTAATCTTCTTCTTCTTCTTATCTCTTCTCCCCTTCAGTGCCTATTTAAACTCCCTACCCCCTTCTTTGCAGCCAACAACACACGAGTAAACACACGAGCACTTCTCTTCTTGATTTACACACTGTCTCTTGAGGTATAATTCGGGGCATAGAGAGTTTGAGGGTATTCTTGCTGGGATTACTGTGACTATATAGGGTTTGATTCAGATTGAGATTTGTTCTCTGTTGGTCTGTTTAGGTTATCTCTCCCTCACATTAAGCTTGATTCTAATTCTCTGTGGGTGTGTGTTTTGGGTTCCTGATCGGAAGTTGTGTGTGTGTTGTTTGGCGAGGCAAAGTTGGGAGTGGGCGTTGGTTTTCTCTTAGGCAGTTCGTGATAGGCTGGGATTTTTTGGGTCTGTGTACTGGTGGTTTTGGGACTGCATTGCTGCCTTGGTTTCTTAGCAACATCTTGGATCGGTGCCTTGGATTGTGACTGATTTTCTGAATATTCGGATATTTGTGCCTGAGCCGATTTCTTTCACTCTTTTACTCTGTTTAAATTCAGTTTTTATTTCCTGTTTATTTAGTGTTCAGACTTCTAGTTTCTTCTGTTACTAATTTGTGTTTTATTTCTCTGTTTCGCATTGCTTTCGCTGTTGCAAACCGATGATGTTCTTGTTCGTGAGTATTGATAATAATTCTCAACAAAATTATTTCAACTAAAATTTTATGAACATATTTTTGTAACTATTTTGTTCCCCTAATATTATTCATACAACAATCATATTCAGGGAAATGATAATTAACCAAATTTATAACTCAGATGGGCCATACAAGAATCAAACAAACCATAATCACATGAAACGTTTCGACATTATTATTGAGAGTCATAGGAATCTTATTATTCTAGTACAAGACTATCCTATCCTATGATTCACTCAATAAAATACCCATATTTTTAACTGCCACCTCCTCCACATCTTCGATTACTAAATACTCTATTTTCTACCTAATGGGCCAAGGCCCAGTGGTATATCGGCCTTCCGTGAGTGCCACGGCTCGATTCTCCCCAGCGAGACCCATGATTTAATTTTTAATTTGGGTTTCAGTGATTCTTGAGCTTTCCGCACATCCGCGTGCAAGAAAGCAAGATCGCCGAGCCTTCTGAACCTCGGTGTGGGGAGTTCAAATCTTGGCAGAGCACCTGAGCATTATTTGGTGTTGTAATAGTGATGTAATTGCTCTACAGAGCAAATGAGCACCCATTCGATGTTGTAAGAATGTAAATGCCTTGTAGGAGGGCTCCTCGCCGTGAGTATAAGGGGTGCCGCCACCCCGCCGCATAGGGCACATCCAATGATTTACCTCCGCCGCCCATCGAGGCCTGCACTGTCAGATTGATTCTACGTTCTTTAACCCGAAAGAATCAAAAAAAATAAAAAATAAAAAAACTCTATTTTCTGAGTTTCAATGACTGGATTCGGTTCAGTCAATTTGGCCGCAAAGCAGGTACACCAAATTTGCCATCTTGCATCCTCTTATTTGTTGGATTTCAAATAGGTAATAGTGACCCAATGCTATGTAATTATAATGAAATTATCATAACACGTCTGCACTAATAACTTATGATTGTTAAATTATTAGTGATAAACAAATGTGGTACTACTTACGACCTCGTCTCAAAATTTATGTCTATATATATGCATGACCTCGTCTCAAAATTTATGTCTATATATATGCAGTGACGAATCTAGGATTTTTTAACTGTGGGTCATAATTTACACTACATAATTTCATACTAAAATTTTCCGTAACGCAATTACATTGCCATAACTTCGAATACAATTGTCTCATAGAAAAAAACAATACAAATATTTGAATTAAATTTGTACCCTACGCGCGTTTTCATACTTTGAAAACGTTTAATAACATCATCATTCGTTACTTTCCTAAACCAATATTTTTCAACATAACATACAAGACAATCATTCAAAAATTGATCACAAATCTTGTTTCGTAAATTGTTCTTGACATAATTCATCCCGAAGAAGCCATAACGGGAAGTCGGGAATCGATTATTGACTTGGTGCACTACTAGAATTACCCATCCCAAAATTAGTTTCACCATCCCCAATTTTTTCTTCTTTTGATTGATGAGAAATTTGTCTATATTCAATAATCAACAATAACACCACCAAATATCCTACACAAAAATTCAACGAAATAACTATTTAATCAACAAAGTAAAATCAATAATAAAAACATGATGACATATATTAAAAATTGTGGCGTGATTGACAAAAAAATTAAAATTCAAACACATACATATTTGAAATCAAACATTTAATCAACACATATATATAAATCACCCACTAAATCTGGAAAAAAAAAAAAATCAAAGCCCCAAAACTATTTTCAAACCCTAGATTTATATTTTACTTGAATGAGAGAGAGAGAGAAGTCGAAGGAGAGATTTGAGGGTTTGGGATACTTACCGCAGGACAGATGATTGAAGCTTGATGAAGAATGGAGATTGGAGTCGTCTCTCGTCGGTCGTCGTCGCTCGAAAGTGGGCGTGCTGGCATGCGTTGGTGAAAGTGAAACAATGAAATAAATGATTGAATTCAATTCACACCCCTGTAACTTATTTTGTTGGGGTTTACTAAGTTCACTTCCCTTTCTAAAGAGTCAATTCTTTTTTGGGATGCACTTAGTAAAATAAAATTTAACTGGTAAAATTTTTTGATCGGGTGCACGTGCACCCGCACCATACACTGTAAATCGGCCACTGTCTATATGCGATAAAATATGAAGACCCCAAAATATATTATGTATTATTTTTATCTCAAAATCAAAATTTAAATAAGCTACAAAACTAATACTCCTCGTCCCGCTCTGACATGGTCATATGTGGTCATTGACCAATGATTTTATGAATGTCTAGATATCTCTGTGCAATTCTAAAAAAAATTATTGATAGTATTTCTATTGGTGAAGCAATAACAATTTTTAAAATTACAAAAAAATATCTAGATATTCATAAAATCATTGGTCAATGACCCGCACAGTTGACCACCAGTGCGATATGTAGCGGGACAGAGGGAGTATTTATATAAAAGGTCACAAACAATATGAGTCTTAATTTTATTAGAATTATAACAAGTTTCCTTATTATAATAGTATTATAATTCTAATTGAAAATATTGCTAAAATACCTCTTCTATTTTGGCTCAATACCAATTTAGATAACTAAATAATTTTCTTCCTTGAGAATATCTCTCAATATTCTAACGTCGTCCCCTCCCTCAAGTTGAAATATCTACAACATAGATTTTCAACTTGTCAAAAATAAATTAAAAATTGAAAAAGTTACATAATAATAATCATAAAATCTCCAGCAACAAAAATTTGATAATCTAACATAGTTTGTGTCAGATGTTGTATTATCTAAAGAGACATCTGAATTAGTTCTTCTTTTCTTCAATCTCGTGTTGGAATTTGGCTCAAGTTTAAGGAGTCAACATACATTGTCTCATGTGATTCATGAATGTGACGGTTGATGATGGATGTGTTTTTACACACCCATTTCTTATACTTTCTCACTTACTTGGAGTTTGATTTCCCGAGTTTTGTCGTGTTTTAATCAATGTTTTGGAGTTTGTTAAGTACGGGTCTAAACTGCGGGAAGGTGTGAAATAAAGAGCAATTTTGGTGAAATTTGGTGTCACAAGCACCTGTTAGTGATTTGAAGAAATTCAGGAGCAAGGAAAGTGCCCATATTCAATCAAGTAAGGTGGGCGACCGCCCAGAATAAAGTGGGCGACCGCCTGTTGAAGAATTCCCAAGCGTCAAGGCCTGTGCACATACGGGCGACCGCCCAAGGATCAGTGGGCGACCGCCTGTGAAGGAAGATCAAGACAAAACCACTGTACACACGGGCGACCGCCCTGAAAGGTGGGCGACCGCCTACGCCCGTTTCGTAAATTCAGTTTCCTATTTTATGGAGGATTTCATGCCCTTTCCTAATTTTTCACCCCTTCTTCCCTAGTTTAAAAGAGAATTCTGCAGAAACAATTGATTTTATGCTTTATTGTCCATTGTAAGTTGAAGGCTAGAGGATTGAAGGATTGTTTGTGCTTCAATCATTGGTCCAGGTTTATGCTTTTTCTTTCAATTTGTGTAATCTTTAGTTGGAACATGAGTAGCTAATTTTCTATTTCATGGATTGGGTATAAACGGTGTCAAAGTTTTATGCTAAATATTTAATTTCAATTTTAATTAATTTCTTGTTCCACAAAGTTGTTCTTCATCTTATTTAGGGTTTTTATTGGATCATTAACGTGAGCAATAATTACCGGATTAAACTTTGTGGATTAAATCCAATCGGTTACGTAATTGTATCGAGAAGGTTTAGGTTCATGTATTCCTTGGATTTTTAATGCAATCTTGAATTATTGGGTGACGTAATTGAAACCCTAGTAATTGAGATTAGAAGAGTTGCAAATCGCACACCAAACCGTCCCAACTCTTGCATTAGTGAATGAACCCTTGAAATTGATTAAATACTATTTTATGAATAGCATATTACTGCGACATTGTGAAATCCCAATCCGTGAATCCTTTTAATTTGGTAAATTCCTTTGATTTTTGCTTCCGTGCTTTATTTAATTGCTTCTTTACGTGTTTAATTGCTTTTCGTCATTAGGTATAAATTAAATCAATTAAAAATCAAAACCCCCCCTCTTTGTTACTTTTTACACCAATTAAATCTACTTGTTAAAATCAACGAGTCTCTGTGGTTCGACCCCTGCTCGTGCATATTGCTACACCGGTAGTGAGTACACTTGCTCGATAATTTATTACATAGTGGATTTTTGTCCATCAGTTGACCTTTCATTTCAATGAAGACTTTTGGTATTTGTTTATCTAGATAAGGATTTATCTAAGAGATGTTTTGTGCCTATAAATAGGCATATATAGAAAAGGTTTAAGTGTGCCTTGTGGTGCCAAGAGTGGCTTTCCTTAGGGGAGAGTGAGTTAGAGAGAGTGTACATTCATGAAGGAGTTGTACACTATTGTGAAAATATTCAAGAATGTTGAGAAGGATGTGGATACCTCCATTCTTGTAATACTGTTGTGATATGTGGTGTGTCTTTGCGAGTTTCTTGATTAAAACTCGTGGTGTTGTAAGGTTGAAAGTGTTAGCATAGCCTACAATTTATAGAGAGAAATTTTAAGCTTTTGCTGTAGGGAGAATATTCAAGAGTATTGAGGGTAAGAGTCTCTATTTTTGTAATATTAAAGAAATTATAATATTGTTTATTGGTGGAATAGGCTTTAAGCCGAACCGTGTAATATTGTGTGTCTCTTTTTCTTTGTTTGTGTGGGTGTTTACCGTTTGATTTTTTTTGTGTGAATTCTCTTGTGGGAGATCGATCCTAACATCTCGTGCACAACTTGTATCCGCAAATGTTTTTTTCTCCAATCTTCGTTTATTGAGTGAATGACACTTTAATTATCGTTTTCAGAGTAAACGAAACTTAATCATTATTTTTAGAGTAAACAACACAGAAGATGGAAATGATGTTACTATGATTAATCATCGTTTTAACAGTGAACGACACTCAATCATTCTTTTATTTTCATAATTATTTATGTGGGGTTATAATGATTAGAGAGTAATTTCAATTCATATTTCGGTTAAAGCCAATAATTGAAAATATAATTGAGATCCAGAGCTCGTGTCCCCACTATAGATCAATTCGTTAATTTTTTTTTTTCCAATCTTCCGTCCGTAGAAATAGTACATTCGATATGAAAGGGATCAGCTTTTGGCGATGCATTATAATGTTCTCAACATTCCAAATTAAATTAAAGAGTATCAGTCCATGTATATTAAGTGTCAATGTAAAAAAGTGTCAGTGTTAGTGTTAGTGTAACAAAGTGCCGGTATAAAGAGTGTCAATGCATATATATTAAGTGTCAGTATAAAGAGTGTCAATATAAGATTAAAAAGTGTCAATATTAGTATAAAAAAGTGTCAGTACATGTATTATTAAGTGTCAGTGTAAAAATGATTTTTCCTTAAGTTTAGGCCTCGCCTAGACGTTAGGCGGCCATAAATTTCAGTGTTTTAAAAATCGTTTACCTTGGCCGCTTAGACCTCGCCTATACGTTAGGTTGACATAAAACGCCGCAATTAACTTCAAATTCGCCTAGACAAGATATCATAATAAAATTTTCATTAAATTTGCATTAGAACGCCGCGGGTAACTTCAAATTCATTTGGATCCCGTCTATAAATTTTAATTTTAGTATTTTTAATTGAAAATTGCATTAAATTTATTATTATTTACATTTAAATTATTTATTTGCGTGTTCTCGTGAGATTTTCAACTTTATTTCACTATAATGTTATAAATTATTTACATTTAAATTATTTATTTGCAAGTGAATAGAAGATTAGAGGAGATAAAATATAAAAGTTGAAATATTTATGATAAAACCTCTTTTTAATTGATTTTTTTGTAAATATGTTAATATTTTAAGGGTATAATGAATGATTTTTTTGTAAATACATTTACATTATAAGGGTATAAATGTCCAAAACACTGTTTAAAATTTGTCATTTATGAAATGTGACTCTTAATTTGTGACGAATTAAAAGAAAAAGTAGAACTCTTGAAATGTCTATCTTTCGCCTAGGTATTGCGTAGACGCTTTAGGCGATAGAGCCGACTTGATTACGGGCAATTATTAGAACCTTTATAAATTCATAAAACTGAATTCAATCACATAATAATAATAGCCCAATGTCTTCTCTTCCACACTATATGTACCTACCTCAATCAAATTGTCTCCACGAATTTAGCTTTCCCGTTCTGTCTCCTCCAATGTTATCGCTACCCTCCACAGATTCCATATAAGACAAATTTACCCATTTCCTTCTTTAACAGATTTCGATCGTTTCTCACACCAGAGAATCGGCATCACCCACCGCCGATTCCGAAAATGGCCGACAACGACGAACGGGAAGCTTTCATTCATCACAAGCGAAAAGGAGGATTCGCTCGCAGCGTATCTCACGCCAACGACGAATTGCACATCTTCCGATCATGGCTCCGGTGGATGTGCGTCGATCAATCCGACACATTTTCCGCTTGTCTTTCCTGGTTCATGTTCATCCTTTTCGCCATTGTTGTTCCTTGCTTCTCTCATTTCTTCCTCGCCTGTAGCGATTGCGATAATAAGCATACTAGGCCGTACGATAGCCTCGTTCAGCTGTCGCTCAGTAGCGTTGCAACGCTTTCGTTTATCTGTCTATCGAGGTTTGTCCGGACTTATGGACTCCGGCGGTTTCTCTTCCTTGATAAACTTTGTGATGAAAGCGAAACTGTGCGCAGAGGTTATACCGAACAGCTCAATGTACGTTTCTCTCCCTCTTTTAATTTCTCATTTGAAAATTTATTTTAATAAAATAAATCAAAATTTACTCTCGATTTAATAGATCAAATTTGAAATTTTTTGAACGTTCATTTAGGGCAGGAGGGAATGGAAAACTACAAAATTTATTTATTTATTTATTGAGAAATTTCTATGTTTTTCTTGTCTTTTTCCTCTGAATGATTGATATCCACAATTATGGAACATGGCATTGTCTGGCAAATTCTTTCACTAAATGAATTTACTTAAGACTCCGTTTGTTTGGGGGAAAATATTTTTCGAAAAATATTTTTCTCATTTTTCGGCGTTTGTTTCGCACCAGAAAATGGGAAAAACTTCATTTTTATCGTATTTTTCGGAAAACATTTTGCCGGAAATCATTTTCCGGAAAATGTATTACGCTAAACAAACGGAGCCTAAAATTAATGATTTTTGTGCAGAGATCATTGAAGATCTTATTCATCTTCGTAACGCCATGTTTTGCTGCGCAAAGTGCATATAAGATATGGTGGTACAGCTCTGGGTTCACCCGCATCCCTTTCTTAGGAAACGTGATCGTCAGTGATACCGTGGCTTGTATCTTGGAGCTCTGCTCATGGTTATATAGAACTGTTGTGTTCTTCCTTGTATGCGTTCTTTTTCGCCTCATCTGCTACCTACAGATTCTCCGCCTCCAAGACTTTGCTCAGGTCTTCCAAGTCGACTCTGACGTTGAATCAGTGCTTAGGGAACATCTCAGGATCAGAAGGCATCTTAGAATCATCAGCCACCGGTATCGTGTGTTTATATTATGGGCACTCATTTTCATCACTGTCAGCCAGTTCACCTCCCTTCTTATGACTACGCGTGCTGCTGCTGATCGTAATGTTTTCAAAACTGGCGAACTTGCGGTAACTTCTCATTTCCTTAAAAAATCATTTAACATTTTCAGTTAGTTTTTAGGAATTCCAGTTAGTTTTTTAGAATTTCAGTTAGTTTTTCAGAATTTCAGTTAGTTTTATGAAATTTCAGTCAGTTTTTTAACGTTTCCAGTTAGTTTTTCAGAATTTCAGTTAGTTTTTTTAGAATTTCAGTTAACAAAAACTGTTAAAAATTCCGTTAAAAGGACTAATTTGAAAGAAAAAAAAAAAGCTTCAGTTAACCGTTTTAACCGGATAAACCGTGTTAACCGGTTATAACCGTTAACCGGATAACCGTAACCGTTAGTACACGGTTAACGGTTAGGTTACAGTTAAGATTTAACGGTTTTTTTAACCGGCAGTTATAACCGTTTGAACACGTCTAAGTTGGATCGGTGGTTAATGGTCCAATTACATTCTTTTATAAATGGGTGATCTCTGTTGGTGGGAGGATGAGTCAAAAGACAATTATATCTTTAATAATAATTGATCTAATGGTTTAGATCTGAACATATTCGGACTTTTGTGCAGTTGCACTGTATATGCCTCGGATCTTTTACAAGCTCTCATATACATGGGGTCTAGTGAAGGGCAGGGTGTAAAAAAAATGCAAACAAAATCTCATTTGGTAGCTACCGATTAATATTTAATTGTGCGATGGCAGGGTGAGGTCAAAAGACAATTATATCTTTAAAGAATCTTTAACGAATCCTTAATGAATGATCTAACGATTCAGAACCGAAACATTCCTAAATCCCTATAAAGAACCCTCACTGTGCATGAGGTCCGGTGAAGGCAGGTTATAAGAAACTGAATGCATAATCTCAGTTTGTAACTACTGATTGACTGTGCTTATTTGTATTGTACAGCTATGTTCAATGAGCCTTCTTGCTGGGCTATTAATACTACTGAGAAGCGCTACACGAATCACCCATAAAGCTCAGGCCGTGACCACGCTTGCAGCCAAGTGGCACGTCTGCGCAACAATAGAAACATTTGAATCTGCTGAAGCTGAGACTCCACCAATGGGGATGCTTGTTGGTAACCAAGTTTTTCCAGTTACTTGTGAATCATCCGATGATGCTGAAGATGTTGGCGATGAAGAGGATGAACTCGACAACACTAAAATTATTCCGTCTTATGCCTACAGTACAATCTCTTTCCAAAAAAGACAAGCCTTGGGTAAATATTTATACACATGTTCTTTTCCTTTTCTTATCTCAATTTTGTTGCTCCCCCTCCGTCCCATAATAACTGTCACACTCTCCTTTTTTGGTGTGCGATTTTATCATGATGCAAACAAGTAAAATCATATTTCTTTTCTTTAAATGTTGACAAGTTAGATGTGACATTTATATTAAAACGGACGGATGAAATAATTCTTCGAAAGATGTTGTGGAATTGAATTTGATCATGACATGTTTTGTTTTTTGAATTGGCAGTGACATACTTCGAGAACAACAGAGCAGGGATAACATTGTTTGGGTTTATGCTGGATAGGACTTCACTCCACACCATTTTTGGGATAGAGTTGTCCTTGGTTTTGTGGTTGCTTGGGAAGACTGTTGGTATTTCTTAAACATAATATAATAAAAGGGCAAATCTCGGTGCGCCAAGCGCTCCCCGCCTTGCGGGGGTTGGGAGGGGAACTCAAAGTGGAAGAACAATTTGGAGAGAAAGTACTTGCAGAGAGATTTATTTATTCATTTTTTTAGTTTTGATTTTTCAATATTTTGATTTTTCTTGTTCTGTTTAATTAAAAAAAAAACAAAAAAACCATACCTTGGTGGTGTAATCTCATGTCTTCCTCCCACCCCGAAGGAAATAATAGTTGATTGTGATTCTTTTTCTTACTCATTTCGGGTATTCTATCTAAAAATGTACACTCTCAAAATAATTATTTTTAATAATTCTTTATTCATGGAACCCACTTATTATATACTCGCAATAACTTTTTCTTTTTTGAAAATTGATTTAAAGAGTTGTGGCATTGCATAAATTTGGGGTCTAATTAGCTCTTACAAATCCCTGCTATCTTTAATACTTCATCAAAGCATGAAATTAGGAGCAATAAGTAAAAATAAACCAAGAAATCAATCATCTTAAAATACATGCACAAGTATATTATCCAAAGCTTTGCTCATATTAAAGTTAAAAATATTTTTTGTAAATTTGGAGTGTAGATCTATTTATAAAAAGATTTTCATTTGAGTGTTATTCTTAATTATTTTGAAACATAATATTACCTTCTTAACAAGATGAATATATAATATAAATTTAATTAAAATGAAAACAAATACTCCCACTGCTCAGTTTCAGTTTAAAGTTGTTACTTCCATTTTTATTCTTTCCCAATTTAAGGTTCTTAGTTTACTTTATTACTAAAATGGATACTGAGACTAGAGCTGTCAATTAGGGAATACGAAACGGGACGGAACGAAATTATGTTGTTCCACGACGAGAACGGGACGAGATAGGACAGGACCGAAACGGGACGGGACTAAAATACTCCGTCCCATCCCGTCCCATTTGCGGGATGCAGGATCCCGCGGGACAATGCGGGACGCGTTGACTAGGAGGGATAAGCGTTGACTACGCGGGTATCACCACTGTGTTGGCCAGTGATAGTAAAATTCCTCCTTGTAGCATAGCACATTTCATCGGTCTTCCAAATCAAATTAACAGGAACATTTTCCATTGATTTCACATGATGGTAAGACCAGATTTCTGAAAAAGTCAATTATTGGCCACCAAGAACCCATGCTTGTTATCACTGGAACTAGTACCGATTGTTGACAAAGAAATATTAACAACCTTGAAGAGAGGAGGGACATTGGTAATACAACAATTGATGCCGTAGCACATCCCATCTCTTTCCAAAATTGTATTATTAGAACTAGAGCTGTCAATTCGGGAATATGGGACGGGACGGGATGGGACGGAACAAAATTATGTTGTCCCACGACGGGAACGAAACGAGACGGGACGGGACCGAAACGGGATGGGACTAAAATACTCCGTCCCATCCCGTCCCAAATCTATTACGGGACGGGACGTCCCGACGGGACCGTCCCAACTTGACGGCTCTAACTGAGACTCATTTGATACGGTAGCAAACTAACAATAACAACCCACTTACTATTTTTGACCAACTTTCTCTTTTATATTTTACTTTTCATACTTACAATATTTACTCTTTTTTAATTACCGTATGTATAAAGTTAAACTAATAACATTAAATCGAAACAGAAACCGAAACGGAGGAAGTAATTAAATGTTTTACAATGTGTAAAGTCAGTAACTTTGTAATCAAAATAAACCACAATACTCTCTCCGACCCACAATAATCTGTAAAAAGACATCTTTTAGACGTCTCACAATAATCTGCATAGTCTCAAAATGAAAATGAGACTCACTTGTTATACTCACAACAATTACCCACTAACTTCACTTTCTCTCTCCTACCCAATCATCTACCCTCACAACACATCACATTTTTCACCTATTACCTTAATTCTTGTGTCAAGCAATTTTGTGCGCATTTCTCCGGAAAGGAGGGAGTATGCTTTATGCCTTTACTAGCCTAAGCCCGTGTCAAAGGCCACGTTTTTTTTTTTTTTTTTTTATTTAAAAAAAAAAAATTAAGAGCAAAATGAAAAAGGGACAAATGTATGAGGGCAAAATGGAAATTTTCCCCCTTAAAACTGTTCATAGAACTGTTTAAAAGTAAAAGGGTTCCATTTATACTGTAGATTGAAGGATTAACGGTGAAAAAATCAACAGTGAAAAATAAAAATGCACTAAAAAGAATAAAATAAAATGCAATAACTTGTTCTACGTAACTTAAACGAAAACAAACGGCGTCGTACTCCGAAAAAAACGTCGGCCAAAACGCAAACACCACGAACAAGATCAACCGAAAAAACAACAACAGAATTACAGAAGCAATTGAATTTGTTAAAAAGGGGGAGGAGCCGGAAATCTTCAATAATATTGAATTTTGTTTTTCGTTTTTGTAGATTGAATCCTGAAACGAAGCCGCTCAATCCGTCCCCGTCCCCAGTTTTGAAAAATTCCTGGGGAATCTCTTTGATTTTCTTAATCAAATGGAGATTGATTCCGCTCCGATTAGCCGGTGTTCCAAGGTGCACCAGAAAATCTACCAGGAGTGGTTCAATTTCGCCGATTCAGGTTTTCTATTTTTCCGAACAATCTCTCTGTTTTTGTTGATTTTTTTCTTCAAATTCGTGCTCCAATTTAATTCCTGTATTTGTTTAATTACAGATGGGGATGGACGCATTACGGGCGGCGATGCTACGAAGTTTTTCGCCATGTCTAAATTGTCTAGACAAGATCTCAAGCAGGTGTCTTTCATATTTGCTCAATCAAATTGCTTATATTATCCCCTATTTATATTTGCTTGTGTTTTTCTATGTTTGGATCCTCCCCAAAAGGAGAATATTTAAATGCTTATTCTGACATTGTCTCATTAAATTTCAATGTTTTTGTTTCAAGAGTAGGCGATATTTTGCTAGATATGTTTGGTAATTTGTTTATTAATGGGCTCTTTGGTTCTCTGTTTAATTATTACAAGTGTCCATGGCACCCATGATGTATGTGCAAGTATATACATTTATAATTATTTTTTTTCATTGTTCAAGTTTTTTGTGAATTGTATTGCTGTTACAACTAACTTGTTGTTCAATGAAAATGTTTACGGTGGCTAATAGTTTCAGAAAAAGAATCTATAAGCTTGAGGGTTAAGTGGTCAGATATGATGGTAATTAAGGGATAAAATAGGGAGAGTGATCAAAAGAGTCCACTAAGATCCTCGTTGTTTATGTATAGTATTTATATATGTGTGTGCTTGTGCTTGTGTTCATGTAGTCAATGCATGTTTGTTTGTCATTTTAGTGGTCAAATAGAAATATATGTAGACAAACCTATGGCCAAGTGTATAAATAAACTTGTATCCGTTCAAATGCTGCTGAATGCTATTTTTTTTTGCTTGTTCTGAGTTTATATAATGGTGGCTGTCGAGATGTTCTCGTTTTATATTCTAGTTGCTTTTGCAAATTGGAACCACCCATCTCTGTTAGATTTCTTATGTATTCTTACGTATGTGGATCCTCGTTTTGTTGCTGCTGATTTACTGTCAACATTTTGTTTCTCTTGTTCTGTCTCTTAAAGGTGTGGGCAATTGCAGATTCAAAAAGACAAGGTTTTCTTGGTTTTAAAGAATTCGTAACGGCAATGCAGGTTCTTATTTGTTCCTGTTCTCTTTTGTTATATGAACTACTTTTGTTGTTTCTGATACGTCCTTACTTTCTTTATGCTAGATAATATCACTGGGTCAAGCCGGACATGCGCTCACGGGTGATCTCGTACACGCTGAAGGTAAGCAGTCTCATTGTTGGCATTTTCTGTTACATAACACTTCATATGTTCTCAGAATCAGAACAATTTTAAGTTGACTAGGTAGCTGTAATCAAGCTTTATTTTCTGGTTGGGTAGTCTTCGTCTGATATTATGATTCTTTGTGTTGAATGTCTAATTGAATTTATTTGCAGTTGATTTTGAAAATTTGAAGCCCCCGGTCATGGAGAATTTGGATATATTAATAGCGGTATGCATCCCTCCCTATTAGACTTAAATGCATGGTGATAGAGAAAAACTCCACTTGTAATAAAAATCCTAGCAAGCGCACTAGTTACCGTGGTAGTAACGCGCGAAAGCGAGGGTCGATCCCACAGAGACGTGTGTTATAAACAATTCAGTTCTCAACATTAAAGTAACATTGGTTTTGATTTCGGTTTTTATTAACTATTTAACCTATTAAAATTAGTTACTACTAAAGCGAGAAATAACAGAACAATGTAAGAGATTACCGAATTTAGGAGAAAAAGAACCTACAGAATGGGTTTATATGTATCTCACCAATATGCAAATTAATAATATAATCAATCAATGTTGGGGTTCATTCACTTAAGTAAAATTGGGTGTTCACACGTTCACTATTTAGTACTTTCAAAATATTATATTTTCTGCAAAGTCCACACAATATTTAAAAACCAATTAAAACCCTAGGAATAAAGAACCTACATTTTGTTTTGCAATCACTTGACAAACCAAGATTATATTCTTTAAAAGTCTGACTTTGTATGGATCAAGCAATCACTTGACAATAACCATAAATAATTTTAGTTAAAAAGCCAATCAAATCTACACATGTGATTGTAACTAGAAAACCTTGGTTTAAACCAAAGAACCCAACTTTTGATTGATTATTAAATTAATGAATGCATAAGGGATCAGTACATATTACCTCCACTCCGTAGATTAAATAAAACAAGCCGCTCATCTTCATAATAAAATCACAAGAACTTGTATTGAATAAAACTTGAATCTTGAATTGAAGATAAAAACATGAATCCGGAATCCTTCTTACAAACCTAAATAATAAGCTAAAACATATCATCCAAAAACTACCTAGAGTTCTTCTATTTATACATGAGTTGTAAAATAAGGCTAGATTACACAATCCTTGAAAGAAAAGGAAACTAAGATTTTGCTGAACGGGGTTGGGAGCTGACGCTCCCCATTCTTGGGAGCGGACGCTCCCCTCTGTTTCCAGGGGAGTACTTGATTTTTTCACTAATTCCTCCATGACCCTTTTGCCTCTGAGTTGTACAACTGGTCCTAGCTTTAAGAAAATACCTCTAAAGCCCACAATTTACAACCTTTTTCTCCTTTTACTATGTACTCATAGAAGACTCAAAAACGCATTAAAACGCTAACAAAACCCAAGGTTGAACATTAAACTAGATTGAAATGTATATCATTTGGACGTGTAAAAACACATCCATCGCATGGCAATGGATATCTTCATTTGTTATTGTTTATTTCTGGGAATTGCTAAGAAGTGTCTGTTGGGCACTTTCTACTGATTTTTCTGGATTCAGAGCATTTTGAAATTTGAAATAATACCAAGGTGCTGTTTGGGAACTCATTGGCAGTATATTTTTTCGTAGAAAGTATTAACTGTCTGATTTTTTATTTGCAGAAGAAAAAGCGCACATCTCATGCAAGTGAGCTTGATTTAAATGGTAAGTTAGGAGGTTCCCCCCCCCCCCCCTTCCCCAACAGCTTTGTTTGGTCATTTGGCATATTTCGTGATTTGTATTACTCTTTGGTTTGATCTAGGTAGTTCACATGGGAAAATTTCACCTGTAGCTAGTTGGTTTACTTCTACAAAATCAGCGAAAAAGGTACATGCTATGTCTTTGTTATACCTTTCTATGGATTATACGACATGGAAGCTTGTTCATTTTGAATAGGAAGATAATTCGACAGCAACTGAAGAAGGACCAGAGTATAATCTTCCTATTACTTTAAAGATTTTGTGTCATATTACTTACCAATCAGAACACCTGAAGGCCCCAAGTTCAACTCTCTGCCTTATTGGAGCAAATCCATTTCTTCTAATTCCTTCTCGTGATAGTCTTGATGAATAGAAGCTATCCTTATGGTTCCCCTCTTTAGTGGCAGAGCTAGGATCTTGTTGGAGAGGGCCAAGATCATACAACTGGCAAAAGTATAATTTATAATGGTATAAAGTTATATTTTTGTACTAAAATGATATTTCTTCAAAGCTATAGGGGGTCAAGTAACCCTTTAAGCAGGCTTAGGCTCCGGCAGTGGTCTTGTTTCTTTCTAGCTGCTTTAGACTTCTTGTATACTTTCCATCATTTTACTATATTGACCATTTCCATTTTGTTATCTTTCGTTTCATTAGTTGCTAAAGGTAGTGTCTTCATCAACTGTTTATTGTATCTTTATCAGGTTCCCTTATCCTCCGTTACATCAATTGTTGATGGCCTGAAGAAGCTTTACATTCAAAAGCTGAAGCCATTGGAAGTTACATATCGTTTTAATGATTTTGTTTCTCCCTTATTGGTGAGTTATGCAGCTCTTTCCTGTTACGAGGCAATATGTAGGTTATGAATTTTCTTTTCTTTTTGTGTCTAGATGAACTGTGTTATTATATCAACAACGACAAGTAATTACCATACACGTGTTTGATGTCTTATCCTCTGTAGACGAATAGTGATTTTGATGCCAAACCCATGGTGATGCTTTTGGGTCAATACTCAACAGGAAAAACAACATTCATTAAGCATTTGCTTAACAGTAGTTACCCAGGTAAGTCTTTTTCCCTCTCCGCTTGCACACACACACACACACACACACACACTCCCATACCTTCGTACCTCTGCTCATGTGAATTACTTGGTATAATTGATGTGTATCTTATTCTCAACAGGAGCTCACATTGGACCAGAGCCTACAACCGATAGATTTGTTGTCGTTATGGTACTCTCTAATCTTTTATTCTCCTTGTCATTGTACAAGTTAGTTGGGTTTTATATGAAACGAGTTTCAATGGTTTCACATTTCTATTTTATGTTTAAAGAGCTGTTGCTGGCTGGTCTATAAAATAGAATTACATGTTTGTGTATGACTTGCTATTTTGCAACTTGGGATTAGCTTTTGTCACGCCAAGGCTCATCCCCCTTTTAAATTTACCACTCGTCTCATGCTTTTGCATCCTTTAATCAAGGTGTAATGATTGTTTAAGGACATTGATCGCCAAAAATAATGTTCCGAAAAGGATGTGCTATGATCATTCCTGTTTCAGAATTTCTTGGACGCGAAATAGAAAATGGAGATTGAAAATAAAACATAGAAGCAGTTTTGAAAATGCTTAATGGGGTTCATAGTTTGTTTGGTTTAACCTACAATGCTTGTATCAGTAAGGACCAAGAGCCTTTTACTTAGTTCTAGCCTAAACTAGCTGTTATATCTCTTGTAAGAATGAGTGATATCTTCTATTGGCAAGTTTTCGATAAACCTGTGCAGCCATGGCAACTTTTCTTTTGCAGTATCAACATTTTACATGAAAGTGATTGTTAAAGAACTCCTTGTTGTTTCTTTGATCTCCAGAAGTCGAGTAAATAGTACTCCAATTAGTTCAGACTGAACTTCCTGCTGCCCCCTCTCTATCTCTATTCAGTTTAGGATTTTGGGTCTTTGAAATGTTGGACTAGTTCCCCTGTCATGAACCTTTGGCTGGCACATATGAAATAATTGAGGCTTGGCGTATGTGTTCCTGATTTAATAATTTCTCCAATGTAGGAGATCAGAAATATTTCAATGCAGAATGACTTTTAAATTTGATGATCTTTTCTTTGTTTGATTTACTTGTTTATTGTAGTGATCCAATATTTCTTTTAGCATGTGTTAACACATCTATTGTGCTTCCACACAGAATGGACCTGATGAAAGAAGTATTCCAGGAAATACCATTGCCGTTCAGGCAGACATGCCATACAGTGGTCTAACTACTTTTGGAACTGCGTTCTTGTCAAAGTTTGAGTGTTCTCAAATGCCACATCCTGTGAGTTAAAACTGTCGTGAGAATTTTCCTTTTGTTTCACTTGTTAATTTCCTCTTAAACTTACTATCGTTTCCTACTAAAAGCTGCTAGAGCACATTACATTTGTGGATACACCCGGAGTATTATCAGGTGAAAAGCAAAGAACACAAAGAAGTTACGATTTTACCGGTGTGACATCATGGTTCGCAGCCAAGTGCGACCTCATTCTGCTTCTATTTGATCCTCATAAACTTGATATTAGTGATGAATTCAAACGCGTTATTTCATCCCTGCGTGGACATGATGACAAGATACGTGTGGTGTTGAATAAGGCTGACCAAGTTGATACACAACAAGTAATAAACTTTTGCGTTATTATCAAGTTTCCTCTTTTACCCCTACCCCTTGATGGATTCTCAGTTCTTTGTGTTTTGTTGCATCCATTATTTTGCTTATTATTGTCAATTGTATTGTAGCTAATGAGGGTATACGGAGCTTTAATGTGGTCCCTTGGCAAAGTTTTAAATACGCCAGAGGTTATGCGCGTTTACATTGGGTACTCCTCTCTCTCTCTCTCTCTCTCTCTCTCTCTCTCTCCCCCCTCACACATACACATTCATTGCCTTCTTAAGTACCCCCTCCGTCCCATAATATGTCGCACTTTCCTTTATGGTCCGCCCCAAAATATTTGTTGTGTTTCTAATCAAGGAAATAAACAATTGTATCATTGTACATGCAATGTACAAACTAATAAAACACCTTCCTTAAAAACGTTGACAAGTCAAATGCGATATTTATTCTGGGACGGAGGGAGTAGTTCTTTACGGTATTGGATTGCTTTGAAATGCTATATTCAGGTCAAGTATGTCTCTGGCTGTATACCATTGTTCATATATTTCTTCTTTTTATACTCCTTGTGTTGGATTTTTTGGTACATAATCTGGAACTCCATGTTTTACTGTATGCTGCCAGTTCATTCAATGACAAACCCATAAACGTTGCTTCTGCGGGTCCACTTGGGACAGAGTTGTTTGAGAAAGAACAGGAGGACCTTCTTGCAGACTTGAAAGACATACCTAAGAAGGCTTGTGATCGCCGGGTGAGTTCACTACATAATTTTACCCCTATATATCTAGACATCTATCATGGTGTCTGTTGAAAAAAATTTGGTCATTAATCTTGAGACGGAGGGAGTAATAGATATTTTACGCAGATCAACGAGTTTGTGAAACGTGCTAGGGCTGCCAAGATTCATGCTTACATAATCAGCCATCTTAAGAAAGAGATGCCAGCTATGATGGGTAAAGCAAAACTCAGCAGAAGCTCATCAACAATCTTGAAGATGAATTTGCGAAGGTTCTCTCTCTCTCTCTCTCTCTCTCTCTCTCTCTCTCTCTCTCTCACTCACTCTCACTCACACTCACACTCACACTCACACTCACACTCACATTCTCTCTCTCTCTCTCTCTCTCTCTCTCTCTCTCTCACTCTCACTCTCACACTCACTCTCTCACTCACTCACTCTCACTCTCACTCTCACTCACACTCACACTCACACTCACACTCACACTCACACTCACACTCACACTCACACTCACACTCACACTCACACTCACACTCACACTCACAGGCGGACCCACGTGTACCCAAGAGGGTGCACCGGTTACTTCTCAATATTTAATAAAAAGAAAAATAGACTTATTCTCTTAGAAATTTAGTCTATATAATTTTTGTATAGCATTTTAAGCAATAAACACCAGTAGTCCAGTGGTTTGAATCCTGTTTTCTAATGGAGAAGACCCAAAGCTATTTTTCTTTTTCTCTTTCTCATTTTGCTTTCTGGTTATACTCCCTCCGGTCCACCTCACACTTCTTATATACTCCCTCCGTCCTAATAAAATCTTCACTAATTTCCTAAAAGGCGTCCCTGTTAGAAGCTTCACCTTTCCTAAAATGGCAAAGTTAATCTTTACTATTCCACCCACTCATTCTCTCTCCTATTTTACTATTACACTCCAACATTTTTCAAATTTACTATTTCCTCCACTCATTCTCTCTCCTATTTTACTATTACACTCACAACATTTTCTCCACCCTTAATTTGCGTGACGGGCCAAAATGGTGAAGCATTTATCGGGACGGAGGGAGTATATGATATATATGTACTCCCTCTGTCCCGTTACAACCTGCACAATTTTCTCATTGGGCGTCCCATTACAAACTTCACACTTCCTAAAATGGCAAAGAATCTTTACTATTCCACCCACTAATTCTCTCTCCTACTTTACTTTTATACTTACAACACCAATCAAATCACTATTTCCTACCCCACTTTCTCTCTCCAACCTCACTTTTCATACTCACACCATTTTCTCCACTAACTTTTTCCTTAATATGCGCGTAAACGGTAACTGTGAACTTACTACCGGGACGGAGGGAGTATATATATAGAATTAATCAATTGATTTAAAAAATTTAATGTAATTTTGCACCCACTTGAAAAATCTTCTGGGTGCGCCACTGCACTGCACACAGACATGTTGAAACATATCATAACTATGCATTTGAGTGTACCATTTCCAGGTTCAAAGGGAGCAACATTTACCGGCAGGAGACTTTCCAAATGTTGAGCACTTTAGGGAGACATTAGGTGGTTACAACATCGATAAATTTGAAAAATTGAAGCCTAAAATGATACAAGGTGTTGATGACATGCTCGGTTACGACGTCCCAAATCTCCTAAAGAATTTCCGAAATCCCTACGATTAAAATGGTGTCCTACAGTTTTGAGCAAGAAGAAGAAGACTTAGAAGAAGAAGATTGCTAGAGGTAGAAATGGAGGCAGTATAGGCATCCTTGTAATTTATAAAGCTATTTATGCCAATTCTTTTGATTCATATTCATGTATTTATTTTCCAATAATACAAGTTGGAAATCAAGTAATTATTCTTTCCCGCGTATAATAATAAGTGTATTTTATTTTATATTTTCAAAATAAGAGTCCCGTTCCTAAATCAAGAAATAATTTAATGAATTTTTACCATAATATTGAATATTTTTTGGGTCGAGGGAGTGTTGAATATTGAATATTCAATTATAGGACCGGGGGGAGTTGTGCATTTTTTGGGAGAGTATACAAATACAAAAATACCATGGGCGAAGACAAAGAGTAATGGTAGATCACAAAAAAAAAATTGGGAATTTGACCCGAAAGTTTGTTTTAGAACAAATCACTTCACCTCTTTCCCACAAGTTTCCCCTGAGTTACTGACTAAATCAAAATGACCTAATAATTTTTATGCAAATTCCTGATTAAATCAAAATGACCTAATAATTCTTATGCAATAATATAATATTGCATGCAATATTATTATATTTACTTATACGTGAATATAATATAACATGGTTCGGCCCGATCCCGCCATGAGGAGACTATGAGAGTGAGGCCGCGGCCTAGGCATCGAAAAATTTCAATAATTAGGGGCCACAAAATTTAAAAGTTAATGTATACTCCCTCCGTCCCGGTAAAACTTGCACAGTTACTGTTGGCACGAGAATTAAGGAAAAAATTAGTGGAGAAAATATTGTGAGTATGAAAAGTGAGATTGGAGAAAGAAAGTGGGGTATGAAATTGTGATTTGTTTGGTGTTGTGAGTATAAAAGTAAAATAGGAGAGACAATTAATGGGTGGAATAGTAAAGATTCTTTGCCATTTTAGGAAGTGTGCAATTTGTAATGGCGCCCAATGAGGAAAATGTGCAAAGCCAGAATGGGATCTATGGGTATATAAATATGACTCTAGTTATGAATACAAAGTGTTCTTTGTTCCGGCGGCAGAAGCACGCCTCAAAAGTCCTATGCAGGCCAATAGCCTATGTTTGAGCCATGGCGCTAGCGTAGAGCTTTTTATTTCTCTTTTTTTTCTTCATGGTTCTTCATTTGTTTAAAACAAATTTTTATTTTCTCCTATCTTTTTTATTCCTCTCTTTTTTCTTTATAGTTCTTCATTTGTTAATCATTTGTTAAACAGATTGTCATTATTCTCTTTCCTTTTTCTTTCATTCTATTACTCTCTTTCCATTTTCTCTTCATGTTTTTAATTTGTTAAATAAATTTTTATTATTCTCTTTCCATTTTCTTCATGTTCTCAATCTTTAATCTTATAAACAAATTTTTATTTTCTTCCGCTTTCTGTCTTTTTCTTCCTTAAAGTCACTCTATCCATTTCAAAATGAATTTATAAAAATATTTAAACAGATCTTTATTCTCTCTCTTGCTTTTATGCCTTTTTGTTCTTTAAAGTTTTTTTTTCTTCTTCAATCTTAAAAAGAATGTACAAAAAAATTCAAATTTGATGAATGTTCATTGTCAAATAAAACTTGTCTCGAAATTGTTGTTTTTTGTTTAAAAAAAATAAAAATAACTTTATTCATATTGTATATTTTTTTCATTGGTCACATTATGTTGCAAAACTAAATATTTAGAATACTTAAAACTGTAGCGCTGTCTATTGAGAAAAATATTAAAGGGCCTCGACCAAATAATTGGTCTAGGGCCACAAAGTTCACAGGACCGGCCCTGATCATGGTAGAGGAATTTCTCGAACGTTATGATATTTTTTTTAAAATATCATAATGGATGTCCCGTTAAAAGCTTCAAATTACTAATGGATGTCCCGTTAAAAGCTTCACTTTTTTGATACAAGCAGCATTGTCAATTAATTATTACATACTCCCTCCGTCTTATTTCAAGCTTCACTTTTTGCCAAAATGGATATCCCGTTAAAAGCTTCATCTTTCCTAAAATTGCAAAGAATCTTTACTATTTCACCCACTAATTTCCTCTCCTATTTCACTATTATACTCACAACACTTTTCAAATTTACTATTTTCTCCACTCATTCTCTCCTATTTTACTTTTACGCTCACAATATTTTTTTCACTTACCTTTTTCTTTAATTTGCGTGATTTGAAAAAAAAAATTGCGTGATTTGAAAAAAGTGTGAACCATGGAGTGGGACGGAGGAGGGAGTATTGTGTATATATGCCCCTGCTTATTAATTTAACATCTAATCAAAATTCATTAACGGTAATTTGCGGCATAATTTTGTATTTTTTCCCCCAAACATTGCTTGGGGGACAATTATATTTTGGGCTGATCAATGCCAACAAGTGTGATTATTGGGCCGGCCCAAATCAACCGCTCTTCCGTTCTTCTCCTCTCTATAACTAAAGACGTCTATAGGCTTTAAAGTAGAGCTTCAAGTTGCAGTTGATGTCACCGTAGAAATCAGCCGCGCCGGAGACAATTCCTTTCCCGGTGGGAATTCTCTCTGTTCGTAGCCTCCATTTGCTGCTTTAGAATTTGAAACTCCGGTATGATCTCGTTGTTGTTTTGAACATTTTGTATCTTATTCCGCGCATGTTAATGTGCACTCAAGGTGTTTGAATAAATTCCCCTTACGTTTTTTCGAAGATTACGTTACATTTGTGCCCTAATCATATTGCCCCATCGAATCTGTATAGAGTAAAGTTACAATCATTACTTAAATAGTTTTTAAGCATTGTGGTTATCAGCATATTTACATTTTGACGAATATGTATTTGTTTTGGATTTAATTTGGAACAATGGAATGAAGAGTTCGTTGGAATTTGAGTGACAGAGAGAAGAATCAGTTTAAAAACAATGTTTCCGCAGCGGATGAAGAAGGCTGTCATGGACAATCCAAAGAAACTGGCCAACTTGATTGACCTGGTGAATCTACCTTCAACACTTCGAGAATTTATGGGTCAGTCTCGGACATCACGTTTGGGTTGTTTCAGGTGTGTTTGGTCTTACATCAAGGAGAACAATCTTCAGGTAATTGTTTTTGGCAGCAATGAGTATGTTAATTTAACTAGAATAGAACAAGTAAAGCATGTATGATAAGGAAATTTAAAGAGAATTGTTATTCGCCCCCGCATCATTACTGAATACCCCCGCATTGCTAAGTATACCAAGAAAAATAGACATTCAACATTATATGTACCACCATTATTCCCATTTTACCCCTTTCTTTCTACCTTCACTATCTCTCTCTTCCCACACACAAAATTAGGGTTCTTGAATTGCTTTTCTTCATCCCCAAATCCCATCCTTATTCTCAGAATATCCTTCTTTTGAGATCTCTCTCTCTCTCTCTCTCTCTCTCTCTCTCTCTCTCTCTCTCTCTCTCTCTCTCTCTCTCTCTCGCATCAATCCCAAGAACACTGCCCCTCAACTTAATCCCAACACCTCCTAGGGTTAGGTTAAATCTCTTCTCAAATCAATCACTCTCATGGCTTCCCCTGGCAATCCTAATCAACCAGGTGGAGGACCATTCAGGTTGAAGATAGTGGAAAAAAAGCGTTGAATTCGGGTAAGAAAGAAGAATCAAAGGATTCGGCTGAGAAAGAAGAATCAAAGAAAGGAATAAAGATTGGGTGTACCGATTCAATGGAAAAGATTTGAATTGAGGTTGATTTGAGTAGGAGCTATGGATGGGTAGATTTGTTGGATTTTTTCAATAATAGAAGCTTTTAAAATGGGTTTGTACAGACGTGTTTGATTTTGTTTTGAATGTGTGTGTGTATTCGAATTTCATGAAGTTTATGGTAGTGGTGCTAGTCGGTGTTTATGGTGGTGGTAATGGTGGCTGCAATAGCTGTAGTGATGGAGATGGTTGGGGCAGTTCTAGTGTTGAAGGTGAAGGATGTTGCGGTTACCAAGAGAAATGATTTGGAGTATCACCGGAGTTCAAAGTTGCCGGAATCTGAAAATGGTGACGATGACCGAAGTAGGAGGCATGGTGGTGGGGCTGACTGATGGGTGGTGGGATGTGAAAAGGTTAATATTGTCATTTCATTTAATGGCATTTTTGTTATAATATTATTGCGGGGGTATTCAGTAATAATGCGGGGGTGAATAACAATTCTCAAATTTAAATGCAGCACTGGGGGTCTTCTCTTTGAAGAGAACGACATCAGAGTATACAAAAGGAATTTTACTGTCACTTCACTAAAAACCACTCATTCAAGGTCTTCCTGGGAGACAGGAAGAGTATCTAAGTCTTACTTTGATTAGTGGTCACATTTTCTTCTTTGTTCTTGGTCAGGTTTATGGGTTAATTTTGATTTCTTCAATATCTGATCTGTATATTGTGGTAAAGATTTAGAATTCTCGCATGATTATTTTCTATGTGAAATCCTGATATGGAGTTTTTTTTTCTTCCCCAGGATCCGAACAACAAGAACATTGTCAACTGCGATGAAAAGTTGAAGAGTATTCTTTTGGGTAAGCCTCAAATTGGGCTAGATGAACTTCCTATGCTGATCAAGCTGCATTTTCCTAATGAAAAAAAATAATTGTGAGGATTTGAGATTAAAATACTTATATATGCCTGTTCAATCTTAATGTTAGGTTCATCCACCAAGCACTTGATTGCATAGTCTTGTGGTGTCTATATGCATCTTTGTTGAATGCTGTATGACTAATTCTATGTATTGGGTATTGGCTTCATACTATTAATTTTATGCCTTTGTCACTAGTTTTTTTTTTTTTTTTTTTTTTTGGGAGAGTATATCATTGTAGTTGTCTGAACACGACTTTTCTTCTCATTATGGAAATATTAATGTTACTTCCTCCGTCCCTAAAAAGTTTTTCTATACGTTTTTTGGTGTCCATTGTCTAAAAATAGACCATCTTTTATGGTATATTTACCTTTTTATCATTTGGTTAATATAATTACTTCCATAGATCGGACGCACTCTTACATCAGTGTAAACCAGCTTTTAAACTTTTGAGTAAGCTCCAAGGGTAAATGGGAAAACTAGTAGAGTCAATTGAATTTCAATAACCTGTGTGTCCGATTAAGTGAAAATCTCTTCTGAGAATGAAAGGATGTTGGGAGTCGATGTTGATTTGCTTAATTATGATTGGCACATCCCTGGAACTTCAGGCAGTTGAATGTTGCTTTGCTTAGTAATTTGTGTGTGCTTGTGACATTTTACTTTGTGCAAGCAAGATATTTCATTGAAAACATATACTCTAGGAAATAACAGATATGCTATTGCTTCTGACGACTAACTTGAACAATATGTGTATACCACTTCATACATAAAAATACCTATAGAAATCCTGCTAGAGAATTCTTTATTGCATGATTTGCAACAATGGCATTTGTTTTTTCACTTGGGTGGAAGGAGTCCCAAAATACATACTTGTTAGCATCCTTGCATGTGAAGGGGTTTAATTTGTTACATAGGTAACCCATCTCAAATCTTCCAGTTGCACAACACGCTACCTGTGCAAACTCGAATCCTGTGGATTAGAACATCGAATTTAGCAAAAGGAAAAAGAAAAAAAAAACTGTTCATGGTTATGATGATTGTGCACATTAGAACTTCAACAATATAATTATTTGGTTGTATTACCTATTAGCTGCTGATTACATCTTCCTAATATTAATTAAACTAAACATATTCCTAACCACTCTATCAAACTCAAGGGAGGCGGAACAAAAAAAGAACATGAATGAAAATGGAGAAGAAAACGTTTGCTTGGTGAGAAAACTGAATACTCCCTCCGTCCCACCCGAATTTGGACAAATTTCCTTTTTGGGCGTCCCATCCGAATTTGGACAACCCAAAAAGGAAAGTTTATAATAATAAAAAAATGGGCATACCCCACTCACTCATTAACTCCACTCATTCTCCACCATACAATTTATTCAACCAACCACTATTAACTCCACTCATTCTCTCTCTTCATTTTCTACCACACATTTTTATTATCTTATTGTTATTTCTTAATCTCCGTGTAAAGTAACTTTGTCCAAATTCGGGTGGGACGGAGGGAGTATTCAGTTTATATGATGGCTTAGCTATAGGTATGCATTTGTGCATCAGGCATATGTGGGGGTATAGAACCAAGCATACTTGAGATGATGAAACATTATACTCCCTCCGTCCCATAAATATAGTCCCACTTTTTTAGAGGTACATTTGATTGAACTTTGACCAATAATTCATGTTAATTTATTTATCCTAAAGAAAGTTTAAAAAATATTATTGGTAGTACTTTTAATGGTTTATCAATAACAAGTTTAGAATATCATTTGGATAATTAGTCTTTCATAAATCTTTAGTCAAAGTTCAATCAAATCAACCAATAAAAAAGTGGGACTATCTTTATGGGATGGAGAGAGTAGGAAACTTACCAAAAGCTTGAGGACTTCGAATAATGTCTGAGAGTATGTCATATGTATTAGAGAAAACCAGCTGTATTCCAGCAAGGTCCTTGTTCAACTTCAGGACCAATTCTAGCAACTTCTCATTGAATTCCTTAGCCACATTATTGTAGTTCTCTATACATTTATGCCCAGATATAATATTTGTGGTTCTTTCCAGTGGTAAACAACCCATTGGAGGAAGCCCACCTAGAGATATCTTTCGAGCTCCCAGATAATATAGCTCTACTACTAAGTTCCTGGCAAGCCCCACAAGAAAGTTTTGGTACCCTTCAACAGAATATTCAAGTCTTCTATGTGAAGAAGGGGAATAGTAGTTTTCGAGGAAATCATTGGTTCCCATGCTTATCAGATATAGTGCTTCACTTAGTACCTTGTTCGCTTGTCCGTCACCGAGATAACTTTTCAGCTTCTTCTGAAATTCTTTGAAGTACTCGAGTTCTTTCCATAGAGGTATTACTGACTGCAGGCATAGTTATAATCAAGGTTAAGCCTGCAATTTATTCTTAAAGATTCTGTCCAAAAAAATGGATTGATTATACTTGAAGACTTAAAGTTATAAGCTTCAAGCTAATCAGGTATGTGAAACAACAGGGAGAAGAATACTCGGTTTTGATAGGTAATATGTATTATAGTTTCAAAAAGAGATACCCGTATTGTAACTTAACTGAAAAGGAGAGTTTGTTGTCTTCTTCTCTGTTAGGTGGTCAAGCTTGGTATATCTATATTCTCTTGGGTCAAAACATTACCTTTGAACTGCCCCTATCAATTTTATTGAGCAAAAAAAAAAAAAACCTATTAAGTCTAGAATGATCTTTTATGTTTGATTTACGGTCAGATTACTGCGACTTTAAGAAATCTTCACTGTATTCTTTCCCATTACCTTGTTTGAGCAGCATCTCCGTGGTTCTCAGTATTCAAGACAAAAGATTATTGGGGAAATGACAAATTAGAGTCCGAAGTTTAGGGGGTATGTGCCAATCGGGGTACGATGTTCCAATATTGTCAATTTAGGGTGAAGTGAAGTTGGCAATGTTAGTCATTTAAAGGTTTTTGGATGCAAAGAAAATCCAGTTAAATTCACTTTTGGCCCGGGCATTTCGTCATTTCACAAATAATGTTTGTTAAGTTCACCCACCACCACCACCTATTCTCCTAAAATCTAGCCCCACCACCATAAAATAAAACCCAGCAACAAACCACCATAAACTCCGGCAAACACCATAAAATCCGGCGAACACCGTTAAATCCGACAACCACCATAAAACCCGGCAATCACCACACCCAAATCTCACCACCATCATCCAACCACCGCCCATCTTCAACCTACCAGTAAGAATCAAAACAAAACCCACAACGTAATACACCAATCTTCATTTGATTTACATTCAAAATCAGATCTCAGATCTTAAAAAATGATAAACCATCTAAACATTCATATCATTCAATAAAGCTTTCTCTCTCTCTCTCTCTCTCTCTCTCAAGCTCCATTCTCTCTCTCTCTCTCTCTCTCTCTCAAGCTCCATTGATAAGCCAAAATCAGATCTTGAAAAATAAAACCCAAATCTGTAAGAATATGAAAATCATTTTTAAAATTTTGGAGATATTGAGATAAAATGTAAAACAAATTTAGAAGAAATTGAGAGGGAGGCGAAAATAATAGTGTTTGCAGACTAGGAGAGAGGCAGTGTGTGAGAGGTGAAGGACGGGGAAGGCAGGGAGGGAAGAGAGAGGCGGAGAAGAGACAAAGAGAAAAGGGGACCAGTGGGAATGGCTTATGGCTCTGTGAGAGCAACAACAACAACATGAGAAGATGATCGCGGCGGAGGCGGAAGTGGCTGCCGGAGTTGAAGTGGGGGGTTGAGCATGGTGGGGGAGAGTTTGTGACTGGAAGGGAGGAGGTGAAGAGCATGAGTATTTGGTAGTGGTGGGGTAATTTAGGAAGTGTATAATTATGTTTTAATATGTCAATAGATTATGATTAAATTGTTTTTAAAAAATTAAGATTAAATTTCTCCTTGTGAAATGATGATATGCCCATGCAAAAAATCTAAACAAACTCCACTTAAGTCCATGTGCAAAACACATGTGACTTAACTAGATTTCGTTAGCATTTCCGTCCAAAAACCCCTAACTGACTAACGTTGTCAACTTTGAACCCTAAATTGACAAAATTGGAACATCAGACCCTGATTGGCACACACCCCTTATGCTTTGGACCCTAATTTGTCATTTCCCCATGATTATTTTGCATGAAAGAAATGTTACATCTACCAGATGTGCTTAAATGCATTGGAAATGTTGAGGAACTTACTAGAACATCGGAGGTAGCATTATCATAGCCCGTTCCAGCTGAAGCAAAGCAAACTCCCGTAGCAAAATCTTTTATATTGTACTCAGGATCCAAGTAAGCAGGTACAATTGGCTTGATGCCAAAAGCCTCCAGAGATGAAATCTGTTGCAACTCTACCGTTGGAAAACCTCCCGGTAGGGCGACCACCAAAAAAATCACGCCCATACGGCATGAAGTTGCTCTTTAGGATCGTGCAAATTTGATTATTGTTCCCAGAATCTACAGAAGAGTCTCCAAATACAATGATGGAGGAGACTTTTGCATGGACCATGAGGATTTGCTGCAGGAAATGCGCAAGGAGGAGCAAAGGTATGACCTTATATGCCATATGTTGATAATTTATCGAACTAGCTTGCGTTATAGCTTGTCAATGAATTATGAAGCCTTAAGTGCTCGGTTTGATGAATAATATGGTAGAGAATAGATGGAAAGTAGAAGTGATTAGCTTATCAGCCTTCAGAAAGTTGTTGCACGTTTTTTTATTTATACAGGCATCATGCCTTTAGTTGGGTGAGGAAATGACAAATGAGTGAATTGTTATACTGACTGGTGCAGTGGCGGAGCCAATTTTATTTTTGAAAAAGGGGCAAATATAATTTAGTGCAGTTTTTTCTCTACCCAATCGGGGGAAGTTTCAATAAATTGCTCTAAAACCCTCTCTTTTTTTTTTCTTTTTTTCTTTTTTTTAATATTTACACTAGTAAAAAGATGAGGGCGAGCCCTGGTGCAACGGTTAAGTTGCTCCTTTGGTGACCATAAGGTCACGGGTTGCCTCTTGGCAATTGTCGAGGAAAGGCTCTAGCAAATGGTTCCACTCTCCCAATCCCCGGGTTTGCCCTTTACACTAGTAAAAAGATATGTTTTTTTTTTTTTTTTAATCAAATGGGGAAATTGCCTCCTTAACTCCTATGTGGCTCTCTCGGTGGACTGGTGTCAACTCTTTGTTTGTGACGCCACTGGAAATATCTGTCAGGCATGAACTGATTTGTCTGCGGAAAGTAAGCGAAAACTTCGTGTTTCTTGAGGTTTGTTCGTGTATGGAAAGTTATAAAAACAGGCTAAAAGAAATGCCAGCTAAAAGCAGAACCTGCCATGGCTTCACCATTACTGTCCTTAGCTAATCTGGTTGGATTTGTATGGCTGTTTGTTGAAAAGTTAGAAGCTGTTTTTGGTTGCCAGGAAAAGTAAAATTAATGTCCGTTTAGCTTTTTTTATAATTGGTAGATTGCAGTAAATATTGCTTGATATGGGTAATTTTTTCACATGTTTCATCTACGGTGCTTTTATAAGTATCTGTAGTTGAATCAAAGCAGTTGTAATGGCTGGGACATGGAACTGCTGCTCCCGTTTATTTGATGAATTTGGCAAAATGTGGGTCCTACTCATCTTTTGGTCATTCATTTTGCAAAGTAGAACGTGAGATCAAATCTTGTTCGTCGTCAAAGCAGTTTTTCCAAAAGAGCCCGTAAAGTTGACTACCCAATCGTGTATAGTTGTGTTTAGAACAATCGATATAAACAAGAAAATCATGCTATGGTTCTTGAAGATTGACTTTGACACAGATTGATGATGTTTCATAACTGTTCAAAACATTAAAGTTTTCTCAACTAATTATTGCGGAGATATCATCGACTCGTTTTTATAGATGGTAAAATCGTCATTTTGATATTACATCCGGATCGTTTATTTGAAGAAAATTGAATATACTATCTCGCGTATGTCTGATTACTATGAGAATCTCACTTTCGTAAAGAGTACAACAACACTTAGGCGCTTATTTTGTCGGCGTTTTTATTAAAATGGAGATTAAAAACTCACTTTTTTTATTAAGCGTGTTAGTCAAGAGTTTTAGACGGTTGAATTTTAAAAAGTTGGGGATATTTTGGCCGCTCAAAATTATAGCGTCCAGAAATAAGCTCCGTTTTAAAAATTCTCCGTTTATAAAACTGTGTACCAGACGAGCCCTTAAGCTAGATGTAGGTGGATATATAATGTTTATACTTTTTGTTAATGACCATTTTCTTTGGCCATAATAATACGAGATAAATTAAATTGAAATCTTGACACAAGTAGATAATAAAATAGAGGAACGAGAGAACATGCATATACAATCGAATGCTCCACAATGACCTAGTTAAATTAACAATATTTTCCGTTGCTAATCAGTAACGCAGTCAGAAGTTTAGTATAATATAAATAGTACTCCCTCCGTCCCAAAAATGTTTGTCCCATTTGACTTTTTTGTTGAACTTTGGTCACAAATTTATGAGAGATTAATCATGTTCATGAAATTCTAAAAGTTGTTGTTGATAATATTATTAATGGTGAATCAATAGGAATTTTTAGAATTTTATGAACATAATTGAATTGTCATATATTTGTGGTCAAAGTTCAACAAAAAAGTCAAATAGGACAAATATTTTAAAACGGAGGTAGTATAATTTTTTAAAGTTAAAGAGGTAAAAATTAACAAAACTACTATTTATAGTGGTAAAAATGTTATTTTTCTAAATTCGATGATAAAATTGATATAGCTCCAAAATTAATGGGTCCAATGACCACCTTGATCACGGGGCTTTGCCACTTATGCTCCGTTTGTTTCACGAAAAATGTTTTACGGAAAATGATTTCCGTAAAATGTTTTTCGGAAAATGACAACGTTTTCCGAAAAATGACATAAACTTGTTTGATAAATCTGAAAATATTTTTCGAAAAATATTTTCTGGCGTTTGATAAATTGATAAATGTAGAACCTTGGAATTTGTTGTTTTTTGATCCAAAATCATTTCCTCCTTTCTTCACACACACACACACACACATTCATAAATATAAATTAAACCAAATTAAGCTAAATTCAACGGCTGAAATGGGTCAATAAAAAATAAATTCATAGAAAAATTAATCATTCCCCATTTATTGGCAACCAAAAAAGTAAAATACAAGCATGAATACAATACAACAACAACAACAACAACAACAACAAAGCCTTAGTCCCAAAATAATTTGGGATCGACTAACATGAATCATCATATGTCATCGTGTGAAAAGGTTGTTGGAAAAAATAAATAAATAAATAAATAAATAAATAAATAAAAATAATAATAAAAATAAAAATAAAAATAAAAAAATAAAATAAAAATAAAAAATATAAAATAAATAAATAAATAAATAAATAAATAAATAAATAAATAAAAATAATCACCCCCCCACATGGATTTTTACGCTCCACTCCGGCCTCTTCAACACCATACTTTCATCCACTCCAAGTAAACTCATATCATTTTCAATCACTCTAATCCAAATTTGTTTGGGTCTTCCCTACCCTCGCCATTTTATCATTTCTCCACTGCTCCGGTCTCCTAACCGGTGCATCACTCTGGGCTCTCCTTCTCACATGTCCAAACCACCTCGTACCGATTTTCCCTCATTTTATCCTCAATGGGCGCAACTCCTACCTTACCTCCGATCACCTCATTCCCCAATCGATCATTTCTTGTATGATCGCACATCCATCGAAGCATACGCATCTCCGCCACATTCATCTTATGCACGTGACACCGCTTTCACGGCCCAACATTCTAAGGCCGTGAAAAGCATTACTAATTGCCGTGCAGTAGAATTTTTCTTTAATCTATGGGGCATGCCGGGATCATAAAGAAACCATGTGACACTCTTTCATTTCAACCAACCAAGCCTTTAATCCTATGAGCCACATCACCATCTAATTCTCCATCCTTTTGGATAATGGATCCAAGATAGCGAAAAACTCGTAAGCTTGGACAATCTTTCCATCAAACGTGACCGCCCGCCTCCCTACTTCCAACTCGCTAAACTTACACTCCAAATATTCGGCCTTGCTTCGCTTAGTCGAAAATCTCGAGATTCCAAAGTGTGTCTCCACAACTCCAATTTACTTTCAACACCCTCTCTTGTCTCATCAATCAACACAATATCATCTCGCGAACAACATACACTTTGGTATATCATCTTGGGTCGACTCTCGCTAATTGGCCCATTATCAAAGCAAAAAGAAAGGGGTTAAGTGCGGAACCTTGATGCACTCCAATCTTTATAGGGATCTCTTCATTTCCCAACACTAGTCTGTACACAAGTACTAACTCCATTATACATGTCTCGATAATATCAATATATTTCTTTGAAACACCCTTCTTTGTTAATGCCCACCAAAGTACCTCTTGGCACTTTATCATACGCCTTCTCCAAATCAATGAAAACCATATGCAAATCTTTCTTTTCGATCCCGATATTTCTCCATGGTTTGTCTCATACGATATATTGCCTCCATAGTCGATCTTCCCGCATAAACCCAAATTGGTTATCCGAAATATCCACAATTTTTTCAAATTTTCAGGCAATCACTCTTTCCCAAAGTTTCATAGTATGGCTCATTAGTTTGATCCCCTATAGTTGGCACAATCTTCGACATCACCTTTGTTCTTATACAAAGGGATCAGAGTCACTCTTCCGTCACTCCAACGGCATTGTGTTAATTCTCCATATCTTGTTAATTAATAGCGTTGTTAACCAATCTATTCCCTCTCCCCGAAACATTCTCCAAACCTCAATTGGTATACCATCCGGTCCCTACAAATTTTCTTCAATCTCATCTTTTTCATTGCCATTTCCACTTCACTCTTTTGAATTCCTCCGCATAAAATCTCGATTAACCATACTCGAAGAGATATTTAAATCTCCAATATCCTCGCTCTCGACCGCCATTCAACAAGGTATCAAAGTACGAACTCCATCTATCTTTTATCTCTTTATCCCCGACTAGAACACTTTCGATCTACATCTTTCACATATTTAACCGTCCCAATATCTCGTGTCCTCTTATCCTCATACGAGCGATTTTGTAGATGTCCTTTTCCCCTTCTTTTGTATCCAACTTATCATAAAGATTTTGATTCACCTTTGCTCTTGCGTCTCTTACCGTTTCTTAGCATCTCTTCTAGCTTTCTTTATACTTCTCATAGTTCTCGTCGCTCCTACATTTCCCCAATAATTTTGTAGCATTCTCGCCTGCCCTTTATCGCTTGTTTTACTTCCTCGTTCCACCATGATGTGTCCTTACTGTGGCCCGTTTCCTCTAGATTCTCCAAGGACTTCTTTTCGCCACCTCCTTTATGGTATGTTCCATCTTAGTCCAAGTCGAATCTATATCCATACCCTCCATATTATCCGACCAAATACCGGTATCGACCATCTTAGCTAAGCAAATTTTTGTTGATTCTCCCTCAAGTCTCCACCACTTGATTCTAGGGTCTACCTCGTTGTTTTCTCTTCCTCGAAATTCTCTTACTTGAAAATCAAGTACCACTCGCCCATGTTGAAGTTGTTGTGCTCTCACCCGAAATAACCTTGCACCGTATAACTCTTTCTACAAGCATTTCTTACCAAGAAGAAGTCAATCCGACTAGCATTACCTCCACTCCTATAGACACCAAGTGAGATTCTCTCTTCTTGAACCAAGTGTTCATTATACTCAAGTCATATGCCAACGCAAAGTCCAGGATACTATTTCCCGCTTTCATTCCTTTCCCCTAAAACTAAAACCTCCATGTATGCCCTCAAAGTCATGTCGACTAGACCCCACATGCCCGTTCGTATCACCACCAATCACTAATTTCTCACCACTAGGTACTCGTTGCACCACCTCCTCCAAATCTTTCCGTAACACTTGTTTAATAGATGCATCCAACCCTACTTGTGGTGCATAGGCGGAAATAATAGTTATAATCTCATCACGTATCACTCGCTTAATGCCCATAATTCAGTCACTCTTCCCGTACACTTCCACCACATCATTAATATACTCCTTATCAATAATGATACCCACTCCATTTCTACCCTTATCCTTTCCCGAGTACCAAAGCTTAAAACCCCAAGGCGATATTTCTTTTGCTTTCTCTCCAACCCACTTAGTTTCCTCGTAGACACATTATGTGAATCTTCCTCCTCCTCATAACTTCCACCACCTCTCGCCGATTCTCCCCGTCAAGGATCCAATGTTTCAAGTTCCAAAGCGCATCCCACTACCCTTACACCTACCATGGACTAGCTTCTTTACTCCGCACTCGTCCCAATATGCGAGAACCCCGATATTTGACACCACCTCGGGCGAAGAGATGGCGCGTCTTCCTCGGGCGGCAGCCTAGCAACCTTTGCGTATACTTATCACTACACCCAGGTCTTTGAAGTGTAGCGCGACGCTGCTGAGGAAACGCCCCAACGATATTCATATTTTGATTCATGTCATGATAATGTGACAAAATTTTTACGCTGGCTGTCACAAGCCTACCGCAACCCTCACCCTTTATCCTGACTTGGGACAGGCAAGGATAAATCCTTGGTGGGTTTACAAGCATGAATACAATATTGAACTAAATAAATAAAAAAAAATTAACCTATTCAAATTTAATCAGGCAAATTCATACACAGTTAAAGAAATTAGCTCAGAACGGATCAATCCAATGAAATTATATATAAAAAAAAAATTACAAAATTAGAGAAATTATTCTTACCCGATAGGGATCCATGGTGGAGGAAATCTAGAGAGAAAGGAGGAAGACGAACTCTATCTCCCAATTCAGCCGCATTTCGTCTCCCAACCCGTAGGATCCATAGCGGAGGAAATTAAGAAGTGGCAACGCCGGTCCGCATCCCAAAAATCCTTTGATTTTTTTGTTTTTTCATTATTTTTTTTTTAAATGTCAATCCTCAACAAAACAAGATGTGTTCTATAGTTTCAAAGTCTTTGCATATTGCAACAAATTGGATCATAGACCTAAATTTTAATTATAGTCAAATAGTCAAATGTTTTAACCAAAAATGTGTTATCGACTCGTTGAAATTCTTATTTTGGGATGGAAATAATATTCCCTCCATCCTGAAAAATATACTTAATTTTTATAGTTAGCTCGCTTTTTTTTTAATTATATATTTACGAAGGAAGACTTTGAACAATAATTTTAGGTTTATTTAACTATACGGCCCAAAATGAAAATCTAAAACTCATTATTGATACACCACTCAATAATACTCTCTCCTACATTATTTTAATACTCACAACACCATTATAATTTTCAATTCCCACCACTCATTCTCTCTCCTATTTTTAAATTACAGTGGGACAATCATTTACCTTTATTTAACTTAGCTCAGTTTAATTTTTAATTATATATATTTCTTTAAATTATTTATTCCTTGCACATATAAAAATTATTATCGATTTTATCATCATAAAGTCTAATTATTCCTATGCATATACAAAATTTATTATTAACAACATATTTTATGATTACATATGGAATAATTAAATTTTCAGAAATTTAAGGCTGAATTTTAATTAAGTTGACCATCTAAAAGTAAAAGTGACTATATTTTCGAGAAGGATGAAATATTTGCTACTTTGTTCATCCCATTATAAATGTTACTCCCTCCATCCCATTTGAAGCTTCAATTTTTGTCAAAACGGATATCTCATTAAAAACTTCATATTTTCTAAAATGAGAAAGGATCATTACTATTTCACCCACTCATTCTCTATCCTATTTCACTTTTATACTCACAACACTTTTCAAATTTACTATTTCCTCCACTCATTCTGTCTGCTATTTTACTTTTACACTAACAACACTTTCTCCACTAACCTTTTTTCTTAATTTGCGTGCCCCTTCAAAATGGTGAAACAATAAATGGGACAGAGGGAGTATATTTGTAAAAGCTTGTATTGAGTTCAGATCTAACAACTTAAATTTTTAGATTGAGTCGTAACTTAACAATATTTGATATTTCAACATTTTTAAGAAATGAACCATGTTTGTTTACACATTATTTGTAGGAAAAAATTGCAAATATAGTACCCCAACTACAGGGTTGTTTGGTTTTCATATCTAAACTAGTTTTCGTTGTAACCAAAGTATTTCATCTGTTTTGAATGCTTGTTTAAGGTACCTATGACTAACGACATCTATTTTTTCAGTTAAATTATTATGTGCAATACATGTGACCCATTTTATGAAGAGTAAAACAAGAAATTCAACACAAAATCAAGTTAAACAACTATCAAAGTCCTAAGTGTAAATCTACAAAGTAAAAGGTGGACTAAATTAATTTTTCATCTTCCTCTCTCTGCACATTTTCAATCTCCACCACCAAATTCAAACCCATGAATGCCACCACCATTTTCAATCTCCGCCACCAAATTCAAACCCATAAATAAGAATAAATACGCGTAGGTTACTCAATTTTAATTCTAGGGTTTTCAATTATCAGCTCCAACAAATTTCTTCAATTCCTCTCCCTGAATTGTCTATCTGGAGAGATTCGAGTTTGGATCTATTCGGATCCTGTGATGAGACAATTATGGACTCCACATTATCCGTTTGACGTCAATGGGTGCGATTATGGACAACAATTTCCTCAAACTCGAAGGTTTTATATGATCTTTTTAAAACCGAATTTGTTCAAATCTCATTTCTTCAAGCAAAAACAACATTTCTTGAATGACGAAGCACTAAAAAGTGGGTTACAAATCTAAAACTCTAGAAAACTTAATTATGCGGTTACTATAGTACAGCACATGTAAGCACATGTCAATTTATTCGTAAACAATGAATGTCGCTAGCCCTAGCATACCTTAAACGAGTATCCAAAACAAATGAGGTACTGCTGATTGCAATTCGAAAACTAATTTAGTTATGAAAAACAAACAAACCTTATAGTTAGGATACTATATTTCCGCATTTTTTTTCTTATTTTTGTATAATGTTAAAATTGTAATAAAAACATTTCTTACTTCTTATTTTGAAATATATTTATTTTTTGGAATATAGCTAAAAAAATGCTACATTTATAATACTATTCAAATGTAAAAATATTGTATCAAGAAACTTTTTACAGAAAGTTGTAAAGCCCGAAAATGTCTTAAAACCATCGAATTTGGAGGGACTTGAGTGCAAAAACCTAACCTAACTCCAAAGGGCTAATTGACCCGTACTACCATCAAGTTGCAACCTTGAATTTGCAATTTGGGTTGTATAGTACCGAAAGTTGCAATTTAGTACATTTATGTCTACACAAAAGTTGCAATTCAAGGCCCAATTTTGGATGATCGGTTAACAAAATTAGCGAAATGGATGAAATATGTTAAGGAGCTTATTTAAAAATTGCATTTTGGGCACCCCCTAAATTTAACGAATTCTGCACTTTTGCCTCTATTCCATTAATTCATGTATAAGATAAATATTTTCTTGATAAATATATTAATCACTCAAAATAAAATCAATAAACGCATGTAAATATTTAAATTAATTATTATTATTATTATTATTATTATTATTATTATTATATTTTGAGACCTAAAACGCTTAATGATAAAAGAAAATAAAATTATTATTATAAATGTAATTAGTGGAATAGAGGAAAATGCAAATTTGTTGAATTATAAGGGTGGTCAATGCAATTTTCAAA